>OZ014521.1:517509973-518109973 GCA_963966055.1 Lathyrus aphaca
TGATTCCTGCAGGTGAAGTTCATGACGAGGATGTTGTTTATGCAGCTGATGCTCTCGACTTCCCGGCTGCCCCGAATACTCCATCCATCGAGCAGCCCCCATCCTTAGAATTGAAACAACTTCCAGATAATCTGAAATATGCTTATTTGGAAAGTAATGAAAAACTCCCTGTTATTATTTATTCTAACCTTGATTTAGATCAAGAAAATAAGCTCTTGTAGGTTTTGAAGAAGCACAAGAAGGCTATTGGATGGACATTAGCAGACATCCCAGGAATTAGTCCTTCCATGTGTATGCACAGGATTTTACTTGAGGAGGGTGCAAAAATAGTAAGGCAGCCCCAAAGGAGGCTTAATCCTTTGATCCTGGATGTAGTGAAAAAAGAGGTAACCAAACTCTTACAAGAAGGTATCATTTATCCTATCTCTGACAGCAAATGGGTAAGCCCAGTGCAGGTTGTACCTAAGAAATTTGGACTCACAGTGGTGAAAAATGAAAAGAATGAACTTGTTCCCACTAGATTTCAGAATAGCTGGAGAGTTTGTATTGACTATAGGAGATTGAATCAAGCGACTAGAAAGGATCACTTTCCATTGCCGTTCATTGATCAAATGCTCGAACGGCTCGCAGGTAAATCACATTATTGTTTTCTTGATGGTTTTTCAGGTTACTTTCAGATTCATATTGCACCTGAGGATCAAGAGAAGACCACTTTCACGTGACCCTTCGGCACATTTGCTTACAGGAGGATGCATTTTGGTCTTTGCAATGCTCCTGGCACTTTCCAGCAATGTATGCTTAGTATTTTTTTTTTCCGATTTTATTGAAAATTGCATGGAAGTGTTTATGGATGATTTCACTGTTTATGGTTCTTCTTTTGATGCATGCCTGAATAGTTTGAATATGGTTTTAGAAAGATGCATCGAAACTGATCTTATTTTAAATTATGAAAAAAGCCATTTTATGGTTGATCAGGGAATTTTTTTGGCCCACATTATTTCTGAAAAAAGGAATTTTTGTCGACCCTGCTAAGACTGATGTGATTTCTACATTACCTTACCCATCTTGCATTCGCGAGATTCGTTCTTTTCTTGGTCATGCGGGTTTGTACATGCGTTTCATTAAGGATTTCACCAAGATAGCTCTTCCGTTGTCAAATTTGTTGAAGAATGATATCTCTTTCAACTTTGATGACAATTGCAAAAAGGAATTTGACTTCTTGAAGAAAGCATTGACCTCTGCTCCCATCATCCAGCCCCCTGACTGTACCTTTCCTTTTGAGATTATATGTGATGGTTCTAACTATGCGGTTGGAGCGGTCCTTGCACAAAGAGTTGATAAGGTTGCCCATGTTATTTATTATGCTTCTAGGACTTTGGATTCCGCACAGTCTAATTACACAACCACTGAAAAGGAACTTTTAGCAATTGTTTTTGCTCTTGATAAATTTAGACAATATTTGCTAGGTTCCAAAGTTGTTGTTTTTACTGACCATGCAGCTTTAAGGTACTTATTGAAGAAACCATAGGCAAAATCGAGACTGGTTCGATGGATGTTGTTTCTCCAAGAGTTTAATGTTGAAATTAAAGATAAGAGTGGAGCTGAGAACTTGGTGGCTGATCACTTGAGCAGGATAGAGAGAGATGAAGATCCTTTTCCGATTCAGGATGGCTTCCCTGATGAACAACTTTTACTTGTGCATGGCATTACTCCTTGGTTTGCTGATATTGTTAATTATCTTATTGCTGGTTTTTTTCCTACAGGTTCTTCTAGATCACAGATTCATAAACTCAAGAGTGATGCCAAATATTATGTTTGGGATGACCCATATCTTTGGAAGTTTGGAAGTGATAAGGTGATTAGAAGATGTGTTCCCGACTATGAGATTGAATCTATTTTGAATTTTTCTCATGCCTCTCAAGTAGGGGGGCACTTTGGTCCACAAAGAACTGCAAGAAAAGTCCTTGACTCGGGTTTCTATTGGCCCACTATTTTTAAAGATGCTTATGATACTTACCGCACTTGTAAAGAGTGCCAGTTAGCAGGTACATCCATCACTCGTAAGAGTGAAATGCCTCAGCAACCTATGCTTTTTTGTGAGGTATTTGATGTATGGGGAATCGACTTCATGGGTCCCTTTCCTGTATCATTTGGATTTCTATATATTTTGCTTGCAGTTGATTATGTTTCAAAGTGGGTGGAAGCTATCCCTACTAGGACTAATGATTCTAGAGTTGTTGCAAATTTTGTCAAGTCTAATATCTTTTGCAGGTTTGGAATACCGCGAGCTATCATCAGTGACCAAGGCACTCATTTCTGTAACCGCGCCATGGAATCTTTGCTTCGGAACTATGGAGTTGTGCACAGAGTCTCTACTGCATACCACCCACAAACTAATGGGCAAGCTGAGATATCAAACAGGGAGATCAAACAGGTTCTAGAGAAAATGGTGCAACCAAACAAGAAAGACTGGAGCCGTCGTCTAGAAGACGCACTTTGGGCTCAAAGAACAGCTTTCAAGACACCCATTAGGATGTCTCCTTATCAACTTGTTTTTGGTAAGGCCTGTCACCTTCCTGTAGAGATAGAACACCGTGCTTATTGGGCGGTGAAAAGTTGTAATTTGGAGATGCAACAAGCAGGTATTGAAAGAAAACTCCAATTACAACAACTTGAAGAACTTAGGCTAGAGGCTTATGAAAGCTCTAGGATTTATAAAGAGAAAACTAAGCACTTCCATGATAAAATGATTTCTAGGAAGGAATTCTCTATGGGCCAACAGGTTTTACTATTTAACTCTCGTCTTAAGCTTATGGCTGGGAAACTGAGATCCAAATGGATTGGCCCCTTTATTGTTACTAATGTTTTCCCTCATGGTGCAGTAGAAATTAAAAGTGCAGGTACTAACAAAGTTTTCAAGGTAAATGGGTAACGCCTGAAGTTATTCCATGAAAGTGTTGTATCTGAAGAGGCAACCATATAAGAACATTATTTGGAAGTGCCCAACTACACTGCAACTTGATCAGGGAACACCTTTTCCTTTCTTACTCTTACTTTATAATTATGTTCTTTTCATTGAGGACAATGTCCATTTTGTTTGTTTCTTTTTCAATAAAAATTAAAATAAAAAATAATAATAAAAAAAATAAAAATAACAATAAATTTAGACTTAGAAACACATGCAATTGTTGAATTTTTTTTCTTTGTCTATAGACTCGTTTGAGGTTAGATTGTAGAGACTTGAGAAAAGTTCACAAGACCGGTATCGTTTTAACACCTTAAGTCTCCTGAATATGGAAATCATTTTGAATACTTGTTATGCCATAGCATTGAGTTCTCATCCTTTAATATCTCTTAAATAGTTTATCTAGCAGTCAGCACCATCTAGAAATCACACACTAAGTAATTAAGATGATGCAAATAAGTGAATGATCTTGCGCTTAAAAAGAAATCTAAATAGGAATCCACCTTTTAAGTTAGGTGATCCTCACCCGGTAATTTAGCCTAACGGATGTGAAACCTTAAGAAAAAAAATTGTTGTTACTAAAGTAACTTTAAAATATTGTCAGGTATGGATCATAATCACTAACAGACTTATTTACCATGTGTATGAATAGATAACGGGCTTAATGTGATTGCACTAGAATGAAAGAGAGCAAAAGGGAGGATCAGTAAGTTAGACTTATGCATAATAACATGATTCGAAATGGTTTGTATAAGAGGGAGGCTTATGACCGCACAATTGCGGATTTGTGTTCTTACGATATCCTTAGTGTGTAAGATTAGTACCTATCGATACTATCTTAATCGAAGAAGAGTTTGTACCCTAGAATGAGTATGAATGATGTTGTGTTTCTTGAGTCTTGAGTTTATTTTTTTTGCTCGGAGTGCAAGAGTTCAAGTGTGGGGGACTTTGATCAGTGTATTTTGGTGCGTATTCCTACATGATTGCACTTAGGCATTTCTTTAGTTTTATTTGTTTATTTTTATATTTTAATTTGTTTTTCTAATTTACTTTATTTTTGGCTTAATCTAATTTTCGTACTTAATTTTCAGCTTTAACAGCTTTTACGGAAATGATCATAACCGGAGTTCCAGGAATCTGATTGAGGCGTTCTACTAGTCAATGGAAAGCTAAGAGAGAGAGCTACAACTTTGTGTTGGAGTCAAAGTCAGATTCGGAGTCATATTTTCCAGAATTTCGTTTGAAGCTGTTGCATTAGTTTTATTCAGTTTCGGGTCATTTAGAATTGGGCCTGGGTTATGTATTTGACCCAGTTGGGTTGTAAACGGGTTTTTAGGTTTTCTATTTAACCTAGCAGCCGCAGCTGCTCTTGAACACACTTTTGACGAATTTATTCTTTACTTTCGAAGAGACGAATCATGGAGAACTAATCACCGAGATTCATCTATTGTTATCGGTTTCCACCGCAACCTTGAGGTTTTATAATTTTCAATTAATTGCTTTTCCTTTTTAATATTATGCTATATACTTTGTCTGCTTTATTCAATTATATAGAATAATATTGATTAATTTCGATTGCACCTATCATTCCTTTACTTTATCGTGTTTGCTTTATTCGTGCAATTTTCGTGTTTGCTTAATTCACGGAAGATTTAATCAGTTTGCTTAATTCAGAATTTAGGAATATAGGTCTTATAGAATCTTTTACGCTTGTTAATTGGTACTATTATCGAAAAGGGATTAGAATCCGCTTAGGGTATGAAAATTATGTAAATCGATGATAAGTTGGGAAACCAAAACAGTAGATAAATCGTTTAGTTTAATTGCATAATCACTTATTTTAATCGCTTTATTGTTCTGTTTATTTTATCGACCTTAAAACAAACCTTAAAACAAACCCCCTAATTCGGAATTCGGTTACCTTCGATAAATAACAATACAAGAATCCTTGTGAAACGATTCGAGTCATTGTCGCTATACTACGTTTTCAAAAATTACTCTTAATTTGATTCGTGCGCGACACGCGGATCAGGATCCACGCTTGCAAAGAAACTGCTTCAAAGGGTGAAGAAATGAAAGTTGCTGCAAAAGAGAAAGGAACTAAATCTGGAAAAGAAAAGAAAAGAAAGGGGGAAAATGTAGGGAAAATAAAAGAGTGTGCTCGAACGGGCCCTACCCCGCTGCCTACGTACCTCATATGGACAATGAGGATCAGAGTCGTCGTAGTTCCCCTAACTAGGGGTGGAAAATATTGCTTGTAAATTAAGGCTTGAACCGCCTATGTCAATGCTTATGTGTTGCAGGCTCGAACGACGAGTGCCCATCTTGCAAAATTACAAGTAGGAGCAAGTTCGCGTACGGAGCAAAGGAGATGAGAAAAGAATTCCCGAAGGAGACGCTTATTGTTTGTTTGTGTTTTTTTAGAAGTTTTTTATTTGTGTGTCACAAGGGAATGAATTCATGTCCGTTTCCATGGAATGTGTACTTGTTACTATATTCCAAGATGGAATAATAGAAAAAGCACACCAAGTAAGGAGAATTTATCCAAGACTTGTTTCCAAGGGCAAGGGCCTAAGATCATTGACTTTTTTAATTTATTAGGTGTTTTATTGATTAAAAATGAAGAAGTATTTTTTAGAAGTTTTTCTTGATGAAGATGACTTCATGATCCGACTTGTGCATCTTGCTAGACAAATGCACTATTCCAAGATGGAATGAGTACATATGACCCATGGAATAAGGCTATTACACAAGAAGTCACTTCTTTCTTTATTAATATTTTTTATGTTTTGTTTTGAGATGGGAAGAGAAAGAATCAAAAGAGGAAAAGGCAAAAGTCTAATGGGGAAAGACTAAACCTAAAGTTGTCATGCAAAAGGTGGTTCTAAGGTTAGTGAGGTTTCAAAATCCTAAGAGAAAAGAAGAACCAAAAGAGAAGGAAAGAAGAGGATAAGAAAGCTTGAGAGCAACTTACTCCTCTAAAGGAGATAAGTTGCTTCTAAAGGGGAAAGATGCAAATTGGATCACATGATGGCATAAGGCACATCAAAAACCACAAAGAGAAAGTAACTTAAAAAGAAAAGATGAAGAGTTGAAATGTGAATAAACATCCACACATCTCGTACCATGAGCCCCTGCAACATTAGCAAAAAATCCAGCATATGTTCATCAACATAATCATGGAATTAGCATGCTCAAAGTTCAAATCAACAAAGATCAAACAAACATGCCAAACTTTGCACATACAAGCATTTACGTGTCGAGAACATGAAGGCATGCATCAACCAGCAAGCAAATCATCCTAAACTAGCATATTCAATGATCATACAATGATCCATGGCAATTAAAGCAAGCAAGGGGATCAAACAAGCTCAAAACAGCTCCAAAATGACATTCTGCATCAGTGTTAACCGGTTAACCAAAGCGTTAACCAGTTAACCAGTTCAAACCTGCAGCAAATTACACAGAAAAATGGTATGTTAACCGGTTAACCAAAGCGTTAACCGGTTAACCAGTTCAAACCTGTAGCAAATTACACAGAAAAATGGTATGTTAACCGGTTAACCAAAGCATTAACCGGTTAACACTGTCAAAACAACAATAAATCCTGCATGAAAATCAGCTCAAACCAGCTTATCCAAATAATTCCACAACAGGCCAACAATCAATTATGCATGAAATAAATGGATCAATTCACATTAATTAACATCATTAAGCTCATGAACATTAGCACACGGATCTGGTTACAAATCAACCAATCAAATCAAGCAACACAAGCAAATACACAAGCACATGGTGGATCTAAAGCACAAGCATGCAAATAAGCTAAAAATAGAGCTAGATCTGAACTTAACCAACCTACAAAGCTGAGGTATGCTTTAGTAATTGTTGTTTGAGCTGGAAACGAGAGATCTCATGGAAAACTTCGAAGATCCAGTGCTAATCCTCACACTCCATGCAAAATAAATGCAAGCAAAGGGTTTTGATGCAGAATTTTGGACCCAAAAGCACTTCTAATCTCCAAACCAGATCTGAACCAAGTAGTGAAACCAACAAATCGATGCAAGGAAGCTATGGATGGAGGTTTAGTTCCAAGATCTACACACTTTAATGCAAATTTATGTGATCTTCAAAGAGGAACTTTGAGTGAATTTGGAAAATTGGGAGAGAAAAGTGAGAGAATGGTGAGAGAGATCAAAATTCAGAAAATGAAGAGGAGTGAATTATGAGAGAGTCCTCTCTTTGGTTTGGAGGGAAATGGATTAAATATGGTTTAGGTTTGGGGCCCAAAATTTTGGTTTGGGATCCAAAAAATATGGTTTGGAATTGGCTTAGAAAGTGATTAGGACCTAGCATTGGAATTATGCTTGGATAAATGCTCTAGATCCTTCTCCATAATTCAAAATGAATAAAAATCAGAAAATTGAAAATTGGAGCCTAAAACACATGCTGAATTTTGCTGTTGGAATTCATAATTCGCAGCCGTTAACCGGTTAACCAAAGCATTAACCGGTTAACGCTAGTGAATTTTGAATTCTCCCTCCTTTTGGTGGGAAACCTCAAGAATAACCCGGCGCCAACCGTTCTGATCTGATTTTGATCCTCAATCTTTTTTAGGGCCTTGACCATGATGCCAAGCTTGTATAACATGCCTTGTGAGCTTCTTGCCAGGTCACCTATGCTCTTGACTTTGACTTGTAGTGCTTCGAATTTCCTGGATAATCGATCATGTGCCTTATGCTAGAACATGCGAGTGCTATGCTTCATTTTTCTATGCAAGATTCTAAGGATATGACATGCGGATGATGATTATGATATGATGATAATGCTAAAAAGAAGAGGGCAAATTTGGGGTGTTACAACATGAAAAATAAGATACATGTAATTCATGAATACTCCCGACGCATTACTCACACCGAAAGGCATCACCGAATACTCGTAATATCCATACCGTGGTTTGAACGCCTTCTTCTGAATATCCTCATCTTTCACCTTAATCTGAAGATAAACTGGTCTCAAATTGGTCTTACAAACGGGGCTCCTACGGTGATACACTAGGTCTTACAAACTTATTTTCAAGTAACTCTTACAACTTCTTCTTCAATTCAGCCAACTCATATGCAGACATCCTGTACGGTGCCATAGAAACAGGTCTAGTACCAGGTAAAAGATCAATCGCAAACTTAACTTCTCTTTCAGGCGGTACATCAGGAATTTCATCAGGGAAAACCTCAGGAAATTCATTCTTTACTTGCAACTCTTCAATCTTAACCTTACTCTCTATGGATAACGATGGAATCAATGAAAACATATGGGCTTCCTCTTTCATCAACTTCTGCAACTATCTAAATGACAACAACCCAACTCCTTCCTCTTCTGGAGTAGAAAACAAATGAAAAGTTTCTATTTTTGGAAGTTTTTACCCTAGATCTTCAAGCGATTATTTCATGTTCAAAAAAGCTCCAAATGATTTTTCCTTGAACATGAAAGTTGTAGATCTTGATTTTCCCTTTCCAAAAAGTCAAAGAACACCTTCATAGCATTTTTAGAACTCAAGATATGAATTTTGAAGTTTGATGCATTTTTAGGGTTTTTTGGTGCACATGTGTCATGACCTCATTGGTTCATTTTTTTGATTTTGTGTCACTTTTTTATCATGTCCTAACTTTTTTTTAGTGGGTCATCTTGCTCTCTTCACGTGGCCAAAATTGGAGTGTGAAGTCTGCTAGTTGTTATGTTCATTTTAGTGAAAAAATAGTATAATGCAACATGCACATGTGAGTGCCAATGAGAGAATGTCAGTACAATACACACACTCACTAAACGCCCTTACTACTACACAAAGAGAGAGAGAGTCACACTCTTTACACCCACTTGAAGTTACACGCAATGCACTATAAGGGAGATGGTTCACGTGAGTTTGGTACCATGCACCATAATGATTTATGAACTTCATCACCATCTGATTATCACTTCGTTTCATCATCAAACAACATGGAAACCACATGATAGTCCTCACTATAACGACATGCACCCTCACGCATGGGATAGAATTTTAAAGCAAGCAAGTAGAGCACACGAAGAGCTCTGCGTTTTGGCATAACATATACATCAACTCACCTTCCAATTGATACACACACCGTCAGGGTATATAGAGTTTGCTCACGAATTTCTCAAGGATGAGAATCACATTTTGCACTCTCAACATCACTTTCCTCCTCTCATTTTGCTCTCATTATCCATCTTCATAACAAACTAAAATCTGAGTTTTCTTTCTTCTTCACACTCCATCAACATTTCCAGATTATTCTCAACATCATCTTTCACTCCTATCACCATCACCTTGCTTCTGAGTTTGTTGTTGGATCTTCTTGTGGTAAACTTACAAGGATCATTCAACATTCGGATTCTCCATTTTTTTCTCATTTTCAAAGCTATAAGCCTTTATTTGGCTCAAAGTAAGTGCAAGAATACTCAAGGGACCTCTGATTTTCTTTACATCCTCAAGAGAGCTTCATTTCAGGTTTTACATCAAACTTTGTGTGCTTCGGATTTTCCATTTAAAGGCTTGTTTGAACTTGTTTTTGATTGATATGAATCTCTGAATGTGTGTAGAGTGTGATAGATGTACGGATCTTGAGTTTTTCAGTTTAATATGTGAATTTTCTTGGTTGTGATTCTCCCAATGTAGGTCGTGTTTGTAAGGGATATTAGCACAATTGTATTCCTCTCATTTAGTACTTCATTTTTTATTTTTGAATCTTTGAATTTCGTTGAGAATTGAGAGAGTTGTGTTGAGATGAAGTGGTGTTGTGTTTTATTGCTTATTTCGGTTTCATGGCAGCCATTGTTGGTGTGTTCTGCGTTTTGCATGAGTAGGGGAAGGGGACGACCACATGTCCTTGCGTGATTGGTCTTGTGTTTGTTTTATCCTATAGCATTTTTTAAAAACATAGTGACCGATTGAGTAGGTGTGCAACGCATGTATGTTATTTCTCATGTCCATTTATTTCTTTTTTTTATAAAATACTGATGGTTTTATTGTGGATTAAGTGAATTACTACATGGGCCTTGCACCGTTGATATTCACACACCCCTTGTTTCGACCTAATCCGTTTTTAACCTTGCTATGTTCATTAAAACAAATGCTATTGCACCCCTGCTTGTATCATCTCTTTTTTTCTTATTTTCCATTTGAATTTTGTTTTCATTTTAATTTTTTTTTAAATAGTTTTATGTTTCTAAAAAATCCAAAACAATTCATGAGTGTTCTTTAATATTTTCTAAAATTTTCACAAATTTTTATTTTATTTTTTTATTAATTTTATGTCCATAATTAATTTTCCAATTATTTTCTTTTGTTTTGCTTTCTTCCATGAATACTTGACCTTGTTTATTTTCTAACTTGAGTTTTAAAATAGTTATAACCCTGGTTATTTTTTCAATGCATCACTAGTTAGTTGAGGTACTTTAATGATTTTTGTGAGGGTTTATAGGCATTGTTTGGATGACTTTTGGTTTGTTTCTTCATGATAAAGTTAGTGTAACCCTAGCTTCACTTTGACCAATTGTTTGATGGACTTAGCTTCTGATTTTTGACTTGTTCTTTTGCCTTGATGTTTGTACATGTTTGAGATGCTTGGATGTTTAATGTCATAATTTTTTAAGCTTGTTTACTATTTGTTAGAGGATTGAACTTTAAATGACTTAATTTGAGGATGCTTTGAACCATGTTTGTTTGCTTGCTTAGGAAGGCACTTGTGCCATCATATAAGATCTTGTTTGAAGCTTGCTAACATGTTGAATAATCTCTGGTTGTGATATGTGAGCCTCACCTTTGTTTGTTATATGCTTAGCTTGTGCACTAAGTAACACTTTTCACAAGTATGATTCACTTCACTTCACACTTCTCATGTCTTCTCCATTTGACTTAGTATGTGCTTATGTGCTTTGATTGATGATTGAATCTTCTTCTTAGGCACATGTCCATGATGTTTAGGTTCTGAATTTGAGGTTACTTGATGATTCTTGACTTGTTTACTTCTTTTAATCACATGTATTCATCTTACGTATCCCATGTTGTTTTGTCTGTGGTTTGTGAGACTTCTTTCATTCCGTTTTGTGTGACCTTATATGACTAACATTAGATTTATTCCATGATCATTAGGTTCTGACTTTGGTGGTTTGTGATGTTTAGATCTTTATCTTGTCATGACTTGAACTTATTTGAATTTCTTTTGAGATGTGGATGTGCTTCCACATCTCAATATTCTTCCTCCTTCTCTTCTTGTTACATCTTCTTAACTTGTGTTTGTGATGAGCCTAGGCCATCAATGTATAACTTCATCACTCCCGCTTTAGAAACAACTTAGCTTCTTAAGAGAAGTAAGTTGTCTTCTAACTTCTTCTTCTCCTCTTCTTCTTTCTTTTCTTCTTTACTTCTTCTTCTAGGTTAGATTTATTAAACCGCACTAACTTAGGTATCCCATGCATGATAACATTTAGGATTGTTAGTCCCCCCTTAGATTTTTACCTTTTAGATCCTTTTGGTGCTTTCTCTTCTCATCTTCAAACAAAAACCTAAAAAAACACTTAATAATGGTTGAAGTTGTCTTGTGTGTATGGACTTATTCCATGGAGCACTTGTAGTCTTCCCATCTTGGGATAGTACAAGCTTCTCTAGCATGATGTACAAGTCTAATCATGAGATTATTTTCACAAGGAAAATCATAAAAAAAATACTTCTTCATTTCAAATCACAAAACACTTAATAAAGTCAATGAGTTAGTGAGCTTAGGCCCTAATCTCTGGAACCAAGTTTTGGGGATCTTCCTCTCACTTGGGTGTGCTTGTTCTTCATTCCATCTTGGAATGTAGTAATAAGTACACATTTCATGGAAAAGTACTTGAATTCACTTTCTTGTGCCAGATGAGCCTGAAACACCTGAGCATTGAAATAAGCAGTTCAAGCTTTTGAAACACAATCCATTTTCCTCCCTAGTTAGGGGACTACGGCGGCTCTGATCCTCATATGGAGCTTCTTATGGTGAACTTACAAGGATCATTCAACATTCAGACTCTACTCAGCGGAGTAGGGCCCGTTCGAGCACTCTTTTATTTCCCTACATTTTCCCCCTTTATTTTCATTTCTTATCTAGTTTCTGTTGTATCTGGATTACTTACAGACCTATTGTAGGAACTTTGTTTATTTTTCTCTATTATTTTCTCTTATGCATTGTAAGAACTGTAACCATGCAGGGAATCTTCCGTTTACTCTTGCCTTGTAGGCTCATTTATGTTAATGCAGTTTTTTTCCAGTTCTTAGCCCTTATATGCACTAACACTGTGTTGCTCCAGCCAGCTGTATCTGAGTATCTTGCAGAGGTTTCTTCTCAAATCGGGGTCCTAGAGCCATCTGGATTCCTTTATTAAATACTGGAACCGGGGCACAAAATCCTTGAGAATGAAACACAAAACATCTACATAGAATGCATATCACCTTTTATTTGTTTTGCAGGTACAAATTCCAGGTTTCTAATGTCTCATATTTTCAGGCACTATAGCTACAAGGAGGATCCACCGTTACCCGACTAAAGAAAATAGAGAAAGGACGATGGATCAGATGCAGGTTGATCTTGCTGAATTGAGAACAAGGATGGACCAGTTCATGACTCTCATGACTGGGATGAACCAGAATCAAGAAATGCTAAGAGAAATGGTCGAGAGGACCCAAGTGTCTCAAGAGGGAAACATAATGGGCGGAGGTACAGGCGCTCACGGCAATACAGGTGGTACTCCAGAAGTTATTCATTTTTTAATGCTAACGCTGGTGGTCCGGGTGGGGATCATGCTTGCAATGCTTTTATGGATGGTCAGGAGGACCAATTCACTCTCTTGGAAGAGGTAGACGGTCAAAATGCTGAAGTCAACCGTCGTTTTGAGGAGATGGCAGAGAAGATTCGTTCAATAGAGTCTCAGAACACTCTGGGTTTTGATGTGGTTGATCTGGGTTTGGTCCCCGGAGTTAGAATTCCTCAAAAGTTCAAGCCTCCCACATTTGATAAGTATAATGGCTCCACATGTCCAAAGACTCACCTCCATACGTATGTGGAAAGAATTGCATCCGATACCGACGATGAAAAACTCGGGATATACTACTTCCAAGATAGCCTCACGGGGGCGTCCCAGGAGTGGTACTTGAAGTTAAGCTACGCGTCTGTTAGAAACTGGAATGAACTAGTTGAGGCTTTTGTTAAGTAGTATCAATATAACATGGACATGGCTCCTAATCGCACACAACTGCAGAGCATGTCCCAGATGTCTAAAGAGAGCTTTAAAGAGTACGCCCAGCGCTGGCGTCAGCTTGCTGCTTGGGTCTAACCTCTATTATTGGACCCATGAGATGAAGGATATGTTTATGGCTTCGTGTTCTGCCACAAAGTTCATAGACTTGGTGATTGCTGGTGAGACGGTTGAGAATTTGTTGAAGCTAGGAAAGATCCAAGATGTAAGTGCAAGTAGCTCATCTGGAGCGAGAAAGCAATTTTCCGGTCCCCAAAGAAGGAGAGAGGGGGAGAAAAATGTTTTTTAGGGTAGAGGTAGAGGTTGTGGTCGTCCAAATCATTATGCTCAGGTGGAAGATGTCACCATACCTGCAGAATCGACTCGACAACAACAACAACGTCCTCAGCATGGCAACCTACAGAGAGAATTTCATCGCCTAAGACAGAATTTCGCGTGATTAAGCCTATTCCAATGACCTATAGTGCTCTGCTACAAATGCTGCTAGATTTGAACATGGAGCAATTGAGAACATTGGCACCACTCACAGCTAATCCTCCTCCGGGATATGATGCGAATGCACATTGCGTATTTCACTCGGGTGCTCCAGGAAACATAACTGAGAAGTGCAGAGCTTTACAATTGAAAGTACATGATCTGATTTATTTAAAGTCTATTAATTTTTCACCACCTCCAAATGTCACCAACAACCTTATGCCAAACCACAATGGTGACGCAAGGGTGAACGCAATAGAAGATGAAAGAAAGATGAATTTGGTTACATATGTGAATAGGTTCAGACGCCATTGATGATTGTGAAGAGTTATCTACTGAAGGGACACGTGTTCCTGGTTGTGGTAATGATTGTGAAGAGTTTTTGAGTTGTGAGAATGGCTGTGACAAATTAAGGGCAGGGATTCAAAGTTTGATAGATGAAGGCTCCTGACAATTTGACAAAGTAAACAACGAAAGCAACATTGTTTCTACAGTAACCATATACTTCACTCCAACTGACATTCTGGTGCCACCCAGACTGGAACCCGTCACCATCTATATACCTCAAGAGGCGAGCCCTATGATGATCAGTGTTTCTGGCCCTGTACCTTACGAGAATGAAAAGGTTGTTCTGTGGCATTACGGAACGGACGTGTATGTACAAGGCCAAAAGGTTGAAGAGAATTTTCAAGTAGAGACTAGTTCTAGTATCGACAATGTGGGGGGCCTTAGAGGGTTTACCAAAAGTAGACGATTCTTTGATCCATAGACACTAAGGATTAATTCAGAAGCTGAGGTTGTGGCTCGTGAAAAAGGTAAATAGGTGGTGACCGAGGAGGTGGTGACTCCTGCCACAAAACATAGCACTTTCGAGAAAGAAGTATAAGAGTTCATGCATATTATAAAGAAAAGGGACTACAAGGTGGTGGAGCAGTTAAATCAGACACCTTCGAAGATCTTGATTTTGTCTTTGCTGATGTGTTCCCAAGCACATAGGGAAGCATTACTGAAAGTCCTATAGATGGCATACGTCCCTTAGGAGATTACATTGAATCAATTAGAGGTTGTGGTTGCTAATGTGAATTCCAGTCATGGGCTGGGTTTCATTGATAAAGATCTGACCTCTGAAGGACGAAATCACAACAAAGTCTTACACATTACCATGGAGTGTAAGGGGGTCGTGCTATCTCATGTGTTGGTGGATACTGGGCCATCCCTGAATGTGCTACCTAAGAAGGCTTTGATGAAGCTTGATGTTGACGGGATTGTCCTATGACCCAGTGACTTGGTGGGGAGAGTGTTTGATGGCTCTAAGCGATCCGATTTTAGGGAGGTTGAGCTACCCGTAAAGATTGGGTCCCAGGTCTTCAAAAGCACTTTCTATGTCATGGACATACAACCTGCCTACAGTTGTCTTCTCGGTAGGCCCTGGATTCATGATGCTAGCACAGTGACATCCACGTTACACCAGAAGCTGAAGTATGTGGTGGATGGACAGGTTGTCACCGTTTGTGGGGAGGAGGACATTTTTGTGAGTCACCTATAAACATTTAAATATGTGGATATGGACGGCGAGATCCATGATACTTTATGCCATGCATTTGAGACAGTCAATATCCATGAAGCTTCTTCCAGTCCAAGGTTCAAGAGCATTGAGAAAGTAGGAACATCCATAGCTTTGTACAAACAGGATTTAGAGGTGGTACAAGCAGGAAATACCCAGGGTTGGGGAAAAGTTGTTGAAGTTGACAGGAAAGAGGATAAATTTGGGATCGGGTATCAACTAGGGAAATCAGAGACATCCAAGATCAAAGGATTGATAAGCTTCTCGAGCAGGGGTGTTATTGATCCAGATCAAGTTTGTGCTGCTGTCGGAGAAGACGATGACAGTGACTACGACTTGGATAACTAGGTGCGTCTGTGTGTCCCCGGAGAAGAACTAAAGAATTGGTTTGCGGAAGATATTGTCCAAGTTACTTTCCAGCCAGAGTAATTTTCTTTGTTTTCTTTATTTCATATGCATGTCAAATCCTTCACTTTTCCCAAGGTGCACAGATCCATTTGTAGGGCCACCTTGCATTATTTGTAAATTTTAATTTACCATGAATAAAGGACATTTTTCACTCAAAACTGTGTACACTTTCTTTCATTTTAAACTTTTTCACAAAAAACAATAAAATGGAAATGCTTTTATTTTGTTTTTTCCTTTTCATAAAATTGAACTCTAAAATAAGCACATCACTTGTGCAGAACTAATCACCCAGATTTCATTGATAATGATTATGCTATGACTGAGTATGATTTCGATAATCTTATCTACCAAGCTGATGAAGGAGTTGAGGAAGACTGTGAACTTCCCAAAGAATTAGCAAGGTTGTTGAGACAAGAGGAAAGGGTTATTCAGCCTCATCAGGAGGAAATTGAAGTTATCAACCTAGGGTCCGAGGACATGAAGAAGGAAATCAAGATAGGGGTTGGTCTGCAAGCCAGTGTGAAAGAAGAACTGATTGGTATGCTGCGAGAGTATGTGGATATCTTTTCTTGGTCATATCAAGATATGCTAGGTTTAGATACTGAAATTGTGATGCATAAGCTACCATTGAGAGAGGAATGTCCTCCGGTTAAATAGAAGCTTCGAAGAACTCGTTCTGACATGGCCATGAAGATCAAAGAGGAAGTTCAAAAACAATGGGATGCTGAGTTCCTTGCCGTAACTAATTATCCACCTTGGGTAGCTAATATTGTACCAGTTCCAAAGAAGGAAGGCAAGGTTCAGATGTGCGTTGATTACCAAGACCTCAATAAAGCAAGTCCAAAGGATGATTTCTCATTACCTCACATTGATGTATTGGTTGACAACATGACTCATTTCTCGGTATTTTCTTTCATGGATGGTTTCTCCGGGTATAATCAGATAAAGATGGCACCGGAAGACATGGAGAAAATGACGTTCATTACCCCTTGGGGTACTTTCTGCTATAGAGTGATGCACTTCGGATTGAAGAACGTCGGGGCGACGTATCAATGGGCTATGGTAACATTATTCCACGATATGATTCATAAGGAGATAGAGTGCTATGTGGATGACATGATTGCCAAGTCCTGAACTGTAGAGGAAAATCTAGTTAATCTCAAAAATATGTTTGAGAGACTGAGGAAGTTTTGTTTAAGATTGAATCCGAACAAGTTCACTTTCAGAGTGCGTTCCGGGAAACTACTGGGTTTCATCGTGAGCCAAAGATGGATAGAGGTAGACCCTGCCAAAGTAAAAGCTATACAAGAGATGCCTGTAGCGCAAACATAAAAAGAAGTATATGGCTTCCTATGTAGATTGAACTACATTGCAAGGTTCATATCTCACCTCACAGCCACTTGTGAACCAATTTTCAAGCTGCTAAGAAAAGAACAGGTGGTCAGGTGGAATGACGATTGCCAAGGGGCTTTCGAGAAAATCAAAGAATATTTGCAGGAACCTCCTATATTAATGCCTCCGGTTCTAGGGAGGCCACTTATCATGTACCTAACAGTGCTTGAAGGATCTATGGGGTGTGTTCTCGGCTAACATGACGAGTCTAGACGAAAAGAGAATGCAATCTATTACCTTAGCAAAAAATTTACCGACTGTGAGACAAGATACTCATTGCTCAAGAAAACTTGATGCGCTTTGGCATGGGCTGCTCGCCGACTAAAACAATATATATTGACCCAAACAACTCTGCTCATTTAAAAAATGGATCCTATCAAGTATAGTTTTTAGAAACCAGCATTGACCGGAAGGGTTACACATTGGCAGATGGTGCTGATTGAATACACCATTCAATACACGTCACAGAAAGCCATCAAAGGACGTGTTCTATCAGACTATCTTGCACAACAACCTCTTGAATATTATCAACCCATGCATTTTGATTTCCCTAATGAGCACATCATGTACCTCAAAGCTAAAGATTGCAAGGAATCACTCCCGGAGGAGGGGCCAGACCCTGAATCCAAATGGAGTATGATGTTTGATGGGGCCGCCAACATGAATGGACGCGGAGTTGGTGTCGTACTTATTACTACCGAAGGTGTCCATTTTCCCTTTGCTACCAGATTGTCATTCGAATGCACCAACAATGAAGTGGAATACGAGGTTTGTATTATGGAAATAGAGGAGACTATTAATCTAAGGATTAAGACCCTCGATATATTCAGAGATTCAACTCTTATAATAAACCAAATCACCGATAAGTGGTATACACATCTGTAACACGGTGGGAGAACTGACTTTAAGTAATGTTGCGGATAGCAAGAGTCGCCACCGACTTTTATTTTATCCATAAGGAAAGGTTATAAAAGAACAGGAAAGACCTTAGAGAATATTTTGGGTCCGGGGGGTAGGTTATGAAAAGGGAAGGTATTAGCATCCTTTTCATCCATGGTTATCCATGGGCTCTTAGGTACTTAAGCTCACTTTAAATTGTTTTTGAAATTGTAGTGTGTGAATAGAAAAAATTTCAGAATAGTTTAATAATAATCCATGTATGGATGTGTAAAAAACTTGTTTGAAAATTTTGTTAGAATTTTGTTTAAGTGTGAAAAAGTTTTGAAATGAGCAAGTACCTAGGAGTAACCTACCCTAATGTTTAAGGTCTTTCTTATTCTTTATTCTTTCCTTAGTAAGACTATCCCTACTATTAAGAAGTAGGTAGTCCTTACTTTGGATGTTAAGGGACATGTGAGGGACAATTTGATTTTGAAGGCAATGGTGGGGTGTAATAAGCACATATAAGGGACTATCATCATTTATTCGAAAGGGACTCGATTCGTAAAGGCAACCATAAGGGACTTTGATGATTTTCTTTCGAGGGACTTGCTTTATACACCCCATTTAACCATTATTCGTAGGCAACTTGAGGGATAACCTTAGAAAGTGAGACGGCGATTAAAATCGACTTACGTGTGTGACGTGTTTAATTTAATTATCTTATATTAAAAATTATCTAAATTTATTTTAATATTGCATACATGTTGTTTACACTCCCTAATTACTAACCATAGCAAAAATAATTAAAATAATTACAAATTTACATCCAGGAGCATTTACATAATAATTATAAAAATAAATAGCAAATAAATAAATATAATAGCAAGATATAAATAATAAATAAATAAATAAGCAAATTATAATTAGGGGGTTAGCAACAATAAAATAATAATAATAATTTAGAAATAATAAACAAGGTTAGAAATATAAAAATATAATAATAAATAATAATATGGTTAGTAAATAAGAATAAACAAAATTAATCAAAATATTATAATAAGAAATTAACAATTTTTAATATAAACAAAAAAACAACTATGAATGAACAATTATTTTAATTTACAAATTATTAGGTTATATTTTAATTATAAAGTTACTACAAAAATCCAATTATTATAAACACAATTATTTCTAAACAAAAGTTATAAAAAAAATGTTTATAAGTATATTTACAAAATTTATAAGAATTATGGTAAACATACATATATAATAATTATATTAGAAAATAACATTGAAAAAAAAATAGGATTAGATTTGTATTAAAAAAATATTTTTAGAATTTTATAAGATTAGGGTTTTATATTTTTTTTTAGGGTTTATAAAAAAGTAGGACTTAGCTATATACAAAATTTATTCTAATTTATATATACAAAAATAATGAAACATAATTTAAAAAAATATATTTTTAAAGAAAGATAACATACATATTTTATGATTATTTTTATTGTTTTAGAAACATATATGATATATATTTAATTTTAATATTATAGTGCTTAAAAAACAAATAAAGGGAAAAAAATATGGAAACTTACCTGGCTGGGGTTTGAACCCAGGCCAGCTTGATTTCCAGCAAGCATAACAACCACTAGGCCACTGGCGCGCAGGCAAGAGATGAGAGACAAAAATTTGTTTTGTTCCTTATGATGCAAAATCCAGAAAAATCAAAAAAAACCAAAAGGCCTGGGGTGGGATTTGATCCCAGGACCTTTATGCTTTCAAACGCGCGCTTCACCACCCGGCTGGAAGAGCCAATCTGTTAGCTGAAGGGCCTTAATGCATAATATATTATATCTTCTTTTATCCTGAAAAAATAGAACAAAAAGAATGGTACAGGCCAGATTCGAACCCATGCCATCATCCAACAAACCTGCAGGCCTTACCACTGAAGCACACATGCGCGTGTGATAGACAATCCAACAACAAAAGATAAAATATTTAGTTTACATTTGAATTTTTCAAACGCGCGGGAGGAGGTCATCCCCTACCTCCAGCACTGCAAATTTTGCTATGAAAATAGCTGGGAGTTTTCCTGCGAATTCTTCAAGCTTCTTGACCTGCGAAAATCAAACTCTCACCAAACAGTAACGATTCATCAAATTGGTTACAGTTTTATGATCCTTAGGTCTCATGGAACACTTCCATGTTCTTAGAATTTATTTAAATTCATTGAATCATCAAGCCTTAACTTCAAGAGCTAAACCCTAACAATGGCCGAATCCTTATTAGGTCACGAAAATCCAATTGAGTTGTCCAGAATTGTTCTAGGGATCAAAATAAACACATATCAACCATCAAAAACAATTTATAATACGTATATCAATGGAATCGAAAAAATTTATTTTTAAGACAAAGATGAGTTCGGGTAGAGCAATATGATGCACATGAGATGCATATGAGTGATGGTTCATGATCAGAGAAGTCCCAGGAAGCTTGCTATGTGCTTGCTTTACCTTCAAACGGCTTAAATCCAAGAATCCGAATGTGACTTGTGGAGAGGTTTTTGAACAATGGTGAACTTACTCTTGGGCTGTGGAAATCGTGAATGAGGCTAGGGTTTGTGTTATGTATATATATGTGGATCATTCTAGGTCAAAACATTGATTAATTTTGTGGAAGAATTGATTTAAAAAGATTAAGAAAGATCATGCCATGAAAGTTCAATATTTTGTACCAATGCCTTCTATTTTAAGCCAATTCATATAATTCTTGCATCAATTTGTTCTATATTGACTTTATGACTTTCTAGAATCAACAAACCAATTAAATCTTCATATTTAATATTTTATTTAAAATTTAAAATGATTTTAAGAATAAAAAATCATAATAAATTAATTAAATAAAATAAAAATTATGAAAATATTATGGAAATTTCGTGCAAGCTATTATGAAGTGGATTGGGTCACAATTTGGGCAGCCCATTTGGAAAGAAATGATTTTGAACCTCCATTTTCAACATAAACTATCACAAAATTTCCTAACTTTGCAAAGGCACATCTCCCTCAATTTTAAAGGTATGAGGGTGTTCTTGGACTTTTTGGAAAGCTTGAAGAGTCCTTTAAACAACCCCATTGGTTTCAGGTCCATATCATTTACCAATCTCAAGTTATGCCCTTTTGAAGTTGTTGACTTTTTGTTGACTTTTGAAATGACCTATAATGTCTTAGTTCATATATTCCAAATGAAGCATTTTTGGGCTTAACTTTCAACATCAAAGTTGTAGAGAATTCAATTTCCTTCAAAATGAGCTTTGGATGGAGACTTGGTGATGAAGTATGTGAAAGTTATGCCTGGTCAAAGTTCAGTTGACTTTTACTGAGGAAACCCTAATTTAGAAACTCCTGGTTATTGATGATCTGGAATCTCCTTGATGAATCATGATCAACCCTTGATCAAATGATGAATTTTACTTCATATACTTGATGTTGGCAAAAAATCATGAATTTTGACTTTGGTTTGACCACAGTTGACCTCAGTTTGACTTTTTAACTGTATTGACTGATTTTGACTTATCTGATCATCTGACTGAGCAAAATTTTAAGAAAAGTCTTAAAACTTGTCATGGGGGTTCTTACACACATATAAGATATTATGAAACTCACTTGAGGTATTGGAAGTCCATTTAGCCTGATTAAAGTCAAAACCCTAGTTTTGGATGCACTGCTTAGGAGATGCATTGTCTGAGGGAATTGTCAACTTCTTTGACCAATTGTGAACTTTGTGAACCTTGTGAACCTTCATAAAATGTCTTGTGATACTCATGAGAGGTATTGTGAAGCTTGTGAACCTTGTGAACCTCATTAAGTGGCTTTGGTAGACCTCATAAACCTCAGGAAAGCTTTGTAACCATTGTGTAACTTGTGAACCTTGTGAACCTTCAAGAAGTAACTTGTGGACTTCATGAACCTCAAGAAAGGTCTTGTAAATGTAGAGAAACTTGTGAACCTTGTGAACCTTCAAGAAGTGACTTGTAGACTTCATGAACCTCATGAAAGGTGTTGAAAGCATTGTGGAACTTGTGAACCTTGTGAACTTTCATAAAGTAACTTGTAGACTTCATGAACCTCATGAAAGGTTATGCAAGTGTTGGAGAACTTGTGAACCTTGTGAACCTTCTTAGAACACAAAGTCTTGTATTGTGAGGGCAAATTTTGGGGTGCAACAGCTGCCCCTGTTCAATTTTCTGAAACCTGAGGGGTTAGATTGGTATATTTGCCAGTCGTAACCTGGAAGGTTGAAGGGGATTGAACACAAAAGCCCAAAAATTTGCACTCACCAGTGCATAGAGTGATATTGATGATTGGTTGAATATGATTGAGTGGGCTTAAAGATGCCACTAGGGGAAAGTTCTTCAGTAGTATAATGAGAGCTGTCAGGAGTCTGGAGTAATATTGATGTAGCAGCATGTCTTCATGAGGATAGAGCAATCAATAATGATAACCCTAAAGCAGTCTTGAAGTAATGATATGACTCCAGGAGGATAGAGCAATGGATAAATCTAAGGCAGTCTTGAAGTAATGATATGACTCCAGGAGGATGGAGCAATGGATAGCTCTAAAGCAGTCTTGAAGTACTGATTTCAGGAGGATAGAGCAATGGATAGCTCTAAAGCAGTCTTGAAATTATAATGTGATTTCAGGAGGATAGAGCAATGGATAGCTCTAAAGCAGTCTTGAAGTAATGATATGACTCCAGGAGGATAGAGCACTGGATAGCTCTAAAGCAGTCTTGAAGTAATGATATGACTCCAGGAGGATAGAGCACTGGATAGCTCTAAAGCAGTCTTGAAGTAATGATATGACTCCAGGAGGATAGAGCACTGGATAGCTCTAAAGCAGTCTTGAAATTATAATGTGATTTCAGGAGGATAGAGCAATGGATAGCTCTAAAGCAGTCTTGAAATTATAATGTGATTTCAGGAGGATAGAGCAATGGATAGCTCTAAAGCAGTCTTGAAATCATAAGAAGCTTATCAGGAGGATAAAGTAACCCTGAGGTGACAATAAAGCAGTCCCAAAGAAGCTCATCAGGAGGATAAAGTAACCCTGAGGTTACAATAAAGCAGTCCCAAAGGTCATAAGTTCGTTTGTTGAATAATTAACCTGAAACAAAGTAGCTTTTGTATAATAATATTAGTCTATGCATTATGTATGCATGTATGATATGATGCACCTAAGTAATGTACTTTGTATCTATGGATGTATATGTTATGGTATGATGTAAATGATGTATGTATGATATGATACTGCCGGAAGCGTCTGAATATCTTCGTATAACAACTGCTGGCCAGGGAAAATAAATCCCGATTCGATGTTGAAGAATATATAACCCTTCGTATGCTGGGGATAACAGGGTATAGATAACCTCCCGTATGCTGGGGATGGTAAGGTATATATAACCTCCGTCTTCGTTTGATAGTAGGATAAGTATAACATCCCGTCTTCGTTCGTCGTACCCTTATTGGAAAGTAATTTCCCGTATATCCGTATGAGGATAAAAGAGATGGATATAAATTCCAAGGGAGATTAGACTTTATGAAGATGGATTAGTCCTACTGAGGGTTTGTAACTGTCTTGTAAGGTGAACTGGCAAAGTTTCGTTGAAATCCTTCCCTCGTTCGTCCTTAGTAAATACTATTACTGTATTTTCATGCATTTCTGGTAAACATTAATCATATTAAAAGCATACATGCATTTCTGGTAAATATCAATCATATTCAAAAGCATACATACATTCAAACACAACCAATGGACGTTTCGCTTAGGTAAATAGGGTAAAAGTAAATCTGGATTCAAAAGATGGAATTTATTTATATCAAAAGTGACCCATACACGGGTAAGTTTGTACAAGGAGACATAAACCCTAGTAAGAGGATTTTGCCATAAAGTTTTACAAAAAGAATCAGCTATGTGGGAAATAATCCTATTGAGTTTCAATTCTACTATTGCCATTCAAGTATCTCATCTTCTTGCTGTTGAGACGGAAACGATTGAATTGAGCTTTATCTGTTTGAGCTTGAGTAAGTAGTACAACTGGTTGCAGTTTCATGAGTGATCCAAACGAGACATAGTCATACGCTTTAATCCCTAACTTTTGCCTGGATTGCCCTTTCAGGTTTTCAATCCACCGGGATACCCTTTTTTGCCCAAGCCGCCTTTTCAGGTTTTCGACTTGCCGGGTGTACATCTTTTTTTTTATATATATCCCTAATTTTTGCCCAAACCCTTTTGGTTTGCCGGGATGCCCTTATTTTTGCCTAGGCCTGTCAACCTAGCGGGTCTCTTTTTATGCGTAGTATTTTTTAACTATGTCTGCGTTTACAGGCTGAGGGAAGTCCTCTCCATCCATTGTAGTCAGTATCATGGCACCTCCTGAGAACACTGTTTTGACTACAAATGGTCCTTCATATGTTGGAGTCCACTTGCCCCTAGGATCACCCTGTGGTAATATGATACGCTTGATTACCAAGTCACCAACCTGATATACCTTTGGCTTAACCTTCTTGTTAAAAGCTTTGATCATTCGCTTCTGGTACATCTGGCCATGACAAACTGCTGCTAACCTTTTCTCATCAATCAAATTTATCTGGTCGAGTCGAGTCTGAATCCACTCATCTTCATCCAAGCCTGCATCCTTCATAATTCTCAAGGAGGGGATCTGAGCTTCAATGGGCAGAACTGCTTCCATACCATAGACTAAGGAGAATGGGGTTGCCCCTGTTGAAGTACGTATTGTAGTACGATAACCATGAAGAGAAAATGGTAACATCTCATGCCAATCCTTGTAAGTAACAGTCATTTTCTGTACAATCTTCTTGATGTTCTTATTAGCAGCTTCCACTGCCCCATTCATCTTTGGACGATACGGAGAAGAGTTGTGATGCTTAATCTTGAACTGCGTGCAGAGATCAGTAATCATAGTGTTGTTCAGATTAGAGCCATTGTCAGTAATAATCCTTTCAGGGATGCCATACCTACATATGAGATTATTCTTAATGAATCGAGCCACAACATTCTTAGTCACAGATGCAAATGAAGCTGCCTCTACCCACTTTGTAAAGTAATCAATAGCAACCAGGATGAAACGATGCCCATTAGAAGCAGTAGGCTTGATCTCTCCAATCATATCAATGCCCCACATGGCAAAGGGCCAAGGAGCAGTCAACACATTCAATGGTGATGGAGGTACATGAATTTTATCAGCATAGATTTGACATTTGTGACAAGTTCTGGAGTGTTGATAGCAATCAGCTTCCATGGTAGACCAATAGTAACCTGCTCTCAAAATCTTCTTTGCCATGGTATGACCACTAGAATGAGTGCCAAAGGTCCCATCATGCATCTCTTCCATAATCTCAGTTGCTTCCTTCTTATCCACACAACGAAGCATAGTTGAATCATGATTACGTTTATACAGAATGCCATTACTCAGAAAGAACTTAGCAGCAAACCTTCTCAGAAACTTCCTATCTTTGACAGATGCCCCTTCAGGGAATTCCTGAGCTTCAAGATATCTTTTCACTTCATAGAACCAAGGCTTCTCCTCTGCCCCTTCTGTATCAATCTCATTGCAGTATGCAGGCTTTTCAAATCTATCAATAGTAATCTTGGGAGCTTCATCATCCCAACTGATCTCAAACATAGATGCCATGGTGGCCAATGCATCTGCCAATTGATTCTCTCTTCGTGGAATATGTCCAAAGGTAATCTCTTTGAAATGTGGGATCAAAGACAACACATGCTCTCTGTAAGGAATGAGATTATCATGCTTGGTATCCCAATCTCCTTTAATCTGACTCACTACCAGGGCTGAATCTCCATACACATCAAGGAACTGAATCTTCATATCAATAGCAACTTTAATACCCATGATACATGCCTCATACTCAGCTATGTTATTGGTACAGTAGAAACAAAGTCTGGCAGTAATTGGGGTATGACAACCTTCAGGGGAACTAATCACAACACCAATACCATTACCATGTGCATTAGAGGCACCATCAAAAACCATAGTCCATCGGGATCCTTGTTCAGGTCCGTCATATTGTCCAGGTTCTTTGGTAACAGTCATAATGTCTTCATCAGGGAACTCAAAATTCATTGACTGGTAATCATCTACTGCTTGATGAGCCAAATGATCAGCAACAACACTTCCCTTAATGGCCTTCTGAGTAGTATACTGTATATCATATTCTGTCAAGATCATTTGCCATCTTGCAATTCTTCCGGAGAGAGCAGGTTTCTCAAATATGTACTTGATTGGATCCATCTTCGAAATCAATAAGGTAGTATGGGTCAACATATACTGTCTTAGTCGGCGAGCAGCCCATGCCAAAGCACAGCAAGTTTTCTCGAGCAGTGAGTATCTTGTTTCACAGTCGGTAAACTTTTTGCTAAGGTAGTATATTGCCTGCTCTTTTCGACCAGACTCGTCATGTTGCCCCAACACACACCCCATTGAGTTGTCTAACACTGTTAGGTACATAATCAAAGGTCTTCCATCAACTGGTGGCATCAAAATTGGTGGCTCTAGTAGATATCTCTTAATTTCATCAAAGGCAGTCTGGCACTCATCATTCCATTCCATCATCTGATCTTTCTTCAACAACTTGAAGATTGGCTCACAGATGGTAGTCAATTGGGAAATAAATCTTGCAATGTAATTCAATCGTCCCAAGAAACCTCTAACCTCCCTCTCAGTACGGGGAGCTGGCATCTCTCGTATAGCTTTCACTTTTGCAGGATCCACTTCAATACCTTTTCCACTGACAATGAAACCCAGGAGCTTACCAGATCTAACTCCAAAAGTACATTTGTTTGGATTCAATCTCAACTTGTATTTCTTCAACCTCTCAAACAACTTGTGCAGATGATCAAGATGTTGCTCTTCATTCTGAGATCTGGCTATCATATCATCCACGTATACCTCTATCTCATGATGAATCATATCATGAAACAAAGCCACCATAGCACGCTGATATGTTGCCCCTGCATTCTTCAAACCAAATGGCATTACCTTATAGCAGAAGGTGCCCCACTGTGTCACAAATGTTGTCTTCTCCATATCTTCAGGTGCCATCTTGATTTGATTGTAACCAGAGAACCCATCCATAAAAGAGAATACTTTATGCTGAGCAGTGTTGTCTACCAGAATGTCAATATGAGGAAGTGGAAAGTCATCTTTGGGGCTAGCCTTGTTCAAATCTCTGTAGTCTACACACATACGTACCTTACCATCTTTCTTAGGAACCGGTACCACATTTGCAACCCACTGAGGATAAGAAGTTACTGCTAAAAATCCTGCATTGAACTGCTTCATTACCTCTGCCTTGATCTTTTCTGACATTTCAGGACGCATACGACGAACCTTCTGCTTCTTTGGACGACAATCTTCTTTCACTGGCAAACGGTGAACCACAATGTCTGTATCCAACCCTGGCATATCTTCATAAGACCAAGCAAAAATCTCCACATAGTCACGTAACATCTGAATCAACCTGCTCTTGACACCGTCTTCTAAATCAGCCCCTATCTTGACCTCTTTTCTGTCTTCCTCAGTTCCCAGATTCACAACTTCGACTGGCTCTTCATGTGGCTGTATAGCTTTCTCTTCTTGTTGTAACAACCTAGCAAGCTCTACAGGTATTTCACAATCGTTCTCATTTCCGTCTTCAGTTTGATAGATCGGATTCTCGAAATTGTAACTGGCAATAGTAGAACTGTTATCAATAGGATCCAGAGTGGATGAGGATCTGCATTTAGTGATGTGGGTGTGTGTAAGAACACATAGCTGATAAAGCAAAAATAAAAGAAAAAGAAAGACAAGGAACACAATATTTACTAAAACGAAACGTCCACTGATTTTATTGAATGAAGTATGCAAATGAAATGACAGCCCGTAACAAGCACACCATTGTGCCCCGGGTAAGGCACATGGCTGGAAAGTTTTATTGTTCAAGAAATTACAAACTTAAAAGCAACAACACAGTAATAGTATTTACTCCTGACTAAAGGAGATAGGGATAACATCTTCAGCTTTCCAATTATTGAGTCCAGCACCCACAGTAGGAAAAATCCAAGCATCCGGGTTGTAGTCTTCATCTTGATCTCCCACAGCATTGATAACCCCTTGATTGGTGATACGAGCAGCACGAGCACGACGAACAGCCTTCTGGGACTCTGCAGTGAAACCCAAACCAAACTTGTCAGACTTGTACGGAATATCAGGAAGCTGACCCCAAATAGTACAACCACCTTCATCCACCATAGCTCTAGCATCATTGAGGGAGGCCATTGCCATTGTTGGAGATTTCCTGATGACCACAGGAACTTTTTTCACAGCAGGAGGAGCCACACAATCATTACCAACCCAGGGAACCACTTCAAATGACTGACATGGAGTCTCAATGTATTCACCTTCTACTTCCAGATACTTGAAAGTGTTTACATGGCTGACAAAGTATTCTTCTTCTCCAAAGACAGTAACAACCTTTCCATTCACCGGATATCTCAACTTTTGGTGTAATGTAGAGGTCACAGCACCTGCCCCATGGATCCAGGGACGACCAAGCAGACAAGAGTACGAAGGACGAATATCCATCACATAGAATGTAGCAGTAAACACCTGAGAGCCAACCTTGATTGGAAGATCAATTTCTCCATGCACTATTCTTCTAGAACCATCAAAAGCCTTTACCACAATATTACTGGGCTTCAACACAGTATCTTCAGGACTCAGCTTATTCAGGACTTCCTTGGGCAACACATTCAGAGATGAACCATTGTCTATCAGCACATGTGACAGGGTAGTGCCCCTGCATTCAATTGAAATATGCAAGGCCCTGTTATGATCCCTCTTGGCAGGGGTCAAATCAGCATCAGAGAATCCTAACCCGTTATCATAGGTCAGGTGGGCAACACAGTTTTCAAATTGGTCTACAGAAATTGCGCTGGGCACATGAGCAGACTTCAAAAACTTGATCAAGGACTTGGCATGAGCCTCAGAACACAGCAATAAGGACAACATAGAAATCTTTGAGGGAGTATGCCCCAACTGATCCACAATGTCATAATCACTCTTGCGAATGATTTTCAATACTTCTTCCATCTGCTTAGAGAGATCATCAGCAGCTGGCACATCAGTAGATACAGGCTCAATAACAGGACCTTTGCCCCGAGCATCAGTGGTGGAAGTAGCAGCAGGAGTAACTGCACTCTTAGAAGCAACTGGAGGAGAGAAGACTCTTCCACTACGAGTGATCTTGCTAGATCCAGCAATATTATCAATATCAGCAGGCATATCTGGTAAAGGCTCTTGCTTAACACCATGGATGTAAACATCAGACCCATAGTGCCAAGGCACAGCTTTGTCAGATGTATAAGGAATAGGACCAGGAATGGTAATGATCAGAGGAGCCACTCTGGCTTCAGCAACAACTTTCACAGGACCTTCAGCAGTAATCTTGATTGGGCCCTGACGAGTGATTTTAATAGGACCCTTTGAAGTGATTCTTACCGGTACTTTGTCAACCATATCAACCTCTTCAATCTTCTTACCCTGAGTCAGATGATCCACCATATCTTCTACAGATGCTGGTCTTCTTTCAAACACTATAGTATACTTATCCATGAGACGTTGAATTCCATCTCTCAGAATGAAGCAACTATCTGGTTTATAGGTGCAATACGGACAATCTTCACGACAACCTGGAAAGATCCCAGCTTGTACTAACCTCTTTTTGATAACGGACAATGGTGTGGTCAACTCCATAACTGAATAGACATGCAGATCTTCATCAATGTCTTCATCAATGGCATTGACAGTCTTCTCGTGATTTGGCAGTGGTGCCATAATCACATTTGGTGGATCAAACTCAATTTCTCCAGCATCAATCATATCTTGAATTTTGTTCTTCAAGACCCAGCAATTATTAGTATCATGTCCTGGACAGTTTGAATGATATGCACATCGTGCATTGGGATTGTACTTGGGAGAGGTAACATTGGGATTCTGAGGAGCCTCCCTCAGGGTAATAAGTTCAGCCTTCAACAAGTGTTGCAATGCCTGAGCCATTGACATGTTGATCTTCGTGAACTGTCTTCTAGCCCTCTGTTGGTTGCCTTGAGGCTGCTCTGTTGTTGCAGGAGTTGGATTTGAAATGTGAACTACGCTAACAGACTGATGCCTTCTGTTGCGATCAGGTTGACCATAAACAGCATTGGATTCTTTCTTCCCAGTGGGAGGCTTCTTTGCAGCACCTGATGAAGAAGTGCCCACTTGGATCTTACCATTCTTGATACCATTCTCTACCCGCTCTCCTGTCATGATCAACTCAGTGAAGCCAGATGATGAGCTTCCAATGAGATGACTGTAAAACGGACCATTCAGCGTACACATGAACATATCAACCAATTCCCTGTCAGTTAAAGGGGGTTGAACTCTTCCAGCTAAATCTCTCCATTTCTGAGCATACTCCTTAAAACTTTCTTTGGCACCCATAGACATGCTCTGAAGTTGCATGCGAGTGGGGGCTAAGTCAGCATTGTATTGATACTGCTTGTAGAAAGCTTCAGCAAGGTCATTCCAATCTCTGATGTTGACACTCTCCAACTGATAATACCACTCCAACTGAGCTCCAGATAAGCTCTCTTGAAAGAAATGGATCCACAATTTCTTGTCAGCAGTGTGAGGTTGAATCCTTCTGACATAAGACCTCAGATGCAGCTTGGGACAGGAGACCCCATCATAAACAACAAAGGTAGGAACCTTGAAACCAATGGGTATCACAACCCCAGATATCAGACTCAAATCCTCAAAGTCCAGCCCAGATGATTTCTGCAATTCCATAGCATCCATCCTATCCACCAACCTCTTAAATTTGTCTTCATTAGGCTCATGGTAGTAGTTCGCCTCAGAATCAGAGTCCCCCATAGTGTTGTGGAGACTGCCTGCCTCTTTCTCAGATTCCTCAGATTCATAGTCTTCAACCTGTTCCTTGGTCTTGACAGGACCCTTGAACCTTCTTCCCATGTTGAGCAACCCAGCAGACCTTCTAGTCTTCTTAGTCTTCTTGGCCAGCAGTGCCTTCAAATCATCTTGCCCCTTGGACAGGTTCAAGATCAGCTCTTGGAACTGTGCATTCTGTGCCTGAAGATCCTTAACTGATTGTTCAAGAGCCATTGCTGAAATAAACAGCGAGAAGATGAGAAACCTGTGCACTATTATAAACCTGTGATGCAATGAAATGATATGGGAATGCATATGCAATGTTTTCAAGGACCGCAGGATTTAAATTTGCTTAAACAAACAAGAAAGTAACTTTTTATTAGTAATAACTTGTTTTGCCTTTTAGGCTTACAAAAATGGAAATGAAATAAGTACAAAAGATGGGGTTTTAAGTCTCCCATGGACGTTTCCTCTTTGTGTTGAGGTATGAGTTGAGGTTTCGTTCCTCGTGAAGTTGCTTTGTGAGCTCTAAGATTCTTGCTTGGCTTGCTTTGTAATGAGCCTCGAAAGTATCCCTTTGCTCCTTCAGTTGAATCCATGATCTCTGCAAGTCTTCCATATCAGTAGGCATGTCTGGGTGAAGGATAGTATAAGCTGTGTCTCCTTCAGCAACAGGTTCCATGGTAACTGGTAGGATAGCAGGATATGGCATCATGAGTGTCTGAGCACGAGATCGTACCCATCTGAGATAAGCCTCCATAGGAATAGTGTACTTAGGCTCCAGTGTCTTGCTGTCAACCCGGTTTACCTTTCCCCAAGCTCGTATGAATCTCTGACGGTAACCCTGAAGATCGTTGTCGTAATCAAACACAATGCCCTGAATCAACATGTCATGTGGACCATCACTTCGAGCGTAACCAAACTGTCGTAAAGCTAGAGAGGGGTTGTAGGTGATGCCTCCTCTTATGCCTAGAAGTGGCACATTAGGGAACTCCCCACAACGGTCAATGATGGTGACATTCTCCATAGATCTGGAGCACCAATGGATATCTGAGTGAGAAAGTGACATGATCCTCTTGGACCATCTGAACCCTTGCTCATTCTTCATTACTGAGCGAGGAAGGTGAGAAATAAACCACCTGGATAGTAAAGGTATGCAACACATCAAAGTTCCTCTTGCCCTTGTAGTACGGGTATGAAGAGAATGTAGGATATCTCCAAGCAATGTAGGTACTGGATTGTGACTCAGGAATATGTTGATGGCATGAACGTCTATGAACTGATCTGGATTGGGAAACAATACTAAGCCATAAATCAGCAAGGCTAAGATCTCCTCAAAAGCATCATAGCTCATGGCCTTCAAGAACATCTGAGCTTTATCCATTAATACCTTAGCAAGAATACCCTTGACTCCACTTCTCGTTTCTAGAACAATGTCAGACTTCTTCAGATGTAGGGCTGCAGCAATAACCTCTGGTTTGGGCTCCTTCTCCAAGCCTGTGAAGGGTCTTTGATCAAGAACAGGTATACCCAGAAGCTTAGAGAACTCCTCCATGGTAGGGACTAACTGATAGTCGGGGAATGTGAAACAGTGATGTTTAGGATCAAAGAACTGAAACAGAACACTCATCATGTCTTCATTGAACCCTGAAGTGACTAGATCCAACAGGTGACCATGTCTCTTGATGAACTGGGAATGATCAGACACTTGAGAAACCAACTCTTTAAGCTTGGCAGGTATGCCCACAAAGTTGATCCTGATGGTGTTTCTACGAGCAGAAGCCATGACCTGCGACAAAGAACAAAGATAAATCCCTTGGTCCTTGAAATGGTTAGGGAAAATGCTATGCATATGATGCATGATGATGTCATGATGTTATGCTCAATCACAAACATGTGGCACACACAAGCAAGTCACACAATAGCCCTAGGTTTAAAGGCTTGCATGCGGTTCAAAGGTAAGTACCCTCCCCTGAAGTTAGATGGTTCATCCTGTCCTACAAAAGTAACCAGGTTCTAAGGGATCTCAATATCATTGATCCTTCACAAGGGTGGTTGTTCAGAAGGCAACTTACTTGCCAACCAAAACCCTCCAAGTTTAAGATCTCAATGAGCGTAGCATCGAGTGTCAACCAACTTCAGTCTGCACCAAAGCCGGCTACCTCACTACTTTCTAAAGGCCAAGATGAGTTAACTAGGGTTCTAAAAGTTAGTTAGTGCATTGACAACATATGGCAGCCTCAATATTATCCTCAACTTGACTTAAGGAATATAAGCACCAACCAAGAAGTCGCACTAACTATGGCCACCAGATCAACCGTATCGATATACGTCGTACAGTTTCCTTGGTCTATTGCCATTTACCTAAGGTACACTAGATCCGGGTTAGGACCTTTCACACATAAGAGCCCAACAAATAAAGTAAAGCAAACAAGGTAAACAATTTAAAGTGATCTTAATTCCTAAGGGTACCCCTCTTTAATTTAGATCCCCAGCAGAGTCGCCAGTTCTGTAACACGGTGGGAGAACTGACTTTAAGTAATGTTGCGGATAGCAAGAGTCGCCACCGACTTTTATTTTATCCATAAGGAAAGGTTATAAAAGAACAGGAAAGACCTTAGAGAATATTTTGGGTCCGGGGGGTAGGTTATGAAAAGGGAAGGTATTAGCATCCTTTTCATCCATGGTTATCCATGGGCTCTTAGGTACTTAAGCTCACTTTAAATTGTTTTTGAAATTGTAGTGTGTGAATAGAAAAAATTTCAGAATAGTTTAATAATAATCCATGTATGGATGTGTAAAAAACTTGTTTGAAAATTTTGTTAGAATTTTGTTTAAGTGTGAAAAAGTTTTGAAATGAGCAAGTACCTAGGAGTAACCTACCCTAATGTTTAAGGTCTTTCTTATTCTTTATTCTTTCCTTAGTAAGACTATCCCTACTATTAAGAAGTAGGTAGTCCTTACTTTGGATGTTAAGGGACATGTGAGGGACAATTTGATTTTGAAGGCAATGGTGGGGTGTAATAAGCACATATAAGGGACTATCATCATTTATTCGAAAGGGACTCGATTCGTAAAGGCAACCATAAGGGACTTTGATGATTTTCTTTCGAGGGACTTGCTTTATACACCCCATTTAACCATTATTCGTAGGCAACTTGAGGGATAACCTTAGAAAGTGAGACGGCGATTAAAATCGACTTACGTGTGTGACGTGTTTAATTTAATTATCTTATATTAAAAATTATCTAAATTTATTTTAATATTGCATACATGTTGTTTACACTCCCTAATTACTAACCATAGCAAAAATAATTAAAATAATTACAAATTTACATCCAGGAGCATTTACATAATAATTATAAAAATAAATAGCAAATAAATAAATATAATAGCAAGATATAAATAATAAATAAATAAATAAGCAAATTATAATTAGGGGGTTAGCAACAATAAAATAATAATAATAATTTAGAAATAATAAACAAGGTTAGAAATATAAAAATATAATAATAAATAATAATATGGTTAGTAAATAAGAATAAACAAAATTAATCAAAATATTATAATAAGAAATTAACAATTTTTAATATAAACAAAAAAACAACTATGAATGAACAATTATTTTAATTTACAAATTATTAGGTTATATTTTAATTATAAAGTTACTACAAAAATCCAATTATTATAAACACAATTATTTCTAAACAAAAGTTATAAAAAAAATGTTTATAAGTATATTTACAAAATTTATAAGAATTATGGTAAACATACATATATAATAATTATATTAGAAAATAACATTGAAAAAAAAATAGGATTAGATTTGTATTAAAAAAATATTTTTAGAATTTTATAAGATTAGGGTTTTATATTTTTTTTTAGGGTTTATAAAAAAGTAGGACTTAGCTATATACAAAATTTATTCTAATTTATATATACAAAAATAATGAAACATAATTTAAAAAAATATATTTTTAAAGAAAGATAACATACATATTTTATGATTATTTTTATTGTTTTAGAAACATATATGATATATATTTAATTTTAATATTATAGTGCTTAAAAAACAAATAAAGGGAAAAAAATATGGAAACTTACCTGGCTGGGGTTTGAACCCAGGCCAACTTGATTTCCAGCAAGCATAACAACCACTAGGCCACTGGCGCGCAGGCAAGAGATGAGAGACAAAAATTTGTTTTGTTCCTTATGATGCAAAATCCAGAAAAATCAAAAAAAACCAAAAGGCCTGGGGTGGGATTTGATCCCAGGACCTTTATGCTTTCAAACGCGCGCTTCACCACCCGGCTGGAAGAGCCAATCTGTTAGCTGAAGGGCCTTAATGCATAATATATTATATCTTCTTTTATCCTGAAAAAATATAACAAAAAGAATGGTACAGGCCAGATTCGAACCCATGCCATCATCCAACAAACCTGCAGGCCTTACCACTGAAGCACACATGCGCGTGTGATAGACAATCCAACAACAAAAGATAAAATATTTAGTTTACATTTGAATTTTTCAAACGCGCGGGAGGAGGTCATCCCCTACCTCCAGCACTGCAAATTTTGCTATGAAAATAGCTGGGAGTTTTCCTGCGAATTCTTCAAGCTTCTTGACCTGCGAAAATCAAACTCTCACCAAACAGTAACGATTCATCAAATTGGTTACAGTTTTATGATCCTTAGGTCTCATGGAACACTTCCATGTTCTTAGAATTTATTTAAATTCATTGAATCATCAAGCCCTAACTTCAAGAGCTAAACCCTAACAATGGCCGAATCCTTATTAGGTCACGAAAATCCAATTGAGTTGTCCAGAATTGTTCTAGGGATCAAAATAAACACATATCAACCATCAAAAACAATTTATAATACGTATATCAATGGAATCGAAAAAATTTATTTTTAAGACAAAGATGAGTTCGGGTAGAGCAATATGATGCACATGAGATGCATATGAGTGATGGTTCATGATCAGAGAAGTCCCAGGAAGCTTGCTATGTGCTTGCTTTACCTTCAAACGGCTTAAATCCAAGAATCCGAATGTGACTTGTGGAGAGGTTTTTGAACAATGGTGAACTTACTCTTGGGCTGTGGAAATCGTGAATGAGGCTAGGGTTTGTGTTATGTATATATATGTGGATCATTCTAGGTCAAAACATTGATTAATTTTGTGGAAGAATTGATTTAAAAAGATTAAGAAAGATCATGCCATGAAAGTTCAATATTTTGTACCAATGCCTTCTATTTTAAGCCAATTCATATAATTCTTGCATCAATTTGTTCTATATTGACTTTATGACTTTCTAGAATCAACAAACCAATTAAATCTTCATATTTAATATTTTATTTAAAATTTAAAATGATTTTAAGAATAAAAAATCATAATAAATTAATTAAATAAAATAAAAATTATGAAAATATTATGGAAATTTCGTGCAAGCTATTATGAAGTGGATTGGGTCACAATTTGGGCAGCCCATTTGGAAAGAAATGATTTTGAACCTCCATTTTCAACATAAACTATCACAAAATTTCCTAACTTTGCAAAGGCACATCTCCCTCAATTTTAAAGGTATGAGGGTGTTCTTGGACTTTTTGGAAAGCTTGAAGAGTCCTTTAAACAACCCCATTGGTTTCAGGTCCATATCATTTACCAATCTCAAGTTATGCCCTTTTGAAGTTGTTGACTTTTTGTTGACTTTTGAAATGACCTATAATGTCTTAGTTCATATATTCCAAATGAAGCATTTTTGGGCTTAACTTTCAACATCAAAGTTGTAGAGAATTCAATTTCCTTCAAAATGAGCTTTGGATGGAGACTTGGTGATGAAGTATGTGAAAGTTATGCCTGGTCAAAGTTCAGTTGACTTTTACTGAGGAAACCCTAATTTAGAAACTCCTGGTTATTGATGATCTGGAATCTCCTTGATGAATCATGATCAACCCTTGATCAAATGATGAATTTTACTTCATATACTTGATGTTGGCAAAAAATCATGAATTTTGACTTTGGTTTGACCACAGTTGACCTCAGTTTGACTTTTTAACTGTATTGACTGATTTTGACTTATCTGATCATCTGACTGAGCAAAATTTTAAGAAAAGTCTTAAAACTTGTCATGGGGGTTCTTACACACATATAAGATATTATGAAACTCACTTGAGGTATTGGAAGTCCATTTAGCCTGATTAAAGTCAAAACCCTAGTTTTGGATGCACTGCTTAGGAGATGCATTGTCTGAGGGAATTGTCAACTTCTTTGACCAATTGTGAACTTTGTGAACCTTGTGAACCTTCATAAAATGTCTTGTGATACTCATGAGAGGTATTGTGAAGCTTGTGAACCTTGTGAACCTCATTAAGTGGCTTTGGTAGACCTCATAAACCTCAGGAAAGCTTTGTAACCATTGTGTAACTTGTGAACCTTGTGAACCTTCAAGAAGTAACTTGTGGACTTCATGAACCTCAAGAAAGGTCTTGTAAATGTAGAGAAACTTGTGAACCTTGTGAACCTTCAAGAAGTGACTTGTAGACTTCATGAACCTCATGAAAGGTGTTGAAAGCATTGTGGAACTTGTGAACCTTGTGAACTTTCATAAAGTAACTTGTAGACTTCATGAACCTCATGAAAGGTTATGCAAGTGTTGGAGAACTTGTGAACCTTGTGAACCTTCTTAGAACACAAAGTCTTGTATTGTGAGGGCAAATTTTGGGGTGCAACAGCTGCCCCTGTTCAATTTTCTGAAACCTGAGGGGTTAGATTGGTATATTTGCCAGTCGTAACCTGGAAGGTTGAAGGGGATTGAACACAAAAGCCCAAAAATTTGCACTCACCAGTGCATAGAGTGATATTGATGATTGGTTGAATATGATTGAGTGGGCTTAAAGATGCCACTAGGGGAAAGTTCTTCAGTAGTATAATGAGAGCTGTCAGGAGTCTGGAGTAATATTGATGTAGCAGCATGTCTTCATGAGGATAGAGCAATCAATAATGATAACCCTAAAGCAGTCTTGAAGTAATGATATGACTCCAGGAGGATAGAGCAATGGATAAATCTAAGGCAGTCTTGAAGTAATGATATGACTCCAGGAGGATGGAGCAATGGATAGCTCTAAAGCAGTCTTGAAGTACTGATTTCAGGAGGATAGAGCAATGGATAGCTCTAAAGCAGTCTTGAAATTATAATGTGATTTCAGGAGGATAGAGCAATGGATAGCTCTAAAGCAGTCTTGAAGTAATGATATGACTCCAGGAGGATAGAGCACTGGATAGCTCTAAAGCAGTCTTGAAGTAATGATATGACTCCAGGAGGATAGAGCACTGGATAGCTCTAAAGCAGTCTTGAAGTAATGATATGACTCCAGGAGGATAGAGCACTGGATAGCTCTAAAGCAGTCTTGAAATTATAATGTGATTTCAGGAGGATAGAGCAATGGATAGCTCTAAAGCAGTCTTGAAATTATAATGTGATTTCAGGAGGATAGAGCAATGGATAGCTCTAAAGCAGTCTTGAAATCATAAGAAGCTTATCAGGAGGATAAAGTAACCCTGAGGTGACAATAAAGCAGTCCCAAAGAAGCTCATCAGGAGGATAAAGTAACCCTGAGGTTACAATAAAGCAGTCCCAAAGGTCATAAGTTCGTTTGTTGAATAATTAACCTGAAACAAAGTAGCTTTTGTATAATAATATTAGTCTATGCATTATGTATGCATGTATGATATGATGCACCTAAGTAATGTACTTTGTATCTATGGATGTATATGTTATGGTATGATGTAAATGATGTATGTATGATATGATACTGCCGGAAGCGTCTGAATATCTTCGTATAACAACTGCTGGCCAGGGAAAATAAATCCCGATTCGATGTTGAAGAATATATAACCCTTCGTCTGCTGGGGATAACAGGGTATAGATAACCTCCCGTATGCTGGGGATGGTAAGGTATATATAACCTCCGTCTTCGTTTGATAGTAGGATAAGTATAACATCCCGTCTTCGTTCGTCGTACCCTTATTGGAAAGTAATTTCCCGTATATCCGTATGAGGATAAAAGAGATGGACATAAATTCCAGGGGAGATTAGACTTTATGAAGATGGATTAGTCCTACTGAGGGTTTGTAACTGTCTTGTAAGGTGAACTGGCAAAGTTTCGTTGAAATCCTTCCCTCGTTCGTCCTTAGTAAATACTATTACTGTATTTTCATGCATTTCTGGTAAACATTAATCATATTAAAAGCATACATGCATTTCTGGTAAATATCAATCATATTCAAAAGCATACATACATTCAAACACAACCAATGGACGTTTCGCTTAGGTAAATAGGGTAAAAGTAAATCTGGATTCAAAAGATGGAATTTATTTATATCAAAAGTGACCCATACACGGGTAAGTTTGTACAAGGAGACATAAACCCTAGTAAGAGGATTTTGCCATAAAGTTTTACAAAAAGAATCAGCTATGTGGGAAATAATCCTATTGAGTTTCAATTCTACTATTGCCATTCAAGTATCTCATCTTCTTGCTGTTGAGACGGAAACGATTGAATTGAGCTTTATCTGTTTGAGCTTGAGTAAGTAGTACAACTGGTTGCAGTTTCATGAGTGATCCAAACGAGACATAGTCATACGCTTTAATCCCTAACTTTTGCCTGGATTGCCCTTTCAGGTTTTCAATCCACCGGGATACCCTTTTTTGCCCAAGCCGCCTTTTCAGGTTTTCGACTTGCCGGGTGTACATCTTTTTTTATATATATCCCTAATTTTTGCCCAAAACCTTTTGGTTTGCCGGGATGCCCTTATTTTTGCCTAGGCCTGTCAACCTAGCGGGTCTCTTTTTATGCGTAGTATTTTTTAACTATGTCTGCGTTTACAGGCTGAGGGAAGTCCTCTCCATCCATTGTAGTCAGTATCATGGCACCTCCTGAGAACACTGTTTTGACTACAAATGGTCCTTCATATGTTGGAGTCCACTTGCCCCTAGGATCACCCTGTGGTAATATGATACGCTTGATTACCAAGTCACCAACCTGATATACCTTTGGCTTAACCTTCTTGTTAAAAGCTTTGATCATTCGCTTCTGGTACATCTGGCCATGACAAACTGCTGCTAACCTTTTCTCATCAATCAAATTTATCTGGTCGAGTCGAGTCTGAATCCACTCATCTTCATCCAAGCCTGCATCCTTCATAATTCTCAAGGAGGGGATCTGAGCTTCAATGGGCAGAACTGCTTCCATACCATAGACTAAGGAGAATGGGGTTGCCCCTGTTGAAGTACGTATTGTAGTACGATAACCATGAAGAGCAAATGGTAACATCTCATGCCAATCCTTGTAAGTAACAGTCATTTTCTGTACAATCTTCTTGATGTTCTTATTAGCAGCTTCCACTGCCCCATTCATCTTTGGACGATACGGAGAAGAGTTGTGATGCTTAATCTTGAACTGCGTGCAGAGATCAGTAATCATAGTGTTGTTCAGATTAGATCCATTGTCAGTAATAATCCTTTCAGGGATGCCATACCTACATATGAGATTATTCTTAATGAATCGAGCCACAACATTCTTAGTCACAGATGCAAATGAAGCTGCCTCTACCCACTTTGTAAAGTAATCAATAGCAACCAGGATGAAACGATGCCCATTAGAAGCAGTAGGCTTGATCTCTCCAATCATATCAATGCCCCACATGGCAAAGGGCCAAGGAGCAGTCAACACATTCAATGGTGATGGAGGTACATGAATTTTATCAGCATAGATTTGACATTTGTGACAAGTTCTGGAGTGTTGATAGCAATCAGCTTCCATGGTAGACCAATAGTAACCTGCTCTCAAAATCTTCTTTGCCATGGTATGACCACTAGAATGAGTGCCAAAGGTCCCATCATGCATCTCTTCCATAATCTCAGTTGCTTCCTTCTTATCCACACAACGAAGCATAGTTGAATCATGATTACGTTTATACAGAATGCCATTACTCAGAAAGAACTTAGCAGCAAACCTTCTCAGAAACTTCCTATCTTTGACAGATGCCCCTTCAGGGAATTCCTGAGCTTCAAGATATCTTTTCACTTCATAGAACCAAGGCTTCTCCTCTGCCCCTTCTGTATCAATCTCATTGCAGTATGCAGGCTTTTCAAATCTATCAATAGTAATCTTGGGAGCTTCATCATCCCAACTGATCTCAAACATAGATGCCATGGTGGCCAATGCATCTGCCAATTGATTCTCTCTTCGTGGAATATGTCCAAAGGTAATCTCTTTGAAATGTGGGATCAAAGACAACACATGCTCTCTGTAAGGAATGAGATTATCATGCTTGGTATCCCAATCTCCTTTAATCTGACTCACTACCAGGGCTGAATCTCCATACACATCAAGGAACTGAATCTTCATATCAATAGCAACTTTAATACCCATGATACATGCCTCATACTCAGCTATGTTATTGGTACAGTAGAAACAAAGTCTGGCAGTAATTGGGGTATGACAACCTTCAGGGGAACTAATCACAACACCAATACCATTACCATGTGCATTAGAGGCACCATCAAAAACCATAGTCCATCGGGATCCTTGTTCAGGTCCGTCATATTGTCCAGGTTCTTTGGTAACAGTCATAATGTCTTCATCAGGGAACTCAAAATTCATTGACTGGTAATCATCTACTGCTTGATGAGCCAAATGATCAGCAACAACACTTCCCTTAATGGCCTTCTGAGTAGTATACTGTATATCATATTCTGTCAAGATCATTTGCCATCTTGCAATTCTTCCGGAGAGAGCAGGTTTCTCAAATATGTACTTGATTGGATCCATCTTCGAAATCAATAAGGTAGTATGGGTCAACATATACTGTCTTAGTCGGCGAGCAGCCCATGCCAAAGCACAGCAATTTTTCTCGAGCAGTGAGTATCTTGTTTCACAGTCGGTAAACTTTTTGCTAAGGTAGTATATTGCCTGCTCTTTTCGACCAGACTCGTCATGTTGCCCCAACACACACCCCATTGAGTTGTCTAACACTGTTAGGTACATAATCAAAGGTCTTCCATCAACTGGTGGCATCAAAATTGGTGGCTCTAGTAGATATCTCTTAATTTCATCAAAGGCAGTCTGGCACTCATCATTCCATTCCATCATCTGATCTTTCTTCAACAACTTGAAGATTGGCTCACAGATGGTAGTCAATTGGGAAATAAATCTTGCAATGTAATTCAATCGTCCCAAGAAACCTCTAACCTCCTTCTCAGTACGGGGAGCTAGCATCTCTCGTATAGCTTTCACTTTTGCAGGATCCACTTCAATACCTTTTCCACTGACAATGAAACCCAGGAGCTTACCAGATCTAACTCCAAAAGTACATTTGTTTGGATTCAATCTCAACTTGTATTTCTTCAACCTCTCAAACAACTTGTGCAGATGATCAAGATGTTGCTCTTCATTCTGAGATCTGGCTATCATATCATCCACGTATACCTCTATCTCATGATGAATCATATCATGAAACAAAGCCACCATAGCACGCTGATATGTTGCCCCTGCATTCTTCAAACCAAATGGCATTACCTTATAGCAGAAGGTGCCCCACTGTGTCACAAATGTTGTCTTCTCCATATCTTCAGGTGCCATCTTGATTTGATTGTAACCAGAGAACCCATCCATAAAAGAGAATACTTTATGCTGAGCAGTGTTGTCTACCAGAATGTCAATATGAGGAAGTGGAAAGTCATCTTTGGGGCTATCCTTGTTCAAATCTCTGTAGTCTACACACATACGTACCTTACCATCTTTCTTAGGAACCGGTACCACATTTGCAACCCACTGAGGATAAGAAGTTACTGCTAAAAATCCTGCATTGAACTGCTTCATTACCTCTGCCTTGATCTTTTCTGACATTTCAGGACGCATACGACGAACCTTCTGCTTCTTTGGACGACAATCTTCTTTCACTGGCAAACGGTGAACCACAATGTCTGTATCCAACCCTGGCATATCTTCATAAGACCAAGCAAAAATCTCCACATAGTCACGTAACATCTGAATCAACCTGCTCTTGACACCGTCTTCTAAATCAGCCCCTATCTTGACCTCTTTTCTGTCTTCCTCAGTTCCCAGATTCACAACTTCGACTGGCTCTTCATGTGGCTGTATAGCTTTCTCTTCTTGTTGTAACAACCTAGCAAGCTCTACAGGTATTTCACAATCGTTCTCATTTCCGTCTTCAGTTTGATAGATCGGATTCTCGAAATTGTAACTGGCAATAGTAGAACTGTTATCAACAGGATCCAGAGTGGATGAGGATCTGCATTTAGTGATGTGGGTGTGTGTAAGAACACATAGCTGATAAAGCAAAAATAAAAGAAAAAGAAAGACAAGGAACACAATATTTACTAAAACGAAACGTCCACTGATTTTATTGAATGAAGTATGCAAATGAAATGACAGCCCGTAACAAGCACACCATTGTGCCCCGGGTAAGGCACATGGCTGGAAAGTTTTATTGTTCAAGAAATTACAAACTTAAAAGCAACAACACAGTAATAGTATTTACTCCTGACTAAAGGAGATAGGGATAACATCTTCAGCTTTCCAATTATTGAGTCCAGCACCCACAGTAGGAAAAATCCAAGCATCCGGGTTGTAGTCTTCATCTTGATCTCCCACAACATTGATAACCCCTTGATTGGTGATACGAGCAGCACGAGCACGACGAACAGCCTTCTGGGACTCTGCAGTGAAACCCAAACCAAACTTGTCAGACTTGTACGGAATATCAGGAAGCTGACCCCAAATAGTACAACCACCTTCATCCACCACAGCTCTAGCATCATTGAGGGAGGCCATTGCCATTGTTGGAGATTTCCTGATGACCACAGGAACTTTTTTCACAGCAGGAGGAGCCACACAATCATTACCAACCCAGGGAACCACTTCAAATGACTGACATGGAGTCTCAATGTATTCACCTTCTACTTCCAGATACTTGAAAGTGTTTACATGGCTGACAAAGTATTCTTCTTCTCCAAAGACAGTAACAACCTTTCCATTCACCGGATATCTCAACTTTTGGTGTAATGTAGAGGTCACAGCACCTGCCCCATGGATCCAGGGACGACCAAGCAGACAAGAGTACGAAGGACGAATATCCATCACATAGAATGTAGCAGTAAACACCTGAGAGCCAACCTTGATTGGAAGATCAATTTCTCCATGCACTATTCTTCTAGAACCATCAAAAGCCTTTACCACAATATTACTGGGCTTCAACACAGTATCTTCAGGACTCAGCTTATTCAGGACTTCCTTGGGCAACACATTCAGAGATGAACCATTGTCTATCAGCACATGTGACAGGGTAGTGCCCCTGCATTCAATTGAAATATGCAAGGCCCTGTTATGATCCCTCTTGGCAGGGGTCAAATCAGCATCAGAGAATCCTAACCCGTTATCATAGGTCAGGTGGGCAACACAGTTTTCAAATTGGTCTACAGAAATTGCGCTGGGCACATGAGCAGACTTCAAAAACTTGATCAAGGACTTGGCATGAGCCTCAGAACACAGCAATAAGGACAACATAGAAATCTTTGAGGGAGTATGCCCCAACTGATCCACAATGTCATAATCACTCTTGCGAATGATTTTCAATACTTCTTCCATCTGCTTAGAGAGATCATCAGCAGCTGGCACATCAGTAGATACAGGCTCAATAACAGGACCTTTGCCCCGAGCATCAGTGGTGGAAGTAGCAGCAGGAGTAACTGCACTCTTAGAAGCAACTGGAGGAGAGAAGACTCTTCCACTACGAGTGATCTTGCTAGATCCAGCAATATTATCAATATCAGCAGGCATATCTGGTAAAGGCTCTTGCTTAACACCATGGATGTAAACATCAGACCCATAGTGCCAAGGCACAGCTTTGTCAGATGTATAAGGAATAGGACCAGGAGTGGTAATGATCAGAGGAGCCACTCTGGCTTCAGCAACAACTTTCACAGGACCTTCAGCAGTAATCTTGATTGGGCCCTGACGAGTGATTTTAATAGGACCCTTTGAAGTGATTCTTACCGGTACTTTGTCAACCATATCAACCTCTTTAATCTTCTTACCCTGAGTCAGATGATCCACCATATCTTCTACAGATGCTGGTCTTCTTTCAAACACTATAGTATACTTATCCATGAGACGTTGAATTCCATCTCTCAGAATGAAGCAACTATCTGGTTTATAGGTGCAATACGGACAATCTTCACGACAACCTGGAAAGATCCCAGCTTGTACTAACCTCTTTTTGATAACGGACAATGGTGTGGTCAACTCCATAACTGAATAGACATGCAGATCTTCATCAATGTCTTCATCAATGGCATTGACAGTCTTCTCGTGATTTGGCAGTGGTGCCGTAATCACATTTGGTGGATCAAACTCAATTTCTCCAGCATCAATCATATCTTGAATTTTGTTCTTCAAGACCCAGCAATTATTAGTATCATGTCCTGGACAGTTTGAATGATATGCACATCGTGCATTGGGATTGTACTTGGGAGAGGTAACATTGGGATTCTGAGGAGCCTCCCTCAGGGTAATAAGTTCAGCCTTCAACAAGTGTTGCAATGCCTGAGCCATTGGCATGTTGATCTTCGTGAACTGTCTTCTAGCCCTCTGTTGGTTGCCTTGAGGCTGCTCTGTTGTTGCAGGAGTTGGATTTGAAATGTGAACTACGCTAACAGACTGATGCCTTCTGTTGTGATCAGGTTGACCATAAACAGCATTGGATTCTTTCTTCCCAGTGGGAGGCTTCTTTGCAGCACCTGATGAAGAAGTGCCCACTTGGATCTTACCATTCTTGATACCATTCTCTACCCGCTCTCCTGTCATGATCAACTCAGTGAAGCCAGATGATGAGCTTCCAATGAGATGACTGTAAAACGGACCATTCAGCGTACACATGAACATATCAACCAATTCCCTGTCAGTTAAAGGGGGTTGAACTCTTCCAGCTAAATCTCTCCATTTCTGAGCATACTCCTTAAAACTTTCTTTGGCACCCATAGACATGCTCTGAAGTTGCATGCGAGTGGGGGCTAAGTCAGCATTGTATTGATACTGCTTGTAGAAAGCTTCAGCAAGGTCATTCCAATCTCTGATGTTGACACTCTCCAACTGATAATACCACTCCAACTGAGCTCCAGATAAGCTCTCTTGAAAGAAATGGATCCACAATTTCTTGTCAGCAGTGTGAGGTTGAATCCTTCTGACATAAGACCTCAGATGCAGCTTGGGACAGGAGACCCCATCATAAACAACAAAGGTAGGAACCTTGAAACCAATGGGTATCACAACCCCAGATATCAGACTCAAATCCTCAAAGTCCAGCCCAGATGATTTCTGCAATTCCATAGCATCCATCCTATCCACCAACCTCTTAAATTTGTCTTCATTAGGCTCATGGTAGTAGTTCGCCTCAGAATCAGAGTCCCCCATAGTGTTGTGGAGACTGCCTGCCTCTTTCTCAGATTCCTCAGATTCATAGTCTTCAACCTGTTCCTTGGTCTTGACAGGACCCTTGAACCTTCTTCCCATGTTGAGCAACCCAGCAGACCTTCTAGTCTTCTTAGTCTTCTTGGCCAGCAGTGCCTTCAAATCATCTTGCCCCTTGGACAGGTTCAAGATCAGCTCTTGGAACTGTGCATTCTGTGCCTGAAGATCCTTAACTGATTGTTCAAGAGCCATTGCTGAAATAAACAGCGAGAAGATGAGAAACCTGTGCACTATTATAAACCTGTGATGCAATGAAATGATATGGGAATGCATATGCAATGTTTTCAAGGACCGCAGGATTTAAATTTGCTTAAACAAACAAGAAAGTAACTTTTTATTAGTAATAACTTGTTTTGCCTTTTAGGCTTACAAAAATGGAAATGAAATAAGTACAAAAGATGGGGTTTTAAGTCTCCCATGGACGTTTCCTCTTTGTGTTGAGGTATGAGTTGAGGTTTCGTTCCTCGTGAAGTTGCTTTGTGAGCTCTAAGATTCTTGCTTGGCTTGCTTTGTAATGAGCCTCGAAAGTATCCCTTTGCTCCTTCAGTTGAATCCATGATCTCTGCAAGTCTTCCATATCAGTAGGCATGTCTGGGTGAAGGATAGTATAAGCTGTGTCTCCTTCAGCAACAGGTTCCATGGTAACTGGTAGGATAGCAGGATATGGCATCATGAGTGTCTGAGCACGAGATCGTACCCATCTGAGATAAGCCTCCATAGGAATAGTGTACTTAGGCTCCAGTGTCTTGCTGTCAACCCGGTTTACCTTTCCCCAAGCTCGTATGAATCTCTGACGGTAACCCTGAAGATCGTTGTCGTAATCAAACACAATGCCCTGAATCAACATGTCATGTGGACCATCACCTCGAGCGTAACCAAACTGTCGTAAAGCTAGAGAGGGGTTGTAGGTGATGCCTCCTCTTATGCCTAGAAGTGGCACATTAGGGAACTCCCCACAACGGTCAATGATGGTGACATTCTCCATAGATCTGGAGCACCAATGGATATCTGAGTGAGAAAGTGACATGATCCTCTTGGACCATCTGAACCCTTGCTCATTCTTCATTACTGAGCGAGGAAGGTGAGAAATAAACCACCTGGATAGTAAAGGTATGCAGCACATCAAAGTTCCTCTTGCCCTTGTAGTACGGGTATGAAGAGAATGTAGGATATCTCCAAGCAATGTAGGTACTGGATTGTGACTCAGGAATATGTTGATGGCATGAACGTCTATGAACTGATCTGGATTGGGAAACAATACTAAGCCATAAATCAGCAAGGCTAAGATCTCCTCAAAAGCATCATAGCTCATGGCCTACAAGAACATCTGAGCTTTATCCATTAATACCTTAGCAAGAATACCCTTGACTCCACTTCTCGTTTCTAGAACAATGTCAGACTTCTTCAGATGTAGGGCTGCAGCAATAACCTCTGGTTTGGGCTCCTTCTCCAAGCCTGTGAAGGGTCTTTGATCAAGAACAGGTATACCCAGAAGCTTAGAGAACTCCTCCATGGTAGGGACTAACTGATAGTCGGGGAATGTGAAACAGTGATGTTTAGGATCAAAGAACTGAAACAGAACACTCATCATGTCTTCATTGAACCCTGAAGTGACTAGATCCAACAGGTGACCATGTCTCTTGATGAACTGGGAATGATCAGACACTTGAGAAACCAACTCTTTAAGCTTGGCAGGTATGCCCACAAAGTTGATCCTGATGGTGTTTCTACGAGCAGAAGCCATGACCTGCGACAAAGAACAAAGATAAATCCCTTGGTCCTTGAAATGGTTAGGGAAAATGCTATGCATATGATGCATGATGATGTCATGATGTTATGCTCAATCACAAACATGTGGCACACACAAGCAAGTCACACAATAGCCCTAGGTTTAAAGGCTTGCATGCGGTTCAAAGGTAAGTACCCTCCCCTGAAGTTAGATGGTTCATCCTGTCCTACAAAAGTAACCAGGTTCTAAGGGATCTCAATATCATTGATCCTTCACAAGGGTGGTTGTTCAGAAGGCAACTTACTTGCCAACCAAAACCCTCCAAGTTTAAGATCTCAATGAGCGTAGCATCGAGTGTCAACCAACTTCAGTCTGCACCAAAGCCGGCTACCTCACTACTTTCTAAAGGCCAAGATGAGTTAACTAGGGTTCTAAAAGTTAGTTAGTGCATTGACAACATATGGCAGCCTCAATATTATCCTCAACTTGACTTAAGGAATATAAGCACCAACCAAGAAGTCGCACTAACTATGGCCACCAGATCAACCGTATCGATATACGTCGTACAGTTTCCTTGGTCTATTGCCATTTACCTAAGGTACACTAGATCCGGGTTAGGACCTTTCACACATAAGAGCCCAACAAATAAAGTAAAGCAAACAAGGCAAACAATTTAAAGTGATCTTAATTCCTAAGGGTACCCCTCTTTAATTTAGATCCCCAGCAGAGTCGCCAGTTCTGTAACACGGTGGGAGAACTGACTTTAAGTAATGTTGCGGATAGCAAGAGTCGCCACCGACTTTTATTTTATCCATAAGGAAAGGTTATAAAAGAACAGGAAAGACCTTAGAGAATATTTTGGGTCCGGGGGGTAGGTTATGAAAAGGGAAGGTATTAGCATCCTTTTCATCCATGGTTATCCATGGGCTCTTAGGTACTTAAGCTCACTTTAAATTGTTTTTGAAATTGTAGTGTGTGAATAGAAAAAATTTCAGAATAGTTTAATAATAATCCATGTATGGATGTGTAAAAAACTTGTTTGAAAATTTTGTTAGAATTTTGTTTAAGTGTGAAAAAGTTTTGAAATGAGCAAGTACCTAGGAGTAACCTACCCTAATGTTTAAGGTCTTTCTTATTCTTTATTCTTTCCTTAGTAAGACTATCCCTACTATTAAGAAGTAGGTAGTCCTTACTTTGGATGTTAAGGGACATGTGAGGGACAATTTGATTTTGAAGGCAATGGTGGGGTGTAATAAGCACATATAAGGGACTATCATCATTTATTCGAAAGGGACTCGATTCGTAAAGGCAACCATAAGGGACTTTGATGATTTTCTTTCGAGGGACTTGCTTTATACACCCCATTTAACCATTATTCGTAGGCAACTTGAGGGATAACCTTAGAAAGTGAGACGGCGATTAAAATCGACTTACGTGTGTGACGTGTTTAATTTAATTATCTTATATTAAAAATTATCTAAATTTATTTTAATATTGCATACATGTTGTTTACACTCCCTAATTACTAACCATAGCAAAAATAATTAAAATAATTACAAATTTACATCCAGGAGCATTTACATAATAATTATAAAAATAAATAGCAAATAAATAAATATAATAGCAAGATATAAATAATAAATAAATAAATAAGAAAATTATAATTAGGGGGTTAGCAACAATAAAATAATAATAATAATTTAGAAATAATAAACAAGGTTAGAAATATAAAAATATAATAATAAATAATAATATGGTTAGTAAATAAGAATAAACAAAATTAATCAAAATATTATAATAAGAAATTAACAATTTTTAATATAAACAAAAAAACAACTATGAATGAACAATTATTTTAATTTACAAATTATTAGGTTATATTTTAATTATAAAGTTACTACAAAAATCCAATTATTATAAACACAATTATTTCTAAACAAAAGTTATAAAAAAATGTTTATAAGTATATTTACAAAATTTATAAGAATTATGGTAAACATACATATATAATAATTATATTAGAAAATAACATTGAAAAAAAATAGGATTAGATTTGTATTAAAAAAATATTTTTAGAATTTTATAAGATTAGGGTTTTATATTTTTTTTTAGGGTTTATAAAAAAGTAGGACTTAGCTATATACAAAATTTATTCTAATTTATATATACAAAAATAATGAAACATAATTTAAAAAAATATATTTTTAAAGAAAGATAACATACATATTTTATGATTATTTTTATTGTTTTAGAAACATATATGATATATATTTAATTTTAATATTATAGTGCTTAAAAAACAAATAAAGGGAAAAAAATATGGAAACTTACCTGGCTGGGGTTTGAACCCAGGCCAGCTTGATTTCCAGCAAGCATAACAACCACTAGGCCACTGGCGCGCAGGCAAGAGATGAGAGACAAAAATTTGTTTTGTTCCTTATGATGCAAAATCCAGAAAAATAAAAAAAAACCAAAAGGCCTGGGGTGGGATTTGATCCCAGGACCTTTATGCTTTCAAACGCGCGCTTCACCACCCGGCTGGAAGAGCCAATCTGTTAGCTGAAGGGCCTTAATGCATAATATATTATATCTTCTTTTATCCTGAAAAAATAGAACAAAAAGAATGGTACAGGCCAGATTCGAACCCATGCCATCATCCAACAAACCTGCAGGCCTTACCACTGAAGCACACATGCGCGTGTGATAGACAATCCAACAACAAAAGATAAAATATTTAGTTTACATTTGAATTTTTCAAACGCGCGGGAGGAGGTCATCCCCTACCTCCAGCACTGCAAATTTTGCTATGAAAATAGCTGGGAGTTTTCCTGCGAATTCTTCAAGCTTCTTGACCTGCGAAAATCAAACTCTCACCAAACAGTAACGATTCATCAAATTGGTTACAGTTTTATGATCCTTAGGTCTCATGGAACACTTCCATGTTCTTAGAATTTATTTAAATTCATTGAATCATCAAGCCCTAACTTCAAGAGCTAAACCCTAACAATGGCCGAATCCTTATTAGGTCACGAAAATCCAATTGAGTTGTCCAGAATTGTTCTAGGGATCAAAATAAACACATATCAACCATCAAAAACAATTTATAATACGTATATCAATGGAATCGAAAAAATTTATTTTTAAGACAAAGATGAGTTCGGGTAGAGCAATATGATGCACATGAGATGCATATGAGTGATGGTTCATGATCAGAGAAGTCCCAGGAAGCTTGCTATGTGCTTGCTTTACCTTCAAACGGCTTAAATCCAAGAATCCGAATGTGACTTGTGGAGAGGTTTTTGAACAATGGTGAACTTACTCTTGGGCTGTGGAAATCGTGAATGAGGCTAGGGTTTGTGTTATGTATATATATGTGGATCATTCTAGGTCAAAACATTGATTAATTTTGTGGAAGAATTGATTTAAAAAGATTAAGAAAGATCATGCCATGAAAGTTCAATATTTTGTACCAATGCCTTCTATTTTAAGCCAATTCATATAATTCTTGCATCAATTTGTTCTATATTGACTTTATGACTTTCTAGAATCAACAAACCAATTAAATCTTCATATTTAATATTTTATTTAAAATTTAAAATGATTTTAAGAATAAAAAATCATAATAAATTAATTAAATAAAATAAAAATTATGAAAATATTATGGAAATTTCGTGCAAGCTATTATGAAGTGGATTGGGTCACAATTTGGGCAGCCCATTTGGAAAGAAATGATTTTGAACCTCCATTTTCAACATAAACTATCACAAAATTTCCTAACTTTGCAAAGGCACATCTCCCTCAATTTTAAAGGTATGAGGGTGTTCTTGGACTTTTTGGAAAGCTTGAAGAGTCCTTTAAACAACCCCATTGGTTTCAGGTCCATATCATTTACCAATCTCAAGTTATGCCCTTTTGAAGTTGTTGACTTTTTGTTGACTTTTGAAATGACCTATAATGTCTTAGTTCATATATTCCAAATGAAGCATTTTTGGGCTTAACTTTCAACATCAAAGTTGTAGAGAATTCAATTTCCTTCAAAATGAGCTTTGGATGGAGACTTGGTGATGAAGTATGTGAAAGTTATGCCTGGTCAAAGTTCAGTTGACTTTTACTGAGGAAACCCTAATTTAGAAACTCCTGGTTATTGATGATCTGGAATCTCCTTGATGAATCATGATCAACCCTTGATCAAATGATGAATTTTACTTCATATACTTGATGTTGGCAAAAAATCATGAATTTTGACTTTGGTTTGACCACAGTTGACCTCAGTTTGACTTTTTAACTGTATTGACTGATTTTGACTTATCTGATCATCTGACTGAGCAAAATTTTAAGAAAAGTCTTAAAACTTGTCATGGGGGTTCTTACACACATATAAGATATTATGAAACTCACTTGAGGTATTGGAAGTCCATTTAGCCTGATTAAAGTCAAAACCCTAGTTTTGGATGCACTGCTTAGGAGATGCATTGTCTGAGGGAATTGTCAACTTCTTTGACCAATTGTGAACTTTGTGAACCTTGTGAACCTTCATAAAATGTCTTGTGATACTCATGAGAGGTATTGTGAAGCTTGTGAACCTTGTGAACCTCATTAAGTGGCTTTGGTAGACCTCATAAACCTCAGGAAAGCTTTGTAACCATTGTGTAACTTGTGAACCTTGTGAACCTTCAAGAAGTAACTTGTGGACTTCATGAACCTCAAGAAAGGTCTTGTAAATGTAGAGAAACTTGTGAACCTTGTGAACCTTCAAGAAGTGACTTGTAGACTTCATGAACCTCATGAAAGGTGTTGAAAGCATTGTGGAACTTGTGAACCTTGTGAACTTTCATAAAGTAACTTGTAGACTTCATGAACCTCATGAAAGGTTATGCAAGTGTTGGAGAACTTGTGAACCTTGTGAACCTTCTTAGAACACAAAGTCTTGTATTGTGAGGGCAAATTTTGGGGTGCAACAACATCAACCTCACTTAATTCCATATCAGGATTATGCGAGAAGACTGTTGACATTATTTACAACAGTAAAGCTCCACTATATACCACATGACAAGAATCAGTTTGCCGATGTGTTGGCTACAGTACTTTCCTCTACCATCAAAGTGTTATTCTGGAACTATGTCCCCAAGATTGACATATCACGACTTGATATACCAACCTATATGTTTGTTGTTGATGCAACATATGATGATAAGCCGTTGTATCATGTCATCAAGTGCTTCCTGAAGAGTAAGGAATACTCAGCTGGGGAATCTTCCAATGATAAAAAGACTCTGAGACGACTCGCTGCAAGTTTCTTCTTAAATGCAGATGACGTGTTGTATAAGAGAAACTTCGAAATGGTCTTGATTAGGTGTGCGGATAACCAGGAAGCAGACATGTTGACGCAGGAAGTCCATGAGGGATCTTTAGGTACCTATGCCGGAGGACATGCAATTGCAAAGAAACTACTGAGATCGGGGTATTACTGGTTAACAATGGATTCAGGTTGTTGTTCATACACCCGAAAGTGCCACAAGTGCCAAATTTATGCAGATAAAATGTATGTGCCTCCGAGCCCGCTGAACATCATATTATCTCCTTGGTCCTTTTCTATGTGGGGAATCAACATGGTTGGGAAAATTGAGCCTATTGCTTCGAACAACCGCCGTTTCATCTTGGTCACAATTGATTACTTCACCAAATGGGTTGAAGCAACATCTTATGCCAATGTCACTGTAACACGGTGGGAGAACTGACTTTAGTTATGTTGCGGATAGCAAGAGTCGCCACCGACTTTTATTTTATCCAAAAGGAAAGGGTATAAAAGAACAGGAAAGACCTTAAGAGATATTTTTGGGTCCGGGGGGTAGGTTATGTAAAGGGAAGGTATTAGCACCCTTTACATCCATGGTTATCCATGGGCTCTTAGTTACTTAGCTCACTTTTGAATTGTTTTTGAAAATGTGAAGTGTGTGAATAGAAAATTTTCATATGAGTTAATAATGATCCATGTACGGATGCGTAAAAACTTGTTTTTGAAAATTTGTTTGAAATTTGTTAAGTGTTTGAAAATTTGGAAGGAAGTGAGCAAGCAACTAGGAGGTACCTACCCTAAAGTTTAAGTCTTTTCTGTTCTTTATCCTTTAAATGGTAAGACTATCCCTATTATTAAGGAATAGGTAGTCATTACCTTGGATGTAAGGGACATGTGAGGGACATCTGTTTATGAAGGCAACTGTGGGGTGTATTAAGCATTTAGGAGGGACTATCATCATTATTCAAAAAGGGACTTAATCTTTAAAGGCAACCATTAGGGACTTGATGATTTTTCTTTTAAGGGACTTGCTTTATACACCCCATTTGACCTTATGATTAGGCAACATTGAGGGATAGCCTTAGAAATGTGAGATGGCGATTAAAAATCGACTTACGTGTGTGAATGTTTAATATTATTTATCTTTAATTAAAGTGATCTAAATTAATTTTTAAATAGAATACATATTTGCACTCCCTAAATTACTAACCATAGCATAAAAATTAAATAAACTAAATATTACAAAATTTACACCAAGGAGCAATTACATAATAATAAGCAATTAAAAAATAAATAGCAAAAAATAAATATATAAGCAAAAATATAAATAAATAAATAAGCAATAATAAGGGTTAGTAATAATAATAATAAAACAAATGAAATTAGAAATAATACGATTAGTAATAAAAATAAACAAGGTTAGAGAAATAAAAATATATAAGATTAGGGGAATAATAATAAGCAAAAATAATAAATAATAATATGGTTAGTAACAATAACAATAATTAAAATAAATAGAATTAATAAAAATATTATAATAACATGATGAGAATAATAAACACAAAATTAAATTTTAATATATAAACATTTATTTAGAATTAATAATAATTAAATAATTATTGTAACATTTTAATTTATATAAAATTTTTAAACATAATATAATTATAAATTTTAATCATTACAAATTTAATTATTTCTAAACATATATTAACAATTATTTATTAAAAGATATTTACACATTATATGAAGAAAATAAGTTTTAAATATCATATTCACAAAAATTAATCATATTTTAATTTTATTAATTATTACATTTACAAAAAATTATATTAAATAAGTATATACATAATAATTATATTAAGAATTAGAAAATAAAAATTATTTAGAAAATAAAATTAGATTTTACAAAATTAAAATTCATTTAGAAAATATTTTTAGGGTTTGTTTAGAGAAATATTTTTAAGGTTTAAAATATAATATACAAAATTTATTTTAACTAATAGATATATTATAATTTATTTACATAAAAGAAATAATTTTTTTTATGATTTTTGAATATTTGAACTTATTTGAATATATACTTATAAAGTAATTTAATTACATATATATTTATTAATAAAATATAAATCAATTAACAAAAATAAGAAAAACAAATAAATAAAGAAAATAGCAAAACATACCTGGCTGGGGTTTGAACCCAGGCCACCAGGTTTACCAGCAATCAAGGCATACCACTAGACCAGCCCACACGCAGGCTGCAAGGTAGTGAGTCCCATAGGTTTTGTTCTTTGTCATGAAAAACCCATAAAATAAGAGAAAACAAAAAGGCCTGGGGTGGTGTTGAACCCAGGACCTCTTGTATACAAGCAGCGCGCATGACCACCTGGCTGGGAGAGCCCATCTGCTAATGGAATGGTAACAATACATAATATATTATGTACGCTTGACCTGAAAAATAAGAGGAAAAAAAATGTGCCCAGCCATGTATCGAACCAGTGCCATCACACAATACGCGTATCAGCCTTACCACTGGGACAAACGTGCGTTTGTGAAATATAACCAGGATTAATTCATAATATTTTTAAACGAAATTCAAATTTCCAGAACACGCGCGAACTAGCTTCATCTTCCTCAGGGTACCTGCAAAAATACATGCCATTTTTCCTGCGAAATTTGTTGCGTATTCTTCATTGTTCAAACCTACGAAAAATGAAACTCATACAAAACAGCAACGATTCATGAAATTAAAGATATCAATGAGTTCCTTATGACTCATACAATCTTCCCACGTTGTTAAAATTCATTTATATGGCCTAAATCATGAAACCCTAAAACCAAGCTTCAAACCCTAACAATGGCCGTTCGTGTTTTAGGTCATAAATCCTCAATCCAATTGTCCAGAATCATTCTAGGCATCAAGACAAACACATATCAGTCATCAAAACCAATTTATAATGCATATATTAATGGGTTCGAAAATTTGAATTTCAAGAGAAAGATGAATTCGGGTTGAGCAATATAGCAAGGCATTGATGCGTATGAGTGATGATAATGCTTCAGTGAGGTCCAAGGAACATGTCTATGTTCTTATTTTACCTTCTAATGCCCTGTAAATGCAAAACCGAATGTGAGCTTTTGAAGGAATTTTTGATCAATGGAACTTACCCTTTGGCTGCTGGAATTCATCCCCTTGTGATTGAATTAGGTTTAGTACTTATAGATGAGTGAACTTAGGTCATAAAATTGAATTGTTGTGTGGAAATTTTGATTCAAAAAGATTGAAATTGATCATGTCTTAAAAGTTCAATATTCTTGCATAAAGGCTTACTATTTTAAGACAAATCTCATGATTTCTTTCCCCTTCAACTTAAATCAATAATTAAGACTTTCTAGAAGCTTAATCTTCATTAAATATCATATTTTCATATTTTATATTTATTTAAAATGATTTTTTATGAATTAAATCAAAATAAATAAAAATAAAATAATAAAAATTCTGATTTTTAATCATTTGGGTCGTGCATGATGATAGTGTATGGATTGGATCATAATTTGGCAAGCCCATTTGGCAAGAATTGGTTTTAACCTCCATTTTCATCATAAACCATCACAAAATTTCCCAAATTTGCAAGGGCACATCTCCCTCAATTTTAATGCTATGAGGGTGTTCTTGGATATTTTGGAAAGCTTGAAGAGTCCTCTAAACAACCCCATTGGTTTCATGTCCATATCATTTACCAATCTCAAGTTATGCCCTTTTGAAGTTGTTGACTTTTTATTGACTTTTGAAATGACCTATAATGTCTTAGCTCATACCTTCCAAATGAAGCATTTTTGGGCTTGGCTTGTGAGACACAAAGTTGTAGAGAATTCAATTTCCTTAAAAATGAGCTTTGAGTGGAGACTTGGGGATGAAGTATGTGAAAGTTATGGCTGGTCAAAGTTCAGTTGACTTTTACTGAGGAAACCCTAATTTAGAAACTCCTGATTCTTGATGATCTGGAATCTCCTTGATGAATCATGATCAACCCTTGATCAAATGATGAATTTTACTTCATATACTTGATGTTGGCAAAAAATCATGAAGTTTGACTTTTGTTTGACCACAGTTGACCTCAGTTTGACTTTTTAACTGCTTTGACTGATTTTGACTTATCTGATCATCTGATTGAGCAAACTTTTGAGAAAAGTCTTGAAACTTGTCATGGGGATTCTTACACACATATAAGATGTTATGAAGCTCACTTGGAGTCTTGGAAGTTCATTTAGCCTGATTAAAGTCAAAACCCTAGTTTTGGATGCACTGCTTAGGAGGTGCATTGTCTGAGGGAATTGTCAACTCTTCTGACCAATTGTGAACCTTGTGAACCATCATAAAATGTCTTGCGAACCTCATGAGAGGTATTGTGAAGCTTGTGAACCTTGTGAACCTTCATGAATTAGCTTGTAGACTTCATGAACCTCATGAAAGGTTATGCAAACATTGTGAATCTTGTGAACCTTGTGAACCTTCAAGAAGTAACTTGTAGACTTCATGAACCTCATGAAAGGTTATATAAACGTTGAGAAACTTGTGAACCTTGTGAACCTTTATAAAGTGACTTGTAGACTTCATGAACCTCATGAAAGGTATTGAAAGCATTGTGAATCTTGTGAACTTTGTGAACCTTGTGAACCTTCAAGAAGTAACTTGTAGACTTCATGAACCTCATGAAAGGTTATATAAATGTTGAGAAAATTGTGAACCTTGTGAACCTTCTTAGCACACAAAGTCTTGTATTGTGAGGGCAAATTTTGGGGTGCAACAGCTGCCCCTGTTCAATTTTCTGAAACCTGAGGGGTTAGATTGGTACATTTGCCAGTCGTGACCTGGAAGGTTGAAGGGGATTGAACACAAAAGCCCAAAAATTTGCACTCACCAGTGCATAGAGTGATATTGATGGTTGGTTGTATATGCTTGAGTGGGCTTAAAGATGCCACTTGAAAGAACGGTAGATGGTGATAGCTTTGTGTTGATACTGGATTTCAGTACTAGGTCTTCGTATAGGCCGTCTCTGAATCATTTATGCAACATGATTTGAGTTGTTGGATGGACCAGTAGAAATAAATCTTGTGATGATTATCTCTTCTGGAAATATCTTGGATTAGGGAATGGATCTTTGTACAGACCGTTTGTCTACTTTCCAAGGGCCAAAAGAACGTCAGGATTTGTTCTTAAGGATCAAAAGAACATCAGGATTTGTTCTTCTGAAAAAGTATCCTGAACAATGGGCCAAAAGAGCGTCAGGATTTGCTCTTAAGGGTCAAAAGAACGTCAGGATTTGTTCTTCTGAAAAATGTCTTGAACAAGGGGTTGAAAGAGCATCAGGATTTGCTCTTAAGGGTCAAAAGAACGTCAGGATTTGTTCTTCTGAAAGAAGTCTTGAACAAAGGGCCAAAATAGCGTCAGGATTTGCTCTTAAGGATCAAAAGAACGTCAGGATTTGTTCTTTTGAAAGAGTCTTGAACAAAGGGCCAAAAGAGCGTCAGGATTTGCTCTTAAGGGTCAAAAGAACGTCAGGATTTGTTCTTCTGAAAGATGTCTTGAACCAGGGAATGGATCTTTTTACAGACCGTTTGCCTGCTATTCGAGGACATCTTGAGTAGTGTATGGATCATTTTTGACCTGTTGTAAATTGTTGATGCTGTTTTATCTGCATGTAACTATCCTGCAAGGAGAGTGTTAGTTTATGTTATATGTATGCATGCATAGTATGATGCACCTAAGTAAATGTATTATGTATTTATGGATATGTATGTTATGGTATGATATAAATGATGTATGTATGATATGATACTGCCGGAAGTATCTGGATGTCTTTGTATAACAACTGCTGGCCAGGGAAAATAAATCCCGATTCATTGTTGAAGGGTATATTATACATAACCTTCCGTCTGCTGGGGATAGCAAGCTATACATAACCTCCCGGATGCTGGGGATAATAAGGTGTATATCACCTCCGTCTTCGTTTTGATGGTAGGGCAGATATAACTTCCCGTCTTCGTTTGTCGTACCCTTATTGGAAAGTAAATTCCCGAATATCCATATGAGGATAAAAGAGATGGATATAAATTCCAGGAGAGATGAGACTTTATGAAGATGGATTCGTCCTACTGAGGGTTTGTAACTGTCTTGTAAAGATGAACAGGCGAAGCTTCGTTGAAATCCTTCCCTCGTTCGTCCTTAGTAAATACTATTACTGCATTTTCATGCATTTCTGGTAAACATCAATCATATTAAGCAATACATGCATTTCTTGTAAACATCAATCATATTCAAACGCATACATACATTCAAACACAACCAATGGACGTTTCGCTTATGTAAATAGGGTAAAAGTAAATCTGGATTCAAAAAATGGAATTTATTTATATCAAAAAAAGTGACCCATACACGGGTAAGTTTGTACAAGGAGACATAAACCCTAGTAAGAGGATTTTGTCATGAAGTTTTTACAAAACAAAGAGAATCAGCTATGTGAGAAATGATCCTATTGAGTTTCAATTCTACTATTGCCATTATCTTCAAGTATCTCATCTTCTACTGTTGGGACGGAAATGATTGGATTGAGTTTTATCTGTTCGAGCTTGAGTAAGTAGTACAACTGGTTGCAGTTTCATGGGTGATCCAAACGAGACATAGTCATACGCTTTAATCCCTAACTTTTGCCTGGATTGCCCTTTCAGGTTTTCAATCCACCGGGATACCCTTTTTTGCCCAAGCCGCCTTTTCAGGTTTTCGACTTGCCGGGTGTACATCTTTTTATATATATCCCTAATTTTTGCCCAAACCCTTTTGGTTTGCCGGGATGCCCTTATTTTTGCCTAGGCCTGTCAACCTAGCGGGTCTCTTTTCATGCGTAGTATTTTTTAACTATGTCTGCGTTTACAGGCTGTGGGAAATCTTCACCATCCATAGTAGTAAGTATCATGGCACCTCCTGAGAACACTGTCTTGACCACAAATGGTCCTTCATATGTTGGAGTCCACTTTCCCCTAGGATCACCCTGTGGTAATATGATACGCTTGATTACCAAATCACCAGCCTGATATACCTTTGGCTTAACCTTTTTGTTAAAAGCTTTGATCATTCGTTTTTGGTACATCTGGCCATGACAAACTGCTGCCAATCTTTTCTCATCAATCAAATTTATCTGGTCAAGTCGAGTCTGAATCCACTCATCTTCATCCAAGCCTGCATCCTTCATAATTCTTAAGGAGGGAATCTGAACTTCAATGGGTAGAACTGCTTCCATACCATAGACCAAGGAGAATGGGGTTGCCCCTGTTGAAGTACGTATTGTGGTACGATAACCATGAAGAGCAAATGGTAACATCTCATGCCAATCCTTGTAAGTAATAGTCATCTTTTGTACAATCTTCTTAATGTTCTTATTAGCAGCTTCAACTTCCCCATTCATCTTTGGACGATACGGAGAAGAGTTGTGATGCTTAATCTTGAACTGCGTGCAAAGATCAGTAATCATAGTGTTGTTCAGATTAGAGCCATTGTCAGTGATAATCCTTTCAGGAATGCCATACCTACATATGAGATTATTCTTAATGAACCGAGCCACAACATTCTTAGTAACAGATGCAAATGAAGCTGCCTCTACCCACTTCGTGAAGTAATCAATAGCAACCAGGATGAAACGATGCCCATTAGAAGCAGTAGGCTTGATCTCACCAATCATATCAATGCCCCACATGGCAAAGGGCCAAGGAGCAGTCAACACATTCAATGGTGATGGAGGTACATGGACTTTATCAGCATAAATTTGACACTTGTGACATGTTCTGGAGTGTTGATAGCAATCAGCTTCCATGGTAGACCAATAGTAACCTGCTCTCAATATCTTCTTTGCCATGATATGACCACTAGAATGAGTGCCAAAGATCCCATCATGCATATCTTCCATAATCTCAGTTGCTTCTTTCTTATCCACACAACGAAGCAAAATTGAATCATGATTGCGCTTGTACAAAATGCCATTACTCAAAAAGAACTTAGCAGAAAACCTTCTCAGAAACTTCCTATCTTTGACAGATGCCCCTTCAGGGAACTCCTGAGCTTCAAGATATCTTTTTACTTCATAGAACCAAGGCTTCTCCTCTGCCCCTTCAGTGTCAATCTCATTGCAGTATGCAGGCTTTTCAAATCTATCAATGGTAATCTTGGGAGCTTCATCATCCCAGCTGATCTCAAACATAGATGCCATGGTAGCTAATGCATCTGCCAATTGATTCTCTCTTCGTGGAATGTGTCCAAAGGTAATCTCTTTGAAATGTGGGATTAAAGACAACACATGCTCTCTGTAAGGAATGAGGTTATTATGCTTGGTATCCCAATCTCCTTTAATCTGACTAACTACCAGGGCTGAATCTCCATACACATCAAGGAACTGAATCTTCATATCAATAGCAGCTTTAATACCCAGGATACATGCCTCATACTCAGCCATGTTATTGGTACAATAGAAACAAAGTCTGGCAGTAATCGGGGTATGACAACCTTCAGGGGAACTAATCACAACACCAACACCATTACCAAGTGCATTAGAGGCACCATCAAAAACCATAGTCCATCGGGATCCTTGTTCAGGTCCGTCATATTGTCCAGGTTCCTTGGTAATAATCATAATGTCTTCATCAGGAAACTCAAAACTCATTGACTGATAATCATCCACTGCTTGATGAGCCAAATGATCAGCAACAACACTTCCTTTGATGGCCTTCTGAGTAGTGTACTGTATGTCATATTCTGTTAAGATCATTTGCCATCTTGCAATTCTTCCGGAGAGAGCAGGTTTTTCAAAGATATACTTGATTGGATCCATCTTTGAAATCAATAAGGTAGTATGGGTCAACATATACTGTCTTAGTCGGCGAGCAGCCCATGCCAAAGCGCAGCAAGTTTTCTCGAGCAGTGAGTATCTTGTTTCACAGTCGGTAAACTTTTTGCTAAGGTAGTATATTGCCTGCTCTTTTCGACCAGACTCGTCATGTTGCCCCAACACACACCCCATTGAGTTGTCTAATACTGTTAAGTACATAATCAAGGGTCTTCCATCAACTGGTGGCATCAAAATTGGTGGTTCCAGCAGATATCTCTTGATTTCATCAAAGGCAGTCTGGCACTCATCATTCCATTCCATTACCTGATCTTTTTTCAACAACTTGAAGATTGGCTCACAGATGGCAGTTAACTGGGAAATAAATCTTGCAATGTAGCTCAATCGTCCCAAGAAACCTCTAACCTCCTTCTCAGTACGGGGAGCTGGCATCTCTCGTATAGCTTTCACTTTTGCAGGATCCACTTCAATACCTTTTCCACTGATAATAAAACCCAGGAGCTTTCCAGATCTAACCCCAAAAGTACACTTGTTTGGATTCAATCTCAACTTGTATTTCTTCAACCTCTCAAACAACTTGTGCAGATGATCAAGATGTTGCTCTTCATTCTGAGATCTGGCTATCATATCATCCACATATACCTCTATCTCATGATGAATCATATCATGAAACAAAGCCACCATAGCACGCTGATATGTTGCCCCTGCATTCTTCAAACCAAATGGCATCACCTTATAACAAAAAGTGCCCCATTGTGTCACAAATGTTGTCTTCTCCATATCTTCAGGTGCCATCTTGATCTGATTGTAACCAGAGAAACCATCCATAAAAGAGAATACCTTATGCTGAGCAGTGTTGTCTACCAGAATATCAATATGAGGAAGTGGAAAGTCATCTTTGGGGCTAGCCTTGTTCAAATCTCTGTAGTCCACACACATACGTACCTTACCATCTTTCTTAGGGACTGGTACCACATTTGCAACCCACTGAGGATAAGAAGTCACTGCTAAGAACCCTGCATCAAACTGTTTCATTACCTCTGCTTTGATCTTTTCTGACATCTCAGGACGCATACGACGAACTTTCTGCTTCTTTGGGAGACAATCTTCTTTTACCGGTAAACGATGAACCACAATGTTTGTATCTAACCCTGACATATCTTCATAAGACCAAGCAAAGATCTCCACATAGTCACGTAACATCTGAATCAACCTGTTCTTGACACTGTCCTCTAAATCAGCCCCTATCTTGACCTCTTTCCTGTTTTCTTCAGTTCCCAGATTCACAACTTCGACTGGCTCTTCATGTGGCTGTATAGCTTTCTCTTCTTGTTGTAACAACCTAGAAAGCTCTACAGGTATTTCACAATCGTCCTCATTTCCGTCTTCAGTTTGATAGATCGGATTCTCGAAATTATAATTGGCAATAGTAGGACTGTTATCAACAGGATCCAGAGTGGATGAGGATCTGCATTTTAGTGATGTGGGTGTGTGTAAGAACACATAGCTGATAAAACAAAAAGAAAAGAAAAGAAAGACAAGGAACACAATATTTACGAAAACGAAACGTCCACTGATTTTATTGAATGAAGTATGCAAATGAAATGACAGCCCGTAACAAGCACACCATTGTGCCCCGAGTAAGGCACAAGGCTTGAAAGTTTTATTGTTCAAGAAATTACAAATTTAAAAAACAACACAGTAATAGTATTTACTCCTGACTAAAGGAGATAGGGATAACATCTTCAGCTTTCCAATTATTGAGTCCAGCACCCACAGTAGGAAAAATCCAAGCATCCAAGTTGTAATCTTCATCATGGTCTCCCACAGCATTGATCTGATCTTTCATAACCCCTTGATTGGTGATACGAACAGCACGAGCACGACAAACAGCCTTCTGGGACTCTGCAGTGAAACCCAAACCAAACTTGTCAGACTTGTATGGGATATCAGGAATCTGACCCCAAATAGTATAACCACCTTCATCCACCACAGCTCTAGCATCATTGAGGGAGGCCATTGCCATTGTTGGAGGTTTTCTGGTGACCATGGGAACTTTCTTTGCAACAGGAGGAGCTACATAATCATTAACAACCCAAGGAACCACTTCAAACGTCTGACACGGAGTCTCAATGTATTCACCTTCCATTTCCAGATACTTGAAAGTATTCACATGGCTGACAAAGTATTCTTCTTCTCCATAGACAGTAACAACCCTTCCTTCTACCGGATATCTCAACTTCTGATGTAATGTGGAGGTTACAGCACCTGCCCCATGGATCCAGGGACGACCAAGCAGACAAGAGTATGAAGGACGAATATCCATCACATAAAATGTAGCAGTAAACACCTGGGAGCCAACTTTGATTGGAAGATCAATTTCTCCATGCACTACTCTTCTAGAACCATCAAAAGCCTTTACCACAATATTACTGGGCTTTAGCACAGTATCTTCAGGACTTAACTTGTTCAGGACTTCCTTAGGCAACACATTCAAAGAGGAACCATTGTCTATCAGTACATGTGACAAGGTAGTGCCCCTGCATTCAATTGAAACGTGCAAGGCCCTGTTATGATCCCTCTTGGCAGGGGTCAAATCAGCATCAGAAAATCCTAACCCATTGTCATAGGTCAGGTGGGCAACACAGTTCTCAAATTGGTCAACAGAAATTGCACTGGGTACATGAGCAGTCTTCAGAAACTTGATCAAGGACTTGGCATGAGCCTCAGAACATAACAACAAGGACAACATAGAAATCTTTGAGCGAGTATGCCCCAGTTGATCAACAATGTCATAATCACTCTTGCGAATGATTTTCAATACTTCTTCCATCTGCTTAGAGAGATCATCATCAGCTGGAACATCAGTAGATACAGGCTCAATAACAGGACCCTTGCCCCTAGCATCAGTGGTGGAAGTAGCAGCAGGAGTAACTGCATTCTTAGAAACAACTGGAGGAGAGAAGACTCTTCCACTACGTGTGATCTTACTAGATCCAGCAATATTGTCAACATCAACAGGCACATCAGCTATAGGCTCTTGCTTAACACCATGGATGTAAACATCAGATCCATAATGCCAAGGCACAGCTTTGTCAGGCGTATATGGGATAGGACCAGGAGTAGTAATGACCACAGGAGCTACTCTGGCTTCAGCAACAACTTTCACAGGACCTTCAGCAGTAATCTTGATTGGACCCTGATGAGTGATTTTAATGGGACCTTTTGAAGTGATTCTTATTGGTACTTTGTCAACCATGTCAACCTCTTCAGTCTTCTTACCCTGCGTAATATGATCTACCATACTCTCTACAGAAGACGGTCTTCTTTCAAACACTATGGTGTAATTATCCATGAGACGTTGAATTCCGTCTTTCAACCTGAAGCACTTCTCTGGATTATACTCACAATAAACACAATCTTCACGACAACCCGGAAAGAACCCAGATTGTACCAACTTCTTTCTGATGACAGACAATGGTGTGGTCAATTCATCAACTGAATGGATATGCAGATCTTCCTCAATGGCATTGACAGTCTTCTCGTGATTTGGCATTGGAGCAGTAATCACATTGGGAGTACCCGGAGGATCAAACTCAATTTCTCCAGCATCAATCATATCTTGAATTTTATTCTTCAAGATCCAGCAGTTATTAGTATCATGTCCCTGACAGTTTGAATGATATGCACATCGTGCATTGGGATTGTACCTGGGAGAGGTAACATTAGGATTCTGAGGAGCCTCTTTCAAAGTAATAAGTTCAGCTTTCAACAAGTGTTGCAATGCCTGAGCCATTGACATGTTGATCTTCGTGAACTGCCTTCTAGCCCTCTGTTGGTTACCCTGTGGCTGCTCTGTTGTTGCAGGAGTTGGATTTGAAATATGAACTACATTAACAGGCTGATGCCTTCTGTTACGATCAGGTTGACCATAAACAGCATTGGATTCTTTCTTCCCAGTGGAAAGCTTCTTTGCAGCACCTGATGAAGAAGTGCCCACATGGATCTTACCATTCTTTATACCATTCTCTACTCGCTCTCCTGTCATGATCAACTCAGTGAAGCCAGATGATGAGCTTCCAATGAGATGACTGTAAAACGGACCATTCAGCGTACACATGAACATATCAACCAATTCCCTGTCAGTCAAAGGGGGTTGAACTCTTCCAGCTAAATCTCTCCACTTCTGAGCATACTCTTTAAAACTTTCTTTGGCACCCATGGACATGCTCTGAAGCTGCATGCGAGTGGGGGCTAAGTCAGCATTGTATTGATACTGCTTATAGAAAGCTTCAGCAAGATCATTCCAGTCTCTGATGTTGGCACTCTCTAATTGATAATACCACTCCAACTGAGCTCCAGATAAGCTCTCTTGGAAAAAGTGGATCCACAACTTCTTGTCAGCAGTATGAGGTTGGATTCTTCTGACATAAGACCTCAAATGCAGCTTGGGACAGGAGACCCCATCATAAACAACAAAGGTAGGAACCTTAAAACCAATGGGTATGACTACCCCAGATATCAGACTCAAATCTTCAAAATCCAGCCCAGAAGATTTCTGCAACTCCATAGCATCCATTCTATCCACCAGCATCTTGAATTTGTCTTCATTAGAGTCATGGTAATAATTAGCCTCAGAATCAGAATCCCCCATTGTGTGGTGGAGACTGCCTACCTCTTTCTCAGATTTTTCAGACTCATGATCTTCAACTGGTTCTTTGGTCTTGGCCAGACCTCTGAACCTTCTTCCCATGTTGATCAGGCCACCTGACCTTCTAGTCTTCTTAGTCTTCTTGGCCAGCAGCGTCTTCAATTCATCTTGCCCCTTGGACAAGTTCAGGATCAGCTCTTGGAACTGTGCATTTTGTGCCTGGAGATCCTTAACTGTTTGTTCAAGAGCCATTGCTGAAATAAACAGCGAGAAGATGAGAAACCTGTGTACAAGAAACCCGTGATGCAATGATATGATATGTAAATGTGTATGCAATGTTTCCAAGGACCGCAGGGTTTAAATTTGATTAAACAAACAAGAAGGTAAACTTTTATTAGTAATAAATTTGTTTTGCCTTTTAGGCTTACAAAAAATGAAATGAAATAAGTACAAGAGATGGGGTTTTAAGTCTCCCATGGACGTTTCCTCTTTGTGTTGAGGCATGAGTTGAGGTTCCGTTCCTCATGAAGTTGCTTTGTTAGTTCTAGGACTCTTTCTTGGCTTGCTTTGTAATGAGCCTCGAAAGTATCCCTTTGCTCCTTCAGTTGGATCCATGATCTCTGCAAGTCTTCCATATCAGTAGGCATGTCTGGGTGAAGGATGGTATAAGATGTGTCTCCTTCAGCAACAGGTTCCATGGTAACTGGTAGGACGGCAGGATATGGCATCATGAGAGTCTGAGCACGAGATCGCACCCATCTGAGATAAGCTTCCATAGGAATAGTGTACTTAGGCTCCAGTGTCTTGCTGTCAACCCTGTTTACTTTTCCCCATGCTCGTATGAATCTCTGACGGTAACCTTGAAGATCGTTGTCGTAGTCAAACACAATGCCCTGAATCAACATATCATGTGGACCATCACTCCGAGCATAACCAAACTGTCGTAAAGCTAGAGAGGGGTTGTAGGTAATGCCTCCTTTTATGCCTAGAAGTGGCACATTAGGAAACTCCCCACACCGGTCAATGATAGTGACATTCTCCATAGATCTGGAGCACCAATGGATATTTGAGTGAGAAAGTGACATGATCCTCTTGGACCATCTGAATCCTTGCTCATTCTTCATTACTGAGCGAGGAAGGTGAGAAATAAACCACCTAGATAGCAAGGGTATGCAACACATCAAAGTTCCTCTTGCCTTTGTAGTACGGGTGTGAAGAGAATGCAGGATGTCTCCAAGCAATGTAGGCACTGGATTGTGACTCAGGAATATGTTGATGGCATGAACGTCTATGAACTGATCTGGATTGGGGAACAACACTAAGCCATATATCAGCAAGGCTAAGATTTCCTCAAAAGCATCATAGCTCATGGCCTTCAAGAACATTTGAGCCTTATCCATTAATATCTTAGCAAGAATACCCTTAACTCCGCTTCTCGTTTCTAGAATAATGTCAGACTTCTTCAGATGTAGAGCTGCAGCAATAACCTCTGGTTTAAGCTCCTTCTCCAAGCCTGTGAAGGGTCTTTGGTCAAGAACAGGTATACCTAGAAGTTTAGAGAACTCTTCCATTGTAGGAACCAGCTGGTAGTCAGGGAATGTAAAGCAATGATGCTTAGGGTCAAAGAACTGAAATAGGACACTCATCATGTCTTCATTGAACCCTGAGGTGACTAGATCCAATAAGTGACCATGTCTCTTGATGAACTGGGAGTGATCAGACACTTGAGAAGCCAACTCTTTAAGCTTAGCAGGTATGCCCACAAAGTTGATCCTGATGGTGTTTCTACGAGCAGAAGCCATGACCTGCAACAAAGAACAAAGATAAATCCCTTGGTCCTTGAAATGGTTAGGGAAAATGATATGCTTATGATGCATGATGATGTCATGATGTTATGCTCAATCACAAACATGTGGCACACACAAGCAAGTCACACAATAGCCCTAGGTTTAAAGGCTTGCATGAGGTTCAAAGGTAAGTACCCTCCCCTGAAGTTAGTTGGTTCATCTTGTCCTATGAAAGTAACCAGGTTCTAAGGGATCTCAATATCATTGATCCTTCACAAGGGTGGTTGTTCAGTAGGCAACTTACTTGCCAACCAAAACCCTCAAGGTTTAGAATCTCAATGAGCGTAGTATCGAGTGTCAACCAACTTCAGTCTGTACCAAAGCCGGTTACCTCACTACTTTCTAAAGGCCAAGATGAGTTAACTAGGGTTCTAAGAGTTAGTTAGTGCATTGACAACATATGGCAGCCTCATATTATCCTCAACTTGACTTAAGGAACATAAGCACCAACCACGAAGTCGCACTAACTATGGCCACCAGATCAACCGTATCGATATACGTCGTACAGTTTCCTTGGTCTATTGCCATTTACCTAAGGTACACTAGATCCGGGTTAGGACCTTTCACACATAAGAGCACCCCAACAAGATAATATAAAGCAAACAAGGCAAACAATTTAAAGTGATCTAATTCCTAAGGGTACCCCTCTTTTATTAAATCCCCAGCAGAGTCGCCAGTTCTGTAACACGGTGGGAGAACTGACTTTAGTTATGTTGCGGATAGCAAGAGTCGCCACCGACTTTTATTTTATCCAAAAGGAAAGGGTATAAAAGAACAGGAAAGACCTTAAGAGATATTTTTGGGTCCGGGGGGTAGGTTATGTAAAGGGAAGGTATTAGCACCCTTTACATCCATGGTTATCCATGGGCTCTTAGTTACTTAGCTCACTTTTGAATTGTTTTTGAAAATGTGAAGTGTGTGAATAGAAAATTTTCATATGAGTTAATAATGATCCATGTACGGATGCGTAAAAACTTGTTTTTGAAAATTTGTTAAGTGTTTGAAAATTTGGAAGGAAGTGAGCAAGCAACTAGGAGGTACCTACCCTAAAGTTTAAGTCTTTTATGTTCTTTATCCTTTAAATGGTAAGACTATCCCTATTATTAAGGAATAGGTAGTCATTACCTTGGATGTAAGGGACATGTGAGGGACATCTGTTTATGAAGGCAACTGTGGGGTGTATTAAGCATTTAGGAGGGACTATCATCATTATTCAAAAAGGGACTTAATCTTTAAAGGCAACCATTAGGGACTTGATGATTTTTCTTTTAAGGGACTTGCTTTATACACCCCACTTGACCTTATGATTAGGCAACATTGAGGGATAGCCTTAGAAATGTGAGATGGCGATTAAAAATCGACTTACGTGTGTGAATGTTTAATATTATTTATCTTTAATTAAAGTGATCTAAATTAATTTTTAAATAGAATACATATTTGCACTCCCTAAATTACTAACCATAGCATAAAAATTAAATAAACTAAATATTACAAAATTTACACCAAGGAGCAATTACATAATAAATAAGCAATTAAAAAATAAATAGCAAAAAATAAATATATAAGCAAAAATATAAATAAATAAATAAGCAATAATAAGGGTTAGTAATAATAATAATAAAACAAATGAAATTAGAAATAATACGATTAGTAATAAAAATAAACAAGGTTAGAGAAATAAAAATATATAAGATTAGGGGAATAATAATAAGCAAAAATAATAAATAATAATATGGTTAGTAACAATAACAATAATTAAAATAAATAGAATTAATAAAAATATTATAATAACATGATGAGAATAATAAACACAAAATTAAATTTTAATATATAAACATTTATTTAGAAATAATAATAATTAAATAATTATTGTAACATTTTAATTTATATAAAATTTTTAAACATAATATAATTATAAATTTTAATCATTACAAATTTAATTATTTCTAAACATATATTAACAATTATTTATTAAAAGATATTTACACATTATATGAAGAAAATAAGTTTTAAATATCATATTCACAAAAATTAATCATATTTTAATTTTATTAATTATTACATTTACAAAAAATTATATTAAATAAGTATATACATAATAATTATATTAAGAATTAGAAAATAAAAATTATTTAGAAAATAAAATTAGATTTTACAAAATTAAAATTCATTTAGAAAATATTTTTAGGGTTTGTTTAGAGAAATATTTTTAAGGTTTAAAATATAATATACAAAATTTATTTTAACTAATAGATATATTATAATTTATTTACATAAAAGAAATAATTTTTTTATGATTTTTGAATATTTGAACTTATTTGAATATATACTTATAAAGTAATTTAATTACATATATATTTATTAATAAAATATAAATCAATTAACAAAAATAAGAAAAACAAATAAATAAAGAAAATAGCAAAACATACCTGGCTGGGGTTTGAACCCAGGCCACCAGGTTTACCAGCAATCAAGGCATACCACTAGACCAGCCCACACGCAGGCTGCAAGGTAGTGAGTCCCATAGGTTTTGTTCTTTGTCATGAAAAACCCAGAAAATAAGAGAAAACAAAAAGGCCTGGGGTGGTGTTGAACCCATGACCTCTTGTATACAAGCAGCGCGCATGACCACCTGGCTGGGAGAGCCCATCTGCTAATGGAATGGTAACAATACATAATATATTATGTACGCTTGACCTGAAAAATAAGAGAAAAAAAAATGTGCCCAGCCAAGTATCGAACCAGTGCCATCACACAATACGCGTATCAGCCTTACCACTAGGACAAACGTGCGTTTGTGAAATATAACCAGGATTAATTCATAATATTTTTAAACGAAATTCAAATTTCCAGAACACGCGCGAACTAGCTTCATCTTCCTCAGGGTACCTGCAAAAATACATGCCATTTTTCCTGCGAAATTTGTTGCGTATTCTTCATTGTTCAAACCTACGAAAAATGAAACTCATACAAAACAACAACGATTCATGAAATTAAAGATATCAATGAGTTCCTTATGACTCATACAATCTTCCCACGTTGTTAAAATTCATTTATATGGCCTAAATCATGAAACCCTAAAACCAAGCTTCAAACCCTAACAATGGTCGTTCGTGTTTTAGGTCATAAATCCTCAATCCAATTGTCCAGAATCATTCTAGGCATCAAGACAAACACATATCAGTCATCAAAAACAATTTATAATGCATATATTAATGGGTTCGAAAATTTGAATTTCAAGAGAAAGATGAATTCGGGTTGAGCAATATAGCAAGGCATTGATGCGTATGAGTGATGATAATGCTTCAGTGAGGTCCAAGGAACATGTCTATGTTCTTATTTTACCTTCTAATGCCCTGTAAATGCAAAACCGAATGTGAGCTTTTGAAGGAATTTTTGATCAATGGAACTTACCCTTTGGCTGCTGGAATTCATCCCCTTGTGATTGAATTAGGTTTAGTACTTATAGATGAGTGAACTTAGGTCATAAAATTGAATTGTTGTGTGGAAATTTTGATTCAAAAAGATTGAAATTGATCATGTCTTAAAAGTTCAATATTCTTGCATAAAGGCTTACTATTTTAAGACAAATCTCATGATTTCTTTCCCCTTCAACTTAAATCAATAATTAAGACTTTCTAGAAGCTTAATCTTCATTAAATATCATATTTTCATATTTTATATTTATTTAAAATGATTTTTTATGAATTAAATCAAAATAAATAAAAATAAAATAATAAAAATTCTGATTTTTAATCATTTGGGTCGTGCATGATGATAGTGTATGGATTGGATCATAATTTGGCAAGCCCATTTGGCAAGAATTGGTTTTAAACCTCCATTTTCATCATAAACCATCACAAAATTTCCCAACTTTGCAAGGTAACATCTCCCTCAATTTTAATGCTATGAGGGTGTTCTTGGACATTTTGGAAAGCTTGAAGAGTCCTCTAAACAACCCCATTTGTTTCATGTCCATATCATTTACCAATCTCAAGTTATTCCCTTTTGAAGTTGTTGACTTTTTGTTGACTTTTGAAATGACCTATAATGTCTTAGCTCATACCTTCCAAATGAAGCATTTTTGGGCTTGGCTTGTGAGACACAAAGTTGTAGAGAATTCAATTTCCTTAAAAATGAGCTTTGAGTGGAGACTTGGTGATGAAGTATGTGAAAGTTATGGCTGGTCAAAGTTCAGTTGACTTTTACTGAGGAAACCCTAATTTAGAAACTCCTGATTCTTGATGATCTGGAATCTCCTTGATGAATCATGATCAACCCTTGATCAAATGATGAATTTTACTTCATATACTTGATGTTGGCAAAAAATAATGAAGTTTGACTTTGGTTTGACCACAGTTGACCTCAGTTTGACTTTTTAACTACTTTGACTGATTTTGACTTATCTGATCATCTGATTGAGCAAACTTTTGAGAAAAGTCTTGAAACTTGTCATGGGGATTCTTACACACATATAAGATGTTATGAAGCTAACTTGGAGTCTTGGAAGTTCATTTAGCCTGATTAAAGTCAAAACCCTAGTTTTGGATGCACTGCTTAGGAGGTGCATTGTCTGAGGGAATTGTCAACTCTTCTGACCAATTGTGAACCTTGTGAACCTTGTGAACCATCATAAAATGTCTTGTGAACCTCATGAGAGGTATTGTGAAGCTTGTGAACCTTGTGAACCTTCATGAATTAGCTTGTAGACTTCATGAACCTCATGAAAGGTTATGTAAACATTGTGAATCTTGTGAACCTTGTGAACCTTCAAGAAGTAACTTGTAGACTTCATGAACCTCATGAAAGGTTATATAAACGTTGAGAAACTTGTGAACCTTGTGAACCTTCATAAAGTGTCTTGTAGACTTCATGAACCTCATGAAAGGTATTGAAAGCATTGTGAATCTTGTGAACTTTGTGAACCTTGTGAACCTTCAAGAAGTAACTTGTAGACTTCATGAACCTCATGAAAGGTTATATAAATGTTGAGAAACTTGTGAACCTTGTGAACCTTCTTAGCACACAAAGTCTTGTATTGTGAGGGCAAATTTTGGGGTGCAACAGTCACCAAGCAGGTGGTGGCCAAATTTCTGAAAAGAGATATCATATGCAGATACGGAGTGCCCGAAAGGATCATTACTGACAATGGTTTTAATCTTAACAATAAGATGATGGTTAAGTTTTGTCGGGACTTCAAAATACAACATCACCATTCTTCTCCTTACCGGAAAAAGATGAATCGCGCAGTCGGGGAAATTAATAAGAACATCAAGAAGATTGTGAAAAAATGGTCGTTACTTACAAAGATTGGCATGAGATGTTACCATTTGCTTTGCATGGGTACTGAACGTCAGTCAGGACGTCAACTAGGGAAACACCGTTCTCACTTGTATATGGTATGGAAGTTGTCCTACCTGTTGAAGTTGATATCCCTTCCTTGAGGGTAATGATGGACGTCAAGCTTGATGAGGATGAGTGGGTACGTTCCAGGTATAGTCATTTGTGTCTGATGGAAGAGAAGAGGCTTGCAGCTATCTGCCATAATCAGTTGTATTAGAGACAGATGAAAAAGGCATTTGATAAGAGGATACGTCCTCGGGAGTACCAAGTTGGTGAGCTTGTGCTAAAAAAATCCTTCCTCCAGGTACAGATCACAGGGGCAAGTAGACTCCAAATTATGAAGGTTCATTTGTGGTTAAGAAAGTTTTCTCGGGTGGAGCTTTAATGCTCACAACCATGGATGGCGAAGACTTTCAGTCTCCTATTAACTCAGACGCAGTTAAAAAATACTATACATAAAAGAGACCCGCTGGAAAAAAAACAGAATAAAGAGTCCAGGCAAAAAAGAGGCATCTCGGCGAGCCAAAAACAGAATAAAAGGCATGGGCAATAGTTAGGGATATAAATAAAAAAATGTACACCGGTGAGTTAAAAATCCACACCGGACAGCTCAGGCAAAAAATGGTATCCCGGTGGATTGAAAACCTGAAAGGGCGGTCCACACAAAAGAGGGAATAAGCAAATGATTGTGATCTAAGTTAACTGTACTACATCTTCGTCTCACTCAATCTGGCAATCTCTCAGGGATGGTAATCAGTCCAATATTCTTATTCAGAAAGCAAGTTCAAATAGGAGTAATTTTGAAGACATATTGGTCATAGCAGAATTGAAACTCAGTGGAAGGTCATTTCAAATTTCCATTAGGATAGTTTCTTTTCTCAATTTACAGTGATCACCGCTTTCCAGGTGGTTGATTCCTGATGTATCTTTTCCTATTCAAAGGCCCGTCAATACAACAATTATTCAGCCAAAAAGCTTTATCCTTCTTTTAATTTTTACATGTTTTGTTTGCAAAAATGTCTTGAATTCCTATATCAGTGGCTGACACTCGTCTGTATCATTGTCTGGTACTCATCTGTATCAGTGGCCGATACTCGTCTGTATCATTGCCTGGAGCACTCGTTTGTGTTTCTTAGATCGTTTTCTGATACTCGTCTGTGTTATTGACTTAGGACACTCTCCTGTGTTTCCTTGATGATCATCCAATACTCGTCTGTGTTGAAGAGGTTTGAAGTCCTGACGGTGGGATTAAACGTCAAAATGTTGCAGTTCAGTAGAACATATGCATGGTTACCATTTATCTGACACACAGGTTATTTGAAGAAGACTTGTATGTCTTAAACACCATATATCTACGCAGGATATACAAAGAGGACTCGTCCATCCTAGAACCATTTACCTGACACACAAATTATTTGAACAAGACTCATCTGTCTTAAGCACCATATATCTACGCAAGATATGTGAAGAGGACTCGTATATCCTAGAGTCGTACATCTACGCAATATTTGTGAAGAGAATTCATCTATTCTTATTTGTGCATGTCTATCCCAAAGACTTAAATGCACCGCCATTTACCTGACGCACAGGTTATTTGAAGAGGGCTCGTCTGTTCTGAACGCCATGTATCTACGCAAGATATATGAAGATGGATTTCATGGATACTGAGTTACTTCTCACCTCTCAGGGTTTTCAAGTAGTTGTTTTCCTTGGTCAGGCTCATATCACTTTTATTCTCCAGCAGAGTGCGAATTTTCGAGTTCTTTTGGTATTCAATCACCGTTTATCTTGAACGGCTGATAGTCGGTGCTTTCGTCTTTTTCAGATTAACAGATGCTTGAATAGGGGAAATTGTAACACCCCAAAATTTTCCCTCTCATTTTCATATCATATAGCATAGCATGTAGTATATATATCTGCATATTTGCATAGAAAGATAAGGCATAACATCCATAGTTAGAAGTATAGGGCATGTGATTAGTCATCCATCAAGATGTGATTCTTCAAAGCCAAGTGGTCTTACAAGAAGCCTACAAGGAATCCTCATATCTTATACAAGCTTAAGCTCATCCTCAAAGCCCTAGAAGGGGTGAAATTCATCAGAAGCTCAGCAATACAACATCCTCCTATACAGGGAAACCCTAATTAGGGTTTTGCCTCAGATCATCATATCCTCGTTGATTTGACCAATTCTTGTGGTCAAAGGCTTTCATATGGTATATAAAGGCCTATGGATGAAATTTGATACAAATATTTATTGAAGAAGTCAAGTAATGGTCTAGTTGCTTGTGGATGAAGAAAGAGGTCAATTGTTCAGAAGAAAAGTCAAACAGGGGAATTTTAGGGTTTTAATCTTTATCATCAACTTCATGGAACTTTATTTGGTCAATTAATATCATGGATGAACTCAATTGTCAGGAATCAGGAGTTTACAAGAAGTTGCTAAAATTGGAATTTTTCAAATGAAAAGTTTCTATTTTTGGAAGTTCTTGCCCTAGATCTTCAAGCTATTATTTAATGTTCAAAAAAACTCCAAATGATTTTTCCCTGAACATGAAAGTTGTAGATCTTGATTTTCCCTTTCCAAAAAGTCCAAGAACATCTTCATAGCATTTTTAGAACTCAAGATATGAATTTTTGAAGTTTGACGCTTTTGTAGGGTTTTTTGGTGCACATGTGTCATGACCTCATTGGTTCATTATTTTTTATTTTGTGTCACTTTTTTTTATCATTTCCTAATTTTTTTAGTGGGTCATCTTGCTCTCTTCACGTGGTCAATAATTAAAGTGTGAAGTCTGCTAGTTGTTATGTTCATTTTAGTGAAAAAATAGTACAATGCAACATGCACATGTGAGAGCCAATGAGAGAATGTCAGCACAATAAACACATTCACTACACGCCCTTACTACTGTACAAAGAGAGATTCACACTCTTTACACCCACTTGGAGTCAGACACATTGCACTATAAGGGAGAGGGTTCACGTGACTTTGGTACCATGCACCATAATGATTCATGAAATTCATCACCATCTGATCATCACTTTGTTTCATCATCAAGCAACATGGCAACCACATGATATTCCTCACTATAATAGCATGCACCCTCATGCATGGGATAGAATTTGAAAGCAAGCAAGGAGAGAACACAAACATCTCTACATTTTGGCATAACAGAATTGCATCATCTTACCTTCCAATTGATACACACACCTGCAGGGTATATAGAGTTTGTTCACAAATTTCTCAAGGAGGAGAATCACATTTTGTACTCTCAACATCATTCTCCTCCTCTCATTTTGCTTTAATTATCCATCTTCATAAAAAACTGAAATCTGAGTTTTCTTTCTTCTTCATACTACATCAACATTTCCAGAATATTCTCAACATCATCTTTCACTCGTATCACCATCACCTTGCTTCTGAGTTTATTGTTGGAGCTTCTTGTGGTGAACTTAGAAGGATCATTCAACATTCGGATTCTCCATTTTTTCTCATTTTCAAAGCTATAAGCCTTTATTTGGCTCAAATGAAGTGCAAGAATACTCAAGGGACCTCTGGTTTTCTTTAGATCCTCAAGAGAGCTTCATTTCAGGTTTTACATCAAACTTTGTATGCTTAGGATTTTCCATTTAAAGGCTTGTTTGAACTTGGTTTTGCTTGATATGAATCTCTGAATGTATGTAAAGTGTGACAGATGTACAGATCTTGAGTTTTTAAGTTTAACATGTGAATTTTCTTGCTTGCGATTCTCCCAATGTAGTTCGTGTTTGTGAGAGCTATTAGCACATTTGTATTCCTCTCATTTCGTACTTCATTTTTTATTTTTGAATATTTTAATTTCGTTGAGAATTGAGAGAGTTGTGTTGAGATGAAGTGGTGTTGTTTTTGATTGCTTGTTCCGGTTTCATGGCAGCCATTGTTGGTGTGTTCTGCGTTTTGCATGACTAGGGGACGACCATGTGTCCTTGCGTGATTAGTCTTGTATTTGTTTTATCCTGTAGCATTTTTAAAAAAAACATAGTGACCGATTGAGTAGGTGTGTAGCGCATGTATGTTATTTCTCATGTCCATTTTTTTCTTTTTTTATATAAAATACTGATGGTTTTGTTGCGGATTAAGTGAATTGTTGCATTGGCCTTGCATCGTTGATATTCGCACACCCCTTGTTTCGGACCAATCCATTTTTAACCTTGCCATGTTCATTAAAACAAATGCTATTGCACCCCCTGCTTGTCTCCTCTTTTTCTCTTATTTTCCATTTGAATTTTGTTTTCATTTTAATTTTTTTTAAATAGTTTAATGTTTCTAAAAAATCCAAAACAAATCATGAGTGTTCTTTAATATTTTCTAAAATTTTCATAAATTTTTATTTTATTTTTTTATTAGTTTTATGTCCAAAATTAATTTTCGAATTATTTTCTTTTGTTTTGCTTTCTTCCATGAATACTTGACCTTGTTTATTTTCTAACTTGAGTTTTAAAATAGTTCTAACCTTGGTTCATTTTTCTATGCATCACTAGTATGGTGAGGTACTTTGATGATTTATGTGAGGGATTATAGGCTTTGTTTGAATGACTTTTGGTTTGTTGCTTCATGATTAAGTTAGTGTAACCCTAGCTTCACTTTGACCAATTGTTTGATGGACTTTACTTCTGATTCTTGACTTATGCTTTTTCTTTGATGTTTGTACATGTTTGAGATGCTTGGATGTTTAATGTCATAATGTTTGAAGCATTTTCACTATTTGTTTGATGATTGAACTTTAAATGACTTAATTTGAGGATGCTTTGAACCATGTTTGTTTTCTTGCTTAGGAAGGCACTTGTGCAATCATATAAGATCTTGTTTGAAGCTTCCTAAACTTGTTTACTAATCTCTGGTTGTGATATGTGAGCCCCAACTTTGTTTGTTCTATGCTTAGCTTGTGCACTAAGTAACACTTTTCACAAGTATGATTCATTTCACTTCACACTTCTCATGTCTTCTCCATTTGACTTAGTATGTGCTTATGTGCTTTGATTGTTGATTTAATCTTCTTCTTTGGAACATATCCATGATGTTTAGGTTCTGACTTTGAGGTTACTTGATGATTCTTGACTTGTTTGCTTCTTTTAATCACATGTTTTCATCTTACTTCTCCCATGTTGTTTTGTCTGTGGTTTGTGAGACTTCTTTCATTCCTTTTGTGTGACCTTGTATGACTAACATTAGAGTTCTTCCATGATCATTAGGGTTTGACTTTGGTGGTTTATGATGTTTAGATATGTATCTTGTCATGACTTGAACTTGTTTGAATTTCTTTTGCATTATGTGAATACTTCAAACCATTTCAGGGATATGGTAAGAGTAGAGGTGTGAATGGGCTTCTACTTCTCAATATTCTTCCTTCTTCTCTTATTTTTACATCTTCTTAACTTCTGTTTGTGATGAGCCTAGGCCATCAATGTATAACTTCATCACTCCCCCTTTAGTAACAGCTTAGCTTCTTAAGAGAAGTAAGTTGTCTTCTAACTTTTTCTTCTCCTCTTCTTCTTTCTTTTCTTCTTTCGTTCTTCTTCTAGGTAAGATTTCTTAAACCTCACTAACTTAGGTATCCCATGCATGTTAACATTTAGGATTGTTATTCTCCCCTTATATTTCTTACCTTTGAGTTCCTTTTGGTTCTCTCTCTTCTCATCTTCCATCAAAAATCTTAAAAACACTTAATAATGGTTGAAGTAATCTTGTGTGTATGGACTTATTCCCTGGAGCACTTGTAGTTCTCCCATATTGGGATAGTACAAGCTTGTCTAGCATGATGTATAAGTCTAATAATGAGACTATTTTCACAAGGAAAATAATAAAAAATACTTTTTCATTTCAAATCACAAAACACTTAATAAATTCAATGAGTTAGTGAGCTTAGGCACTAATCTCTAGAACCAAGTTTTGGGATCTTCCTCTCACTTGGGTGTGCTTGTTCTTCATTCCATCCTGGAATGTAGTAATAAGTAAACATTTCATGGAAAAGGACTTGAATTCACTTTCTTGTGCCAAATTCAGAAAAGCTTCTAAAAAACACCAAACAAAGAATAATCGTCTCTCCTTCAGGACTTCTTTTCTCATCACCTTCACTCATAACATGAGAACTTGCTCCTACTTGTCTCTTTGCAAGACGGTAACACACTCGTTCCAAACAAGCCTGCAACACTTGTGCATTGACATAAGCAGTTCAAGCTTTTAAAACACAAGCCATTTTCCTCCCTAGTTAGGGGAACTACAGCGAATTTGATCCTCATGTCCAGATCAGGTACGTAGGCAGCGGGGTAGGGCCCGTTCGAACAATCTTTTATTTTCCCTACATTTTCCCCCTTTATTTTCATTTCTTATCCAGTTCCAGTTTTGTCTTTTGCAACAACTTTCATTTCTCCACCCTTTGAAAGAGTTTCTTCGCAAGCGTGGATCCCGTCGGGTACAACAGACGATCTGGGGTGCTAATACTTTCCGAGGTAGTAACCGACTCCCGAACCCAGTTCTTTGGTTCGCAGGACCTTGTCCTTTCCTTTCTTTTTCAGGTTTGTGCAACATTATCTTTCCTATTCCTTCGGGATAAAAATGTCTGGCTGGCGACTCTACCTTCTTCCACGCCACTTTCAATTTTATACCAAGATGAAAATCCAGGGAGCGACAAGGGTCCACTAGGAACTCACATAGGATGGCCTGGTTATCTTATAGGAACTCAGTTAAAGCATATGGTCGTATAACGATAATATTGTATCCCAATGGCTGAATGTACTATTATTTCTCGATTTCAGCGCTTGAAGCTAGGGACTTATGAGGGATGCTTGTTTTTCCCGGACTCACGTTGAGGCCTCCCTGAGTAGTATATAAGGCTTAACTGATTCCCTAATTTGGTCATGAGCCATTTCTCAGAGACGGGGAACATATTAATGTTATTCAGCTTTAAGAGTCCGTGATGTTTGACCCGGAGCACACCTGTGAGATTGGGAGGGGTTTACAGGTTTTGCAGGAACCCTTGACCTCATCGTACCCTTTGTTATCAGTGTGATCTTATGTTCTGATCCACTTATTATTGTTCTAGATTTCTTGATCCTTTGGTTCTGAGTTACTTATCTGGGGTTATTATTCAGAGGGCCTTTTGGGCTTCAGATCACTTGGTTCTTGGCTCCGTGTTCAGTATCCAGACAGTTTCAGACATTGATCACATGCCATGCATTTGCATTACATCATATCATTAATCAATTTGTTTTTCATTCTCAGGTTCATTTAATGTGTCTCCAGTTCCGGTATATTCTACTTATAGATGGAGGACTCCCGCAAGAAGAATATTCATTACAAGTTCTATGACACCAAGGTTGACTTGCTGAAGAAGATAATAGCTTTGATCACGCCCAATAACATTGAAGATTTCAGGAAGGCTTATGGGGATATTCTAGATATGGTAGTGGATTTGGATGCTTCAGACAGGAGTGTCATTCATACTTTGCTACAATATTATGACCCTCGGCTGAGGTGCTTCACCTTTCATGACTTACAGTTGGGTCCCATGTTGGAGAAGTATGCTTTGATTTTGGGAGTGCCTCTGAAGGATCAGATCCCTTTCAATGCAGAGATGGTTAATCCTACACCTGAAGACATTTCCAAGGCTCTTTATTTGAGCATTTCTATGGTTAATGCTAACTTGAGTACAACCAAAGGCGGGATATTTGGTTTATCCTGTGAGTTCTTGTTGAAGAAGGCTGAAGAAATGGTTGCCAAAGCTTAGTGGGACTCTGTATGTGCTCTGATAACTCTCTCCGTCTATGGTATCATCTTGTTTGCTGATCTTGAGAAATTTGTGGACATGAATGTTATTCACTTGTTCATCTTAAAGAACCCAGTGCCAACTCTCTTGGGTGATCTCTATTATTCAGTGCACTACAAAAATGAAAAGAAGCAAGGAGGTTTAGTACGATGTTATGCTCCTTTGTTTCACAAGTGGTTTATGAGACACCTTCCTAGTACTGAAGCTTTTAATGATCCTAAGCTGGTGTGGGCTCAAAGACTGGAAAGATTATCTGCTAAGGATATCAAGTGGTTTACCATGAGGTTGAAGGGGATAGATTTTATCACTAGCTGTAGAGGTTGCCCAAATGTGCCCCTCTTAAGAGTGATTAGGGGAATCAATTATAACCCAATATTGCTAAGAAGGAAGTTAGGGTACGCTTTGAGAGACATCCCGGAAGAGTCGGAGTTAGCTCAAACTTTCTATTTTTCGGTGAAGGAAAATTTATCAGTGGTAAGAAAATTTGTCGGCGCCTAGAAGTTGATCAAAAGAAAAGGTGTGGGTTGTTTAGGAAAAAGCAATAATCAAAATTTTCCTAAATATGAAGCCTGGTTGAAAAGGAAGGCTCAGGTGGTACAATTACCTTTCTCTCAAGCTCCTCCTTTAGTTGCTGAGCCCAAGGCTACTATTTCTCTAAGACTATCAGAAGCTGGAAGCCCAGCTCCAAGCAGTTAGAATGGAGAACTCTTAGAATAGTAGGATGTATCAACACATGGTACACGCCAACAAAGATTTGAAGGAGAAGATTCAGAAGATGCAACAGGAGAGGGGAGTTAAAGAGAAATAGTTTGCTGACAGGGAAGCTTACATCAAGAGAAAAGGCTTAATGGATATCATAAGAAATGCTGAGTGTGGAAGGATCAATAAATCCTTGAGGGAAGCTAATCAGACCATCAACTTATGGAAGGAGAAATGGGATCAAAGTCAGAAGGAGCGTGCAGAGAAGGAAGAGAATTATCTGCTGCAGTTAGGGTATCAGAAGGAAGAGATGGAGCTGGCCCATCAGAGGCGTAGGGAGAAGACTCAACAGTTGGAGTTAAGTCTGAAAGCATTAAAAGAAGCCCAGAAGGAGATAACAGATCTCAAGGTATTGGAAGAAACTAAGAAGGCCAAGTCAGAGCCAGGGCTTAGTGAGGGAATTTCAGATGTCTTCATACAAAAGATCAGTGACTTACATGCATCTTTTGAGAATAGAAACTTGTTGATTAAGAAGCTTATTGAAGACCCTACTTATCCAGACGTGGCTAGGTTTTTTGAGATTTTCCAGCGCCTCAGTTGGCATCTGAAGGATGTCCAGTTTCCTAGGCCTTAGTTTATTTCTTTCTGTTGTATCTGGATTATCTACAGACCTGTTGTAGGAATCTTCTTTTATTTTTCTCTGTTATTTTCTCTTATGCATTGTAAGACCTGTAACCCTGTGGGGGATATTTTGTTTACTCTTTCCTTGTAGGCTCATTTATGTTAATGCAATTTTTTTTTCCAGTTTTTAGCCCTTGTATGCATTGACATTGTGTTGCTCCAGCCATCTGTATCTGAGTATATTGCAGAGGTTTCTTCTCAAGCCAGGGTCTTAGAGCCATCTGGATTCCTTTATTGAATACTAGAACCGGAGCATAAAAGCCTTGAGAATGAAACACAAAACATCTGCATAACATGCATATCACCTTTTATCTGTTTTGTAGGTGCAAATTCAAGGTTTCTAATGTCTCATATTTTCAGGCACTATAGCTGCAAGGAGGATTCACATTTACCCGACTAAATAAAATAAAGAAAGGACGATGGATCAGATGCAGGCTGATCTTGCTGAATTGAGAACAAGGACGGACCAGTTCATGACTCTCATGACTGGGATGAACCAGAATCAAGAAAAGCTAAGAGAAATGGTCGAGAGGACCCAAGTGTCTCAAGAGGGAAACAGAATGGGTAGAGGTACATGCACTCGTGGCAATATGGGTGGTACTCTTGAAACTATTCATGTTCTTAATGCTAACGCTGGTGGTCCGGGTGGGGATCATGCTCGCAATGCTTTTAAGGATGGTCAGGAGGAACAATTCATTGTCTTGGAAGAGGTAGACGGTCAGAATGCTGAAGTCAACTGTTGGTTTGAGGAGATGGCAGAGAATATTCATTCAATAGAGTCTCAGAACATTATGGGTTTTTATGTGGCTGATCTGGGTTTGGTCCCCGGAGTCAAAATTCCTCACAAGTTCAAGCCTCCCAAATTTGATAAGTATAATGGCTCCACATGTCAAAAGACTCACCTCCAAGCGTATGTGGGAAGAATTGAAGCCTATACCGACGATGAAAAACTCTGGATGTACTACTTCCAAGATAGCCTCACGGGGGCGTCCCAGGAGTGGTATTTGAAGTTAAGTCGCGCGTCTGTTAGAAACTGTAAGGAGCTAGATGAGGCTTTTGTTAAGCAATATCAATATAACATGGACATGGCTCCTAATTACACAATTGCAGAGCATGTCCCAGATGTCTAAAGAGAGCTTTAAAGAGTATGCCTAGCGCTGGCATCAGCTTGCTGCCAGGGTCCAACCTCTACTATTCGACCATGAGATGGAGGATATGTTTATGGGAACACTTCAAGGAGTTTTCATTAATCGTGTGGCTTCGTGTTCTGCCACAAAGTTCATAGACTTGTTGATTGTTGGTGAGAGGGTTGAGAATTTGTTGAAGCTAGGAAAGATCCAAGATGTAAGTGCAAGTAGCTCATTTGGAGCAAGAAAGCATTTTTCGGTCCCCAAAGAAGGAGAGAGGGGGAGAAAAATGTTTACTACGGCAATGGTAGAGGTTGTTGTTGTCCAAATCATTATGCTCAGGTGGCAGTTGTCGCCATACCTGCAGAGCAAACTAAACAACAATAGCAACGTCCTCAGCATGATAACATAGTTCAATTGAGAACATTGGCACCACTCACAGGCAATCCTCCTCTGGGATATGATGGGAATGCACGTTGCGTATTTCACTTGGGTGCTCCAGGGCACACGACTGAGAAGTGCATAGCTTTACAATTGAAAGTACATGATCTGATTTATTCAAAGTCTATTAATTTTTCACCACCTCCAAATGTCACCAACAACCCTATGCCAAACCACAATGGTGGCGCAAGGGTGAACACAATAGAAGACGAAAGAGAGCTGAATTTGGTTACAGATGTGAATAAGGTTTAGACGTCGTTGATGATTGTGAAGAATCGTCTACTGAAGGGACACATGTTCCCTGGTTGTGGTAATGATTGTGAAGACTGTTTGAGTTGTGAGAATGGATGTAACAGATTAAGGGCAGGGATTCAGAGTTTGATAGATGGAGGCTCCTTAAAATTTGACAAAGTAACCAATGAAAGCGACATTGTTTCTATAGTAACCATGTACTTCACTCCAACTGACATTCTGGTGCCACCCAGACCGGAACCTGTAACCATCTATATACCTCAAGAGGTGAGCCATGTGATGATCAGTGTTTCTGGCCCTGTACCTTACGAGAATGAAAAGGATGTTCCGTGGCATTATAGAGCGGACGTAACGTACAAGGCCAAAAGGTTGAAGAGAATTTGCAAGTAGAGACTGGTTCTAGTATCGATAATGTGGGAGGCCTCAAAGGGTTTACCAGAAGTTGATGGCTCTTTTCTCCAAAGACACTGAGGACTAATACAGAAGTTGAGGTTGCAGCTCGTGCAAAAGGAAAACAGGTGGCGACCGAGGAGGTGTGACTCATGCCACAAAACAAAGCACTTTCGAGAAAGAAGTAGAAAAGTTCATGCATATTATAAATAAAATTGACTACAAGGTGGTGGAGCAGTTAAATCAGACACCTTCGAAGATCTCGATTTTGTCTTTGCTGATGTATTCCCAAGCGCATAGGGAAACGTTTTTGAAAGTCCTACAAATGGCATAAATCCATCAGGAGATTATAGTGAATCAATTAGAGGCAGTGGTTGTAATGTGAATTCTAGTCATGGGCTGGGTTTCATTGATAGGGATCTGACCTCTGAAGGGCGGAATCACAACAAAGCCATACATATTACCATGGAGTGTAAGGGGGCCGTGATATCTCATGTGTTGGTGCATATTGGGTCATCCCTGAATGTGATACCTAAGAAGGCTTTGATGAAGCTTGATGTTGACAGGATTGTCCTACGACCCAATGACTTAATGGGGAGAGCGTTTGATGGTTCTAAGAGATCATTTTTCTGAGAGGTTGAGCTACCCGTAAAGATTGGGTCCCAGGTCTTCAAAAGCACTTTCTATGTCATGGACATACAATCTGCCTACAATTGTCTTCTCAGTAGGCCCTGGATTAATGTTGCTTGCACAGTGACGTCCATGTTACACCAGAAGCTGAAGTACGTGGTGGATGGACAGGTTGTCACTGTTTGCAGGGAGGAGGACATTTTTGTGAGCCACCTATCAACATTTAAATATGTGGAGATGGACGGCGAGATCCACGATACTTTATGCCAGGAATTTGTGAGAGTCAATATCCATGAAGCTTCTTCCAGGCCAAGGGGCAAGAACATTGAGAAAGTAGACACATCCATAACTTCGTACACACAGGCTTTGGAGGTGTTACAAGCAGGAAATGCCCAGGGTTGGGAAAAGTTGTTAAAGTTGACAGGAAAGAGGATAAATTTAGGATCGGGTATCAACCAGGGAAATCAGAGACATCCAAGATCAAAGGATTGATAAGCTTCTCGAGCAGGGGTGTTATCGATCAAAATCAAGTTTATGTTGCTGTCGGAGAAGACGATGACAGTGATTGTAGCCTAGATAACTGGGTGCGTCCGTGTGTCCCTGGAGAATATCTAAAGAACTGGTTTGTGGAAGAAATTATCCAAGTTACTTTCCAACCAGAGTAATTTTCTTTGTTTTCTTCATTTTAGATGCCTGCACCACGAACAAAAAAAGAAGTATGTGGCTTCCTAGGTGTAACACCCCAAATTTGCCCTCTTCTTTCTAGCATCATCATCATAGCATAAGCATCATAAGCATGGCATATCCTTAGCATTTTTGCATAGAAAAATGAAGCATAACATTCTCATGTTCTAGCATTGGTCATATGATCAATCATTGGTGCATTTGAAGCCTTACAAGTAAAAGCAAGAAGTCAAGTGACCTTTTCCAAGTCCCATGAAGTGTCTCTAGGCCCTATACAAGCTCAAGATCCTTTACAAGAGCCCAGGAGGTTGGGAGATTATCAGATGACCCGGGAAAGGACAAGCTCCTACACAAATTGTCTCCAAATTAGGGTTTCATTTTAAAGCAGGGATTCTTTGTGACTTTGGCCATTTCATGTGGGCAAAGTCCTTCATATGATATATGAATGTTATGGATGAAATTTAGTGAGAAAATTCATTGAGGAAGGCTGTTATTTCATCACTTGCTTGTATAAGAAGAAATTGGTCAAACTGGTTATTTGAAAAGTCAACTGTGACATTTCAAGGGTTTCACTCCTATTTTTCAAGCCAAGGGATGTTCTTAAGGTCATAGAAGAGGTTTGGCAAAGTCAAAAGTCAAGAATCTAGCTTTTTGGCAAGAGTTTCTATTTTTGGATATGTGGCGTGTAACTAACTTTCTAAATTTGACAAGTTTTGCCCTAATCTTCAAAGCTTTCTTGCATGATCAGAATGACCTCAAGTGAAAATTCTTTGAACATGAAAGGCATAGGAAATTGTCTCCCATTTCTAAAAAAAGTACAAGAACATCACCATAGCCCTCATGGTTTGATAATTATGCTCATTTGAAGTTTGGTGATTTTTAGGGCTTTACCATATTTCCAAGTTCCCACAACTTTACAAAAACTCATGTAATGCATTTCTAAGTTATCCTATGGATTAGTTCTGGTCATAAGCATCAAGGGCAAGGCATGAAGGATATTTGGCCCAAGAAAATTCAACAAAATCGTGCATGGATACCAAATTATTCCACAAAGAGCAAATTTGCAAAACCACTTGAAAATCATGATTCACATAGTTTGAATGGGTGAGATTGATACAAGGGTGCACAATGAGTGAAGAGAGAGATCAAGTCATGCACATGGGCAAGCTAGGGCATGCAAAAATCATTCTATCACTCAAGTCTTTCAAATTTGCAAAATTATCCTCAGCTCACAAAACTAATGTGCATTGTTCCTCATTCTCCTTGGAGTGAATTTTGGCATAGTTTAAAAGCTTCCTAGGGTTTCAGTTCATGGGGGATCACCACCATTCTCTCATTTCAAACTTTTTGCTCCATATGCATTTGCTTTCGAATCTCATCACTCTTCCACTCATTCACAAATTTCTTGGCATATTCTTGATCCTTGAACTCTAAGGATCACAAATCCATCATTGGTTCAAGCTGATTCTCCAGTTTTCTCAAGGTGCCATTCAAGTGCGGTTCTGTTTGAATTGCTAGATCTAAGAAGATTCAAGGCTTCTTTTGCATTTATTTTGCAAATAGAAGTTAAAAGGAGTGGATCTGCAGCTGGAGCAATCTTTTTTGGTCCTAATTTGAGTTCTACAAATCTCAGGTATCATCCAAATTCGTAGATCTGGAAATGAAATTGAATGTTTGCATTGTGATCTACTTGCTTCCATGAGTTCACTGATGTATTTAGATTAAGAAACGAATAGTTATTGAGTGAGTTATGTTGATTTGCAGTTTGATGTATGATTTTATTTTGCTTCGATCTGGCTTGTACGTTGATCTGTTTGAAAATCTAAGCTCATATTTGTGGTCAGCATGTTTGATTTAGTGGATCTGGAGATTATTGTGAGTTTCTGTGTGTTTTTGTTCATACGCATGAAGTTTCCGGTGACCGAACCTAGGGCTCCGTCACCGGAATCTGGAAATTTGAATTTTCAGGTGAGTGAGGAAGATGATGTTAGGGACGTTGGATTGTTTGATATGAATGGACGTTATGATGCCAGCGTATTAAAAGGGGAGGGTCTCCCTCACGTGGCTTATGTTTGCACAATAATGCTAGATGTGTTCCAGTTCACAGTAGTTACCATGTGTGTGTGATGTGGTGTGTTGATTGTCTGACTTTGTTTGATCATTGACTCCATAATATGCGTAGGATCAATCCACTGGCTTGTGTTTTTCCAGATTTATTTGAATTTCCATTGTAATGTTTGTGAGCCTGCGCAGACCCATGGGCCTTCAGATGCTAATCACACCTCCCTCTCTTTCTGGCCCATTTAATTTGAACTGAAATCTTTACTGACTGTACCCCTGGCCTGTTTCCATTTTTTTTATTTCACTTTATTTTCAATTTGATTTCTAATTTTTAAAAATAGCAATATGTGTCATAAAATTCTAAAATAATTCATGAATGAACATTTCAATTTTCTTTAATTTTTGATATTTTTATTTTCCATTTATTTTCATTTTCCACGTAGAAATTAATTTTCACTTTTATTATTTGTTTTTTATTCTTTTTAAATGCATGCTGACTTTTGGATTTTCTATCTTGATCATCAATTTGAGTTTTGAGTTAGTTCTTTTTGCATCTGATTCATATTAGGATGTAGTTTGTTGATGATTTTTCTTATGATTTTTATGAGCTTGCATGATTATTTTTGGCATTTGACTTGAGCTTGAAGTTTCAAAACCCTAGTTTGTGTTCATGAAGTCCTTTGACCTAGTTTGTCTTTGATTCTGACTTTGTTCTTTTGGCCTGATGTTTCCACATGATTAGTGAGCACTTGTGTTAAATTGTAGAATTTTTGAGTGCACTCTTGATTTAATTTGAATTTTCCTATGTGATTGCCCTAGTTTTGCTTCTTCTTGTTAACATGATTAGTTTTTAGGCTAGGAGGGCACTTGTGACAACCCCTATAGGATATTTAGAGTTCTTTTTATATGAGGATAGGTCCCTGGTGCTTGATTAGTGTTTGTACTTTGAAATGTTTTGTGTTACCCATCTTTGAAGTTTCTCACAAGTGTATGCATGTTCACCTCACCTTCATTGTCCATTTGCCCTTCATAATGCTTATGCTTGAGTTTGGTACTTCTTCCCCATGATTTTTCATGCTTCTTAGGAATATTTTAACATGATTAGGTCCCTGGTTTTTAGGTGATGCTTGTACCTTGATTTGATTTGCATTTGTTTGTCCTTACACTTGTGTACATGATCACTTCACTTCTCATTCTTGTATTGATTGTGTTTGAGCTTGTATGGTTTTTTCTCTTGATCTTTTGTGTTGTGTGTGCACATTCTTGTGGTGATTTGATTCTGGTCTTGAGGTACATGATGCTTTTTTAGGTTTGAATGATGTGTTTAATCTCATGTATGCTTTCTTCTTTCATAAGTAGTGCATGTGGATTTGAAATTCCATGCTTCTTCTTCTTCCTCTTTGGTTTTGCTTGAGGTATTTTAGTATGTAAGTAAGATCACTTATGGTTGTGGTGTGGAGAATTGATCTTTTGCTTGTTTATGCCTCGCTTGATCTTGTTTGGTTTTGTCTTATCATATGTGTTTAGTCCTAACCATTTCAGGGGCTCATGGTAAGTGAAGTGTGGATGTTAACCACATTTCAATTATTTTATCTCCTCTCTTACTTTTCTTCCTATTTGTTGATGTGCCTTATGCCATCTTGTGCTTCAATTTTTCATCTTTCCCCTTTAGTAGCAACTTACCTCCTTTAGAGGAGTAAGTTGTTCTCTAACTTCTCCTCTTTTTCTTCTTCTCTTTCTCTTGTTTTCTTCTCCTCCTTCTTAGGATAGTTTGAACCACACTAACCCTAGGACTACCTTTGCATGATAACTTTATAGTTAGACTTCCCCTTTAGTTTTTACCTTTGATATCCTTTTGGCGCTCTCTCTCCCATCTTCATACAAAATCTAAAACATTAATAATAGTTGAGGTGACTTCTCCCTTTGGTCACTCTCTCAAAGAAAAGCTAAAAAAACACTTCTTCTTTTTTAATTCACAAAAATACTTAATAATACAAACAAGTTAGTGAATTTAAATGTTAATCTTTGGAAACAAGTTTGAGGATCTTCCTCATTCTTGATGGACTTGTTACTCATTCTATTTTGGGATGTGGTAATAAGGACATGTCCTTAGAGAGGGATTTGCCTTCACTTCTTTCTGCCACACTCATAAAAAGCTTCTAAAAAAACATAAACAAAGAATAAGCGTCTCTCCTTCAGGACTTCTCTTATCAGCACCCTCACTCCTTACGTACGAACTTGCTACTACTTGTCACTTTGCAAGACGGTTACGCACTCGTCGTCCGAGCCTGCAACACCTGAGCATTGACATAGGCAGTTCAAGCCTTAAGACACAAGCAATCTTTTCCACCCCCAGTTAGGGGAACTACGGCGACTCTGATCCACATGTCCAATGAGGTACGTAGGCAGCGGGGTAGGGCCCGTTCGAGCACTCTTTTTATTTTCCCTATATTTTCCCCATTTCTTTTCTTTTCATTTCCAGTTCCAGTCTTTCTTTTTGCAACAACTTTCATTTCTTCACCCTTTGAAACATTTTCTTTGCAAGCGTGGATCCCGTCGGGTACGGAGGACGATCTGGGGTGCTAATACCTTCCCAGGTCGTAACCGACTCCCGAACTCAGTTTCTTTGGTTAGCAGGACTTGTGCCCTTCCTTTTCTTTTCTTCTGGTTTGTGCAGCATTACCATTTCCGTTCCTTCGGGAAAAAATGCATGGCTGGCAACTCTACCCTTTTCCGTGCCACTTTCGCGTTTGTATCAGGATGGAAATCCAGGGAGCGACACTAGGTAGATTGAATTACATTGAAAGGTTCATATCTCACCTCACAGCCACTTGTGAACCAATTTTCAAGCTGCTAAGTAAAGAACAGACGGTCAGGTGGAATGATGATTGCCAAAGGGATTTAGAGATAATCAAAGAATATTTGAAGGAACCTCCTATATTAATGCTTCCGGTTCCAGGGAGGTCGCTTATCATGTACCTAACAGTGCTTGAAGGATCTATGGGGTGTGTTCTCGGCCAACATGACGAGTCTGGTCAAAAAGAGCATGGACATCAAGTTTCTGGTTGGTATTTTAGAAAACGTTCATGTACGAATATGCCAGTTCTACATCCCAACTGATTTTATAATCATGGACATCAAAGAAGATGCTACGACCCCTATCATACTAGGAAGACCATTCTTAGCCACAACCGGAGCAATTATAGATGTAAATAAAGGCAGACTTGCATTCGAAGTAGGAGAAGAAAAAGTATAATTCATTCTATTACAATTTCTTCAAGCTCCAACCATAGACGGCACTTGTTACCTTATAGACGTCATTGACGAGTGCATGAGAGAAATGGAAAACAAGGAGATTACCTATTCTAACATAATGAAGATGTCATCTCCTTTAATATTCGAAGATGATAATTGAAAAGAACGTTATAGAGACGAAAGCCTAAATGAAATCTTAGCTCTTACACCTGACCATATGCCATGCCCAAAGAAGCCCGATCTTGAACTCAAGACATTGCCTAACAATCTTAGATACAAATTTCTCAATTCGGAATTTAAAAGACCTGTTATAGTAAACGCAGACTTAGGATAGCTCGAGACAGAAAAACATTTAGATGTCCTGAGAAAATACCCAACCGCGTTAGGTTATAATATATATGATATAAAAGGAATAACTCATTCAATATGTATGCACCGCATTATGCTAGACGAAGATTGTAAAACCTCTAGAGAGCCTCAGAGAAGGATTAATCTGATTCTAAATACTGTAGTCAAGGATGAAGTAAAGAAGTTGTTAGACGTATGGATTATATATCCAATATCCAACAGTCAGTGGGTCAGCCCAGTGCACGTCGTACCAAAGAATGGAGGCATTACAGTCACTAAAGACGCCAGAGGCGAGCCTATAACACAAATAGTAGAAACCAGGTACAAAATGTGTATCGATTACTGAAAACTAAATAAAGCTACCCGAAAATATCATTTTCCTTTGCCCTTCATCGATAAAATGTTAGAAAGATTAGCCCAACATTCTTATTTTTGCAACCTGGATGGTTACTCAGGATTTTTCCAAAAACCTATTCACCTCGATGACCAAGAAAAGACAACATTCACATGCCCCTACGGAACATTTGCTTATCGATGTATGTCGTTTGGTTTATGTAACGCCCCAGCGACATTTCAAGGATCCATGAGGGTGATCTATGAAGATTTCATAGATGACATCATGGAAGTGTTTATGGATGATTTCTCCGTGTGCAGACAAAGTTTTGAAGGATGTTTATCTAACCTGGAAATGGTACTAGAAAGATGCGTAAAAGTAAATCTTGTACTAAATTAGGAAAAGTGTCATTTTATGGTCAGACAAGGAATTGTTTTAGGACACATGATATCCAACAAAAGCATCGAGGTAGATAAAGCAAAGATAGAAGTGATAAAAGACCTTTAACCGCCTAAAACCATGAAAGATATAAGAAGTTTCCTAGGACACGCTGGTTTTTACCGACGATTCATTAAGGACTTCTCTAAAATAACTAAGCTGTTGACAAATTTATTAATGAAAGATGATGAGTTTACCTTTGACGAAGACTGTTTAAAAGCTTTTGAAACACACAAAACAGCTCTTATTATTGCACCCATCATGCAACCACCAGATTGGATGCTACCATTCGAGATTATGTGTGAAGCAAGTGATTATGTTGTAGGCGCGGTCTTAGGCCAAAGAAAATATAAGAAACTTCACGCAATATATTATGCAAGTAGAATATTAGACCCATTCTCAGACGAATTACACCACAACAGAAAAAGAACTCTTAGTCGTAGTATTCACGCTTGATAAATTTTGTTCTTACCTTGTAGGAACCAAAATCACCATTTATACCAATCACGCAGCCATCAGATACCTTCTAAGTAAAAAGGATGCTAAACCCAGATTACTAAGATGGATCCTATTACTATAAGAGTTTGATTTAGAAATCAAGGATAAGAAAGGAATTGACAATGTAGTAGCAGACCACTTATCATGTATGGAAGGAATTAAACCTGACCCAATACCAATAAACAATGATTTCCCTGATGAGTGTCTTATATCCAAACTAGAACAAGAGATATCTTCTTTAGACGAAAAGACAAAGGAGAAACAATGGAAGAATTCTATGCGCAAAAAACTTAGCCATGGTATGCTGACATGGTCAACTATTTAGCTGCCGGAGTACTTCCGCCAGATCTTACTTATAAGTAAAAGAAGAAATTCTTCCATGATTTAAAACAGTATTACTGGGACGAACCATTGCTTTTCAAGCGAGGATCCGATAGTATTTACCGTCGATGCATCCCTGATGAAGAAATAGAAAACATAATTTCCCATTGTCACTCAACTCCTTACGGTGGACATGCAAGTACTTCTAAGACTTGCACGAAGATCCTTCAATCAGGCCTAGATTCGGTGTACCAAGACTCGTCATAAGTGAAAAAGGATCTCATTTCATATCTAAAATATTTGATAAACACTTATTGAAATATGGAGTAAGACACCGATAGCTACACCTTACCATCCACAAACTAGTGGACAAGTAGAAGTTTCGAATAGAGAAATAAAAAAAAATCTAGAAAATACTATAGCTACATCAAGGAAAGATTGGTCTATTAAATTACCAGAAGCTTTATGGGCCTATAGAACAACTTTTAAGACACCCATTAGAACCACACCATTCAAATTAGTCTACGGAAAATCTTGCCACTTGCCGGTGGATTTAGAGCATAAATCCTATTGGGCAATTAAAACCCTTAATTGTAACTACATTAACTCAGGTGAGAAACATATTCTAGACTTATATGAATTGGAATAACTAAGACTAGACGCTTATGAGAACACCCACATTTATAAAGAAAGAACCAAGAAATGGCATGACAAGCGAATTTCTAGGAAAGAATTCAGTGTGGAAGATGTCGTTTTGTTATTCAATTCTATACTTAGGTTGTTCCCAGGAAAATTACGATCTAGATAGTCCGTACCTTTCGAAATAACTAATGTTTTAAGTAGTGCTGCCATTGAAATTAAGGGTAGGTCTAGTGCACCATTTATAGTAAATGGACAACGCCTTAAACATTATAATTGCGTAGAAGACAAAGAATATTCAATGGGTCTGAAACTGGTAGAATTGCCATCGGAAACCTTAGATTAGTTTCCCTTAAGTCGTGTCGAGCCCCGACATTAAATGAAGCACTTAGTAGGAGGCAACCCGCATTTTTAATTTTTAATTTTCTTACCTTAAAATTTTCATTTTATTTAGTTTTTCAAAATTTTGATTTTTTGATGTTTTAAATTCATTGATTTTTGTGTGATTTGTTTTACTGTGTGATTCCAGGATTTTAAAGTTTTCTACCTTCTACTCATCTTTCTCTGTTTTTCACTGACTCTGACCATGACTTCCAAGCTGATTGTGGATTTTAGAGATGGCGTCCAGAGGTGCCGTTATGAAGCTTTAACCCTATGACCAATTGCCTTGACCAAATTTGCCCATGGACCTACCATGAAAGCTTTAGGAATAGGTGCTAGCAATGATTACCTGTTTAGCCAGCATAGTTGGCATGGATTTGCACTTAGGAAACATAGAACCTACTATGAGCTAACTTTAGAATTTCTGAATTCATTGATTTACCACCCTAAATGCGGAAAAGGCTTGACTAGAGGAAAGATAACATTTAGACTATTTGGATACCCCTGTGAGTTTAACATGCATGAGATGGCTGGCCTTTTAGACTTTCCAGATGGCCATACTGTTTTCTCAGAAGCATAGGAAAATTTGTTTGCATATGGTGAGTTAGATAATTTTTGGAGTAGTATCTCAGGAAAACCTGATCATGACCAACACCCTAGGATGTCCACTGAAATACATAACCCAGCTATTAGGTATTTTCATATGATACTAGCTTACACACTGTTCGGAAAAGCTGAAAGTGATAACACTATTTCAAGAGTGTAACACCCCAAATTTACCCTCTTCTTTTTAGCATCGTCATCATATCATAATCATCATAAGCATGTCATATCCTTAGCATTTTGCATAGAAAGATGAAGCATAGTACTTGCATGTTCTAGCATAAGGCATGTGATCGACCATCCGGCAAATTTGAAGCACTACAAGTCAAAATCAAGGGCATGATGACCTGGCAAGAAGCTCACAAGGAATTTTATGCAAGCCTTGTATCATGTTCAAAGCCCTAAAAAGAGTGAAGGTCAAAATCAGGTCAGAACGGTTGGCGCCAGGTTATTCTTGAGGTTTCCCATCAAAAGGAAGGAAAATTCAAAATTCACTGGCGTTAACCGGTTAACGCTTTGGTTAACTGGTTAACGGCTGCGAATTTTGAATTCCAGTAGCAAATTCAACATGTGTTTTGGCTCCAAATTTCCAATTTTCTGATTTTTTTATTCATTTGAATTATGGAGAAGGATCTAGAGCATTAATCCAAGCCTAATTCCAATTCTAGGTCCTAATCACTTTCTAAGTTAATCCCAAACCATATTTTTTTTGGATCCCAAGCCTAAATTTTGGGCCCTAAACCTAAACCATATTTAATCCATTTCCCTCCAAACCAAGAAGGAGCTGTCTCATTTTTTCACTCTTCATTCTGAATTTTCACACTCTTCTCTCACCATTCTCTCATTTTCTCTCCCACATTTTCCAAATTCACTAAGAGTTCCTCTTTGAATATCACATAACTTTGCATTAAAGTGTGTAGATTTTGGGACTAGACCTCCATCCATAGCTTCTTTGCATCATTTTGCTGGTCTACTTGGATCAAATCTGGTTTGGAGTTTAGAAGTGATTTTGGAGTCAAAATTCTGCATCAAGACCCTTTGCTTGCATTTATTTTGCATGGAGTTTGAAGCTTAGCACCGGATCTTCAAAGTTTTCCGCGAGATCTCTCATTTCCAGCTCAAACAACAACTACCAAAGCATACCTCAGCTTTGTTGGTTGGTTAAATTCAGATCTAGCTTTGTTTTAGCTTATTTACATGCTTATGCTTTAGATCCACCATGTGCTTGTGTATTTGCTTGTGTTGCTTGAATTGATTGGTTGATTTGTAACTGAATCTGTATGCTAATGTTCATGAGCTTAATGATGTTAACTAATGTGAATTGATCCATTGATTTCATGCATAATTGATCGCTTGTCTGGTGTGAGATTATTTGGATAAGCTGGTTTGAGCTAATTTTATGCAGGAAATTGCTGTTGTTTTTACAGTGATAACCAGTTAACGCTTTGGTTAACCGATTAACGCACCTGTTTTCTGCATATTTTGCTGCAGGTTTGGACTGGTTAACCGGTTAACACTTTGGTTAACCGGTTAACACTGATGCAGTATGCCATATTTGAGTTGTTTTGAGCTTGTTTAATCCCCTTACTTGTTTTAATTGCCATGGATCATTATATGATCATTGAATATGCTAGTTTAGCTTGATTTTCTTGCTGGTTGATGTATGTTTTCATGTTCTTGACACGTAAATGCTTGTATGCGCAAAGTTTGGCATGTTTGTTTGATCTTTGTTGATTTGAACTTTGAGCATGCTAATTCCATGATTGTGTTGATGAACATATGTTGGATTTTTGCTAACACTTGCAGGGGCTCATGGTAAGAGAAGTTTGGATGTTTATCCACATTTCAACTCTTCATCTTTCCTTTTTAAGTTTCTTTCTCTTTGTGGTTTTTGATGTGCCATATGCCATCATGTGATCCAACTTTTTTCTTCCCCCTTTAGGAGCAACTTATCTCCTTTAGAGGAGTAAGTTGCTTGCTAGCTTTCTTCTCCTCTTCTTTTGCTCCTCTTTGGTTCTTCTCTTCTCTTAGGATAGTTCAAACCTCACTAACCTTAGGACCACTTTTTTGCATGCTAATATTAGGATTAGTCTTTTCCCCATTAGACTTTTGCCTTTTGCTCCTTTGGTTCTTTCTCTTCTCATCTTAAAACAAAACCTAAAAAATATTAATAAAGAAATAAGTGACCTCTTGTGTAATAGCCTTATCCCATGGGGAATATGTATTTATTCCATCTTGGAATAGTGCATTTGTCTAGCATGATGCACAAGTCGGATCATGAGGTCATCTTCATCAAGAAAAAACCTAAAAAAATACTTCTTCATTTTTAATCACTAAAACACCTAATAAATTCAACAAGTCAATGAATTTAGGCCCTTGCCTTTGGAAATAGGTCTTGGATAAGTTCTCCTTGCTTGGTGTGCTTGTTCTAATATTCCATCTTGGAATGTAGTAGCAAGTACACATTCCATGGAAAAGAGTTTGAGTTCATTCCCTTGTGCCACACCAATAAAAAACTCATAAAAAACACAAACAAACAATAAGTGTCTCTCCTTCGGGACTTCTTTTCTCATCTCCTTCGCTCCGTAGACGAACTTGTCACTACTTGTCACTTTGCAAGACGGTTATGCACTCGCCGTTCGAGCCTGCAACACCTGAGCGTTGACATAAGCAGCTCAAGCCTTAAGACACAAGCAATCTTTTCCACCCCTAGTTAGGGGAACTACGGCGTCTCTGATCCTCATGTCCAGATGAGGTACGTAGGCAGTGGGGTAGGGCCTGTTCGAGCACAATCTTTATTTTCCCTACATTTTTCCTTTTCATTTCTTTTTCAGTTCCTTTTTCTTTTCTTTTCTCCAGTTCTAGTCTTTCTTTTGCAGCAACTTTCATTTTTTCACCCTTTGAAACAGTTTCTTTGCAAGCGTGGATCCCGTCGGGTACGGCGGACGATCTGGGGTGCTAATACCTTCCCAGGTCGTAACCGACTCCCGAGCTCAATCTCTTCGGTTTGTAGGACCTTTGTCCTTCCTTTTCTTTCCTTCGGTTTGTGCAGCATTATCAAACCCGTTCCTTCGGGATAAAAATGCCTGGCTGGCGACTCTACCTTCTTCCGCGCCACTTTCGCGTTTGTACCAAGATGGAAATCCAGGGAGCGACAGCTTGCGACTATGCTGGGGACAACCTATCCAGAGTATCTCTGGTTCCCCTTGAGAGTCTCTCTTAGTGCTTGTGTGCTTCTATTTCGTTGGGTGTTGATTGTTTGTTGTTACATGTTTATTTTATTGCTTTTTATTTATAGTTTTATTTACAGCTTTATTTACCGTTTTCAGTATTTATTTTCATGCATCATATATTATACTGGACTGTCTGGCTGTGCTGGTTTCCTTTTTTCAGTGGGATTGGGAACTGTTACTGAGAGATGAGCTCGTAACCGGGGCTCGAGTGCACCATATGACTTAGAGTGGACAATCACTTTGGCTTCATGGCATCTTGCTATGTTGGTAGTAGTGAGTTCCACACCCAGACTTGCGACCGTCTTGGAAATGTATTGATGCCGAAATCTTTCTGGGGTCATACACAACCTCGATAGTTATGTGCATATGGGGACCGGTCATTGATGACCTTTGTGGAAACATCCCTCTCCAGTGGTGACAGTGGCAGACCATATTTTATGGCAAACCCATTCGCACCCAAGGGCCCACTAGGAACTCACATAGGATGGCCTGGTTCTTTTATAGGAACTCAGTCAAAGCATCTGGTTGTATGACGATAGTATTGTGCCCTTCGGGATGAATGTACTATTGTTTCTCGATTTCAGCGCTTAAAGCTGGGAACTTATAAAGGATGCTTGTTTTCCCGGACTCACGCTGAGACCTCCCTGAGTAGTACATAATGCCAAACCGATTCCCCGATTTGGTCATGAGCCATTTCTCGGAAATGGTGAACGTATTATTGCTATTCGGCTTTGAGAGTCCGTGATGTTTGACTCGGAGCACACCTGTGAGATTGGGAGGGGTTTACAGGTTTGCAGGAACCCTTGATCTCATCATACCTCATTTCCAGCACAGTTCTATGATTTGATTAGGCTACATGGATTTTGGAGTTCTTAAGTTATCTGATATCTGATTTTGGGGCTTTTGAGACTGAATTCTTGTTCATGGGGCTTTATTCAGAGGATCTTGGTTCTTGGTCACTTGGGTCCAGTGTTCCGTATCCAGACAGTCCCGGTCGTTGATCATATGCCTGCATTGCATTTGCATCGCATCATACTCGCATTAACTATTTGTGTTTCCATTTCAGGTTAGCATTTAGTCTTTGTACCCAGTTCTGGTATTCATTGTTCCTCTAGATGACAGAAGTCCAAGAGATACCCAGAAAAAGGAATGCTCATTACACTTTCCCACAACCAGAAACCGAGGATATTCAGAAACGGGTGGGCTTGATAAGTGACAAGGTTTCAGATGATTTCAGAAACCGGTATGGGAAGATTTTGGGTTACATGAACAAACCTACTGTCGATCAGAGAGATAGTCTTCATTCTTTGTTGCAGTTTTATGACCCTCAGTTGAGAATTTTTGTGTTTGCTGACTATGTCTTGGCCCCCATTATGGAAGATATTTCTGACATCCTGAAGATTCCTATCAAGAATGGTGTTCCCTATTATGCTTCGGAGAAGTGTCCCCCGTACAAGGACATTGCAGGTGCTTGTCATTTAAATATGCTTAGAGTGAATATGGAGTTGGAAGCCAGTAAGGGGAAAGGATTCAATCTGGATTTTCTTATCACAGAAGCTCATGTGTTTGCTTTGGGAGGGAAGTGGTTAGAGTTCAGTGCGCTGTTGGCATTAATGGTCTATGGGATAAGTCTTTTCCCAGGAGAAAAAGGATGGTTAAGCTTGGATGCTATCACCCTTTTCATTAAAGGAAACCCAGTGCCTACGTTGTTGGGAGACTTTTACTTCGGTGTCCATCACAGAAATGAGAAGAGAAAAGGGTATGTGAATTGTTGTGCTCCATCTTTCGCCGAGTGGTTTGCTAAGAAGCTTCCGAAGTCAGGACCGTTCAAAGATCTTAAGCAAGAATGGAAGTGGGCTAGAAGATTAATGGGGTTAACATCTGAAGACATAGCCTGGGGATGTAGCAGAAGCTTAGTGGGAAAGGAGTTTATTACCAGGTGTGGTGAGTTTCCCTATGTGCCTTTATTAAGTAGGAAGGGAGTGATAAGTCATAACCATGTGCTGTCTAGAAAACAATTTGGCTATCCACTGAAGGATCCTCCGTCTGATGAAAAAATAGCTAAGACTTTGTATTTTCCGGCTGAAGATAATGAGCAGTTGGTTATTCAAGTATCTCAAGCTTGGGAAACAAAGGTTAGAGAGGGTAAGAAAGAATTCGGAAAGGTAGACCCTAAGACTTATCCCTCTTTTGCTGCTTGGATACAAGGGAGGGTCGATACTTTCTTCCTTCCATTTTTGGTTGAGGCTCCACTATATCCAAAAGAGGTACCGATACAAACTACTGTTTCTCTTGAAGATTACAAAAAGTTGGAAGCTTAGTTGCACAAAGTTCGGGTAGAGAATTCTGAGATGGCTAGCTTGTATCACCGAGCCAATCATGCTAAGCAAGAAGCAGAAGAAAAGCTGCAGAAGATGAAGGCTACCTTAGAAGCTAAAGAAAGGGAGTTTGCTGGTAGAGAAGCACATTTTCAGAGATTGGGTTTAACAGAGTCAAAGAGAGAAGCGGAGCATAAGAAGATTGTGAAGACTCTCAGAGAAGCTCATCAGTCCATTACGTGGTTACAGGGCCAAAGAGAACAGGAGCAGAAGAAGTACAAAGAAAAAGAAGAGTTCTTTGAAACGCATATGGCATTCAAGAAAGAAGAGATCAAACAAGTTCACAAGATAAGAAGGGAAAAGACTCATCAATTGGAACAGAGCCAGCTAGCCTTGAAGGAAGCAATGAAGGAGATTGCAGATCTTAAGCTGAGAGCAGGCTTCAAGAAGAACCGAACGGAGGTGGCGAATGCAGAAGAGGAGCCTGGATCTTCCTTTTAGCCTAGGGTTTTAGTTTATTGTTGATTATATCTAGACTACCTATAGGCTTTTTATAGGAGTCTTGCTTTATCGTTCTGTCTTTTGTGTTAAATTGTAACCCTTTTGGGAATGATGTTTATGTCTATGACTTTGTTCGTTCGTAGTCTGTTCATGTAATGCAATAATACTTTCCAGTTACCGTTTTTGAATGAGCAAAGTTGTTGGTCCTAAGACACCAGGGTCTGAATACTCCTCAAAAGAGTTTACAAAGCCAGTTTCCAAAAGGACCTCTGGAGTATTTTCTGTCAGAATACCAGAGTTGGGGCAAATTAATGCTTGAACATGGAAACAAGAATAGTTACATTGCATGCATATAACTTGTTTGTTGTTTTGAAGGTATTTATCCAGTGTTCTAACGTTCATGTCACTTTCAGGCACTATAGCTCCCAAGAAGGTTCAGAGGCAGTCAATTGTGCACAAATACCCTACAAAGGTAAATAGAGAAAGAGCAATGGAGAAGATGCAAGCGGATCTGGATGATTTAAGGACAAGAATGGAAAACTTCATGACCCTCATGGATGGGATGGGTCAAACTCATGAGCGCTTGCGCGAGATGATAGAGAACAATCAGGTCAGGAACAATGGGACAGCAGATGGAGGTAATCGCAATGGGGTTGGCGCCCGTCATGTTGAAATCCTTGTGGTGCAACCAGGGGTCACTATTATCAATGATGGAGTGAATAACATGCATATGGACGGGCAGGACGAGCATTTCACCTTGTTGGATGAGGCGGAAGGCCAAGGGGTTGATATGAATAGAAGATTTGAAGAAATGGCTGAGCAAATTCGCGCCATTCAGTCTCAGAGTTCTCTAGGGTTTGACATCACTGATTTAGGCTTAGTGCCAGGGGTGAGAATTCCCTACAAATTCAAGGTCCCTAATTTTGATAAGTACAACGGCACAGTGTGCCCAAAAACTCACCTTCAGTCGTTTGTGGGAAGGATTGATGCGCATACAGATGATGAAAAGTTGTGGATGTATTACTTGTAGGATAGTCTTGTAGGAGCTTCTTTAGAATGGTACATGAAGTTGAGTCGGGTCAATATTCAAAGCTGGAAGGATTTAGCTGAGGCATTTGTGAAGAAGTATCAGTATAATTTGGATATGGCTCCAAATCGTACCCAATTGCAGACAATGTCTCAGAGTGCTAAAGAAGGGTTCAAAGAGTACGCCCAGATGTGGCGTCAGCTTGCTGCTCGAGTACAACTTCCCTTGTTAGAGAATGAAATGGCAGACATGTTTATGGGAATGTTGCAGGGGGTGTTTATTGAGAGACTGTTGTCTTGTTCAGCGATCAAGATTAATGACATCGTGATAGCTGTAGAGAGGGTTGAAACTCTTCTGAAAATGGGGAAGATCCAAGACAGTGGTGCAGGTAGCTCAAGCAGTGTGAGAAAAGCTTTCAGTGGACCTCCAAGAAGAAGGGAGGGAGAAACTAATGTTGTGTACGGTCGAGGTTGGGGCCGCGGATATAGTGGATCTTACGAGCAGGTGGCAGTTGTCCCTATCCCCACAGGTCCTGTGCAACAACAACAGCAGAAACATCAATAGCCACAATGCAATAATTATCAGCAAAGACCCTATCAACAGAGACAAGCTTGTCCAGCTAACAGGGTGCTTGAGAAAATCCCGATGACGTACACAGCTCTGCTCCAAAGGTTGTTAGACTTGAATTTGGTTCAGTTGAGGACATTAGCACCACCTCCACCTGGAGATCTTCCAGTGGGGTATGACGCTAATGCAAGATGTGCATTTCATTCAGGAGCTCCCGGGAACTCAACAGAGAAGTGCAGGGCATTACACTATAAAGTCCAAGAATTGATTGATTCAAAAGCAATTAACTTTGCACCGCCTCCAAATGTTGCATCAAACCCCATTCCAAATCATTGTGGGGCCAGGATAAACGCTATCGACAGTGGTGAGAGGTTAAACTTAATTTTGAACGTGAAGGAAGTGAGAACTTCGTTGCTAGTCGTGAAAGATAAATTGTTGAAAGGGCAGGTTTTTCTAGGTTGTAATTTTGACTGTGAGAGTTGTTCGAATTCAGCTAATGGTTGTGGGGATTTGAAAGCGGGACTACAGTGTTTGATTGACGATGGGTCTCTACAATTCGACAGGGTTGACCATAAAGGTGATTGTGTGTCTACGGTAAGAATTTACTTTGATCCTGCCGAAGTTCCTTCCCAGAGAGAGCCCGTGACTATCTATATTCCGGAGGTGAGTCCAGTTACAATTACTGTTTCGGGACCAGTTCCATATGTTGATGACTAGGCCATCCCTTGGCACTATGGCTCAGACGTGTACGTAGAAGGTCAGAAGTGGGAGAGTAAAGCGGGAACAATTGACCCGACTGTTGTGAATGTCGGAGGAGTTGGTGGATTTACACGGAATGGGCGTTTCTTTGCTCCTCAAGTTCTTAGGGGTGATCCCGAAGCTGAAGCTGCTGCAAAGGCTAAGGGTAAGCAGATAGCAACTGAAGAGGTGACAACTCCCGCTGCCGGTCAGGGCACTTTTGAAAAAGAATTTGAGGAATTCATGAGAATAATTAAGAAAAGCGACTATAAGGTGGTTGAAAAGCTGAATCAAACCCCATCCAAGATATCCATTTTGTCGTTGTTGATGTGTTCTCAAGCTCACCGAGAGGCTTTGTTAAAAGTTTTGCAAATGGCATATGTACCACAAGAGATAACGGTCAACCAGTTGGAGGCCGTGGTAGGCAGTGTGAACGCCAGCCATAGGTTGGGATTCACAGATAGAGATCTCACTTCTGAGGGACGTAATCACAACAGAGCCTTGCATATCACCATGGAGTGTAAGGGTGTTGTTTTGTCGCACGTCCTGGTAGATACAGGCTCTTCTCTCAATGTGCTCCCTAAAAAGGCCTTAATGAAGTTGAATGTTGATGGCATCGTTTTGCGACCCAGTGACTTGATTGTAAAAGCCTTTGACGGATTCCGAAGATCTGTGTTTGGGGAGGTGGAGCTACCGGTAAAGTTTGGGTCCCAGGTATTCAAGAGTACATTCTAAGTTATGGATATTCAACCCATTTATAGAAGTTTGTTGGGACGTCCTTGGATTCACGCTGCTGGCACAGTAACATCCACGTTGCATCAGAAGTTGAAGTATGTGGTAGAAGGCCAGGTTGTTACTGTGTGTGGAGAAGAGGATATTTTCGTAAGCCATCTGTCGACCTTCAAGTATGTGGAAATGGACGGGGAGATCCATGAGACACTTTGCAAAGCTTTTGAGACAGTCAATGTCAGTACTTTGTCTCCAGTTGCCACAGTTCAGAGTGATGAGAAGGAAGGGACTCCTATCTACTCCAACAAGCAAGCTAAGGAGGTAGTTCAATCCGGAAATGCCCTGGGCTGGAGTAAGCTATTAGAAATGGAAAGGAAAGATGACAAGTTTGGTCTCGGATATCAACCTGGACAGTCCAGCTGGTCTCAAGGCCGTAAGCCCATAGCATTCACAAGCGCTGGAATGCTCGACCACAACGTCATTTGTGCAACAGATGTAGATGGGGATAGTGACTGCAACTTGAATAATTGGATCCACCCATGCGTACCTGGGGAGGAGCTCCGGAACTGGTATGCTGAAGATTTTGTTCAAGTTACTTGGCAGTCAAAGTAATTTTCTTTGTTTCCATTTTTATCATACTACATGTCAAATCCTGCACTCTGCCCAAGGTGCATGGATTCATATGAAGGGCCACCATGTTTTAATGCATTTACTTTTTCCATGAAATAAAGGACATTTTTCAAGAAAATTGTGTTCTCTTTCTTTCGTTTTAAATTTTTTCACAAAAAACAAATAAAAAGGCAATGTTTTCTTTTCAGTATTTTTGTGTGTTTGTGTCTCCTTTGAAAGAACAGATTCTGAAATAAGCACATCAATTGTGTAGTGTTGATCATTGGGATTCCTGTGATAACGTTCCTGCTATGACTATGCATGACTTCGACAATCCTATCTACCAAGCTGATGAAGGGGTTGAGGAAGACTGTGAACTCCCGGAAGAATTAGTTAGGTTGTTGAAACAAGAGGAAAGGGGCATTCAGCCTCATCAAGAAGAAATAGAGATCATCAACATCAGATCTGAAGATGTAAAGAGAGAGATAAAGATTGGGGCCAGTCTGCAGGCCGAGGTAAGGAAGGAGTTGATTGGTATGCTATGTGAATATGTGGATATCTTCGCCTGGTCGTATCAAGATATGCCAGGGTTGGATACTGACATCGTTGTACACAAGCTACCACTAAAGGAAGACTATCCTCCTGTAAAGCAAAAGCTGAGAAAAACCAGCCCTGATATGGCTATGAAGATCAAGGAGGAAGTTCAAAAGCAATGGGATGCCGGATTCCTTGTTGTAACTAGCTACCCACCTTGGGTAGCTAACATTGTGCCTGTACCAAAGAAAGATGGCAAGGTCCGGATGTGCGTCGATTATCGGGATCTAAATAGAGCAAGTCCAAAGGATGACTTTCCATTACCTCACATTGATGTGCTGGTAGATAACACCGCTCAGTTCTCGGTATTTTCTTTCATGGATGGCTTCTCCGGGTATAATCAGATCAAGATGGCACCGGAAGACATGGAGAAAACGACGTTCATTACCCCGTGGGGTACATTCTGTTATAAGGTTATGCCCTTCGGATTGAAGAATGTTGCAGAAACGTATCAACGGGCTATGGTAACGTTATTCCACGATATGATACACAAAGAAATTGAATGCTATGTGGACGATATGATTGCCAAGTCCCGGGACGAAGAAGAGCATCTGATCAATCTCAAAAAGCTGTTTGATAGATTGATAAAGTATAGATTAAGGTTGAATCCAAACAAGTGCACTTTCGGAGTGCGTTCCGGTAAGTTGCTGGGTTTCATTGTTAGCCAGAGGGGGATCGAGGTAGATCCTGCAAAAGTAAAAGCAATACAAGATATGATTGCACCAAAAATAGAAAAAGAAGTGTGTGGGTTTTTAGGGAGATTGAACTACATTTCACGGTTTATATCTCATCTAACTGCCACATGCGAGCCAATATTCAAATTGTTAAGAAAAGAACAAACGATCAGGTGGAATGAGGACTGTCAAAGAGCCTTTGAGAAAATAAAAGAATATTTGCAGGAGCCTTCGATCCTAATGCCTCCAGTTCCCGGACGGCCACTTATCATGTACTTGACTGTGTTAGAAGGGTCGATGGGGTGTGTTCTAGGCCAACATGACGAGTCTGGTCGAAAAGAGTATGCTATTTACTACCTTAGCAAAATGTTTACCAACTGTGAATTCCGTTACTCACTGCTCGAGAAAACTTGTTGCGCTTTGGTATGGGCTGCTCACCGACTGAGGCAGTACATGTTGACCCATACCACATTGCTAATCTCAAAAATGGACCCCGTCAAGTATATTTTCGAGAAACCAGCATTAACCGGAAGGGTTGCGAGGTGGCAAATGATCTTAACAGAGTATGACATACAGTATACTTCCCAGAAAGCCATCAAAGCAAGTGTATTGTCGGATTATCTTGCACGGCAACTGCTGGAAGACGACTATCAGCCAATGAAGTTGTATTTCCCTGATGAGGAGATCGTGTATCTCAAAGCAAGAGATTGAGAGGAACCACTTCCGGAGGAGGGGCCTGACCCTGAATCCAAATGGAAGATGATGTTTGATGGGGAAGTCAATATCAACGGACATGGAGTTGGTGTTGTTCTTATCACTCCTGAAGGTGTTCACTTTCCCTTCGCGGACATAATTACTTTTGGTTGCACCAACAATGAAGCGGAATACGAGGCATGCATAATGGGAATAGAGGAGGCCATTAATCTTCGGATTAAGACCCTCGATATATTCGGAGATTTAACCCTCATTATTAACTAGATTACCGGCAAGTGGTATACACATCAAGAACACTTATTTCCTTATAGGGATTATGCCAGAAGACTGTTGACGTTCTTCACAACGGTTAAGCTTCAATATATACCACGAGATGAGAATCAATTTGCCGATGCATTGGCTACTCTTTCTTCGTCCATCAAAGTTTTATGTTGGAACTATGTGCCCAGGATTGACATTTACAGGCTTGACACACCAGCTTATGCTTTCTCTGTAGACGCAGTGTTTGATGAGAAACCTTGGTACTTTGATATCAAGCTTTTCCTGGAAAAACAAGAATACCCAACTGGGGCATCATCCAATGACAAGAAAACCTTGAGACGACTTGCTTCTAGCTTCTTCATGAATGTAGAAGGAGTTCTGTATAAGAGGAACTTTGACATGGTCTTGCTCAGATGCGTGGATAGACACGAAGCAGACTTATTGGTGCAGGAAGTCCACGAGGGATCCTTCAGTACTCATGCAGGAGAGCATGCAATGGCTAAGAAGTTATTAAGATCAGGGTACTATTCGCTAACAATGGATGCAGACTGTTGCTCGTACGCCCGTAAGTGCCACAAGTGCCAAATATATGCAGACAAGGTGCATGTTCCTCCAAGCCCGCTCAACGTCATGTCATCTCCTTGGCCCTTTTCTATGTGGGGCATTGACATGATCGGGAAGATAGAGCCTACTACTTCAAACGGTCATCGTTTCATCTTGGTTGCGATTGATTACTTCACCAAATGGGTTGAAGCAACATCTTATGCCAATGTCACTCGTCAAGTGGTAGCAAGATTTCTGAAAAGAGACATCATTTGCAAATACGGAGTGCCCGAGCAAATCATTACTGATAATGGTTCCAATTTAAACAACAAGATGATGGCAGAACTGTGTCGGGACTTCAAGATTCAACATCACAATTCTACTCCTTACCGTCCAAAGATGAATGGCGCGGTAGAGGAAGGTAGCAAGAATATTAAGAAGATTGTGCAGAAGATGGTTGTCACTTACAAAGATTGGCATGAGATGTTACCATTCGCACTGCATGGGTACCGAACGTCGGTCAGGACGTCAACCGGGGCAACTCTTTTCTCCCTGGTGTATGGAATGGAGGCAGTCTTGCATGTTGAGGTAGATATTCCTTCATTGCGTGTGATGATGGATGTGAATCTTGATGAGGCTGAGTGGGTACATGCCCGATATAACTAGTTGTGCCTAATTGAGGAAAGAGAATAGCGGTTATCTATCATGGTCATCTTTATCAGAGGAGAATGAAGCGAGCATTTGACCAACGAGTACGTACTCGAGAGTATCAAGTAGGAGAGCTTGTGCTTAAGAGGATCATTCCTCCAGGTTCAGATCAGATGGGCAAGTGGACCCCAAACTACGAAGCCCCATTCATAGTAAAGAAAGTTTTCTCAGGTGGGGCACTGATGATCACTACTATGGATGGAGAAGATTTCCAGTCTCCCGTTAACTCGGACATAGTTAAAAAATACTTCGCATAAAAGACCCGCTGGACGCAAAGACAGAATTAAAGTCCAGACAAGAAAAGGGCATCCCGGCGAGCTAAAAACAGAATAAAAAGCTCGGGCAAAAGTTAGGGAAAATAAATGAAAAGATGTACACCCGCTGAGTTGAAAAGCCACATCGGACAGCTCAGGCAAAAAAGGGTATCCCGGTGGATTGAAAACCCAAAAGGGCTATCCACGCAAAACAAGGGAATAGGCGAACAACTGCGATTCGGGTAATCTGAACCAAATCACCGTTTCATGCAGTCTGAAAAATATCAGAAGGATAGGAATCAGCCCCCTCATCTTCTTCAGAAAGCAAAGGCAAGAACAGAAAGTCTAGAGGACATGCTAGTCATAGCAGGAAGGAAACTCGTTGGAATGCCGTGTACATTGCCATTAGGATAGTTTCTTTTCTCAATTTTATGGTAGCTACCTCTTTCCAAGCAGTTGCTTCCTGATGTAAAACTTTGCCTCTTCAGAGGTCATTCAATGAATGAATATTCAGTCATAAAGTCGCGTTGTCATGTGTTTACTTTGTTTGCAAAAATGTCCTGAATTTTTTGCAAAAAGAGTATTGCATATGAAACATGTTGATTTTTCTACAAAAAAAATTGACATTGCAGGGAAACAATAAAAACTGTCTTTGAGTGTCGGGTGACAATGGATGAACAGATCATGCCATGCAAGTCCCTGGGGCACATGTGTGTATACTGTTGTTGCAGGTTTTGCAGGGCGATATTGTATTCCCCAAGCAGAGAGTGCTCCCCAATTGAGCTGGAGCAATTTGAATCCTTGGCGAAATTTCAAACCTAATCAGAAAGGTGTCCTTGCCAAGTGGCGGTTGCTCTTCACAAGAAAGACATAGTTATCCCTAGTAGAGTTCAGATGGAACCTTCCCCAGCTGAGTCAGAGTAGGGTGGTATCCCCAGCGGAGCTCCAAACTCAATCAAAGAGGTTTGTCCCAAATCGGAGTCTTTGTGTTAGAATGGGCTATTCCCAACAAGCAACTGAATGCCTATTTCCCCACCAAATCAGAATTTTCAGAATTTTCTCTCCAGCTAGGGTCTGACCAAGCATCATCCCCAGCCAAGTCTGAAGGCGGTTATCCTCCGCAGAGTTCATGATCGAGATTCACTCCCATCAGTGGAGTATTCCCCAGAGAGATTGTCAATTTATTTTGGCCTTTGAAATGACACCAACAATTATTCATCTCCCCGGTCAGAGTTAAGCATCGTCAAAGCCTCTTAACCTAGTTCCCCTGCAGAGTTGGGATTATTATTTCCAATCAGGGCAATTTGTTTGATGCTCGTATGCACTCCTCGGCACTCGTCTGTGTTTGAAGCCTGTTTGATGCTCGTCTGCATTTCCTCAGCATTCATCTGTGTTTGACATCAGTTTGATGCTCGTTTGCATTCCAACACTCGTTTGTGTTCACACTTTGTCATTGCTCGTCTGCACTCCCCGGCATTCGTCCGTGTTTAGCATCTACTTAATGCTCGTTTGTGTTTCCCTAGCATTCATCCGTGTTTAGCATCTACTTGACGCTCGTTTGCGTTTCCCCAACACTCGTCTGTGTTTGAAGCCTGTTTGATGCTCGTCCGCAATTCTCGGCACCCGTCTGTGTTTGATACTCATCTGATGCTCGTATGCTTTCCCCAGCACTCGTCTGTGTTTGAAGCATGTTTGATGCTCGTCCGTAATTCTCGGCACCCGTCTGTGTTTGATACTCATTTGATGCTCGTATGCTTTCCCTAGCACTCGTCTGTGTTTGAAGCCTGTTTGATGCTCGTCCGCAATTCTCGGCACCCATCTGTGTTTGATACCTATTTGATGCTCGTATGCACTCCTCGGCACCCATCTGTGCTTGGCATCTGTTTGATGCTCGTATGCGTTCTCCAGCACTAGTTTGTGCTTGTTATTTGTTCGAAGCTCGTTCGCATTGTTTGGATACTCGTCTATATCAAACCCACACTCGTCTGTGTTAGCTTATATCCATATGAATGATGATTTGATAATCATTCTGATACCCGTCTGTATTGCTACTCCAAATACTCGTCTGTGTTGGATCTCTGGTATTTGTCTGTACCAGTGGCTGATATTCGTTTATATCCTCGCCTGAAGCGCTCGTTTGTGTTTCTTAGATCATCGTCTAATATTCGTTTGTATCATTGACCTATGGTGCTCGTCTGTGTTCTTTTGATGATCATCTAATGCTCGTCTGTGTTGAAGAGGTTTGAAGTCCTAACTGTGGGATTAAACGTCAAAATGGTTACCGGTCCTGGCGTAACAGGTATATCTGAAGGAGGTTCTTCTGTCTCAGAGACCACTTATCTACGCAAGATTTGTGAAGAGGGTTCGTCAAATCCTAATGTTGCACCTGGCGTAACAGGTTTGCTCAAAGAAGACTCGTCTGTCTTAGACCATATATCCACGGATAATATATGAGGAGGGTTCGTCTATCCTGATTATGCATGTATATTCCACGGACTTAAGTGCACCACTGGTCCTGGCGTAACAAGTTTATCTGAAGGAGGTTCGTCTGTTTCAAGTCATATATATTGCAAAATATATGAAGAGGGCTCATATGTCCATTTCATGGCGTAACAGGTTTATTTGAAGAGGGCTCGTATGTCCAGTTCCTGGCGTAACAGGTTTGCTCGAGGAAGACTCGCCTGTCTAAGTTTTATTATCCGAAGTAACAATTCAGGTTGGAAGGAGCTTGTCTGCTTTGTCCCCGCTTCACTCGCCAAAGCGTCATTTGGTTGGGTTTATTTCCCATTGCTTGCATTCTCCAGTAGAGTACAAATTTCAGTTTTTCTTGGTATTCAACCACAGTTTATCTTGAACGGTCGATAGTTGTGCTACCGTCCTCTTCGGATTAAAAGTTGCTTGAATAGGGGCAGCTGTAACACCCCAAATTTGCCCTCTTCTTTTTAGCATCGTCATCATATCATAATCATCATAAGCATGTCATATCCTTAGCATTTTTCATAGAAAGATGAAGCATAGTACTTACATGTTCTAGCATAAGGAATGTGATCGACCATCCGGGAAATTTGAAGCACTACAAGTCAAAATCAAGGGCATGGTGACCTGGCAAGAAGCTCATAAGGCATTTTATGCAAGCCCTGTATCATGTTCAAAGCCCTAAAAAGATTGAAGGTCAAAATCAGGTCAGAACAGTTGGCGTCGGGTTATTCTTGAGGTTTCCCACCAAAAGGAGGGAAAATTCAAAATTCAGTGGCGTTAACTGGTTAACGCTTTGGTTAACCGGTTAACGGCTGCGAATTTTGAATTCTAGCAGCAAATTCAGCATGTGTTTTGGCTCCAAATTTCCAATTTTCTGTTTTTTTTATTCATTTGAATTATGGAGAAGGATCTAGAGCATTAATCCAAGCCTAATTCCAATGCTAGGTCCTAATCACTTTCTAAGCTAATCCCAAACCATATTTTTTAGATCCCAAGCCTAAATTTTGGGCCCCAAACTTAAACCACATTTAATCCATTTCCCTCAAAACCAAGAAGGAGCTCTCTCATTTTTTCACTCTTCATTCTGAATTTTCACTCTCTTCTCTCACCATTCTCACATTTTCTCTCCCACATTTTCCAAATTCACTAAGAGTTCCTCTTTGAAGATCACATAACTTTGCATTAAAGTGTGTAGATCTTGGGACTAGACCTCCATCCATAGCTTCTTTGCATCATTTTGCTGGTTTACTTGGATCAGATCTAGTTTGGAGTTTAGAAGTGATTTTGGAGTCAAAATTATGCATCAAGACCCTTTGCTTACATTTATTTTGCATGGAGTGTGAATCTTAGCACCGGATCTTCAAAGTTTTCCGCGGGATCTCTCATTTCCAACTCAAACAACAACTACCAAAGCATACCTCAGCTTTGTAGGTTGGTTAAATTCAGATCTAGCTCTGTTTTAGCTTATTTGCATGCTTATGCTTTAGATCCACCATGTGCTTGTGTATTTTCTTGTGTTGCTTGAATTGATTGGTTGATTTGTAACCGGATCCGTGTGCTAATGTTCATGAGCTTAATGATGTTAACTAATGTGAATTGATCCATTGATTTCATGCATAATTGATCGCTGGTCTGGTGTGAGATTATTTGGATAAGCTGGTTTGAGCTGATTTTCTGCAGGAAATTGCTGTTGTTTTTACAGTGTTAACCGGTTAACGCTTTGGTTAACCGGTTAACGCACCTGTTTTCTACGTATTTTGCTGCAGGTTTGGACTGGTTAACCGGTTAACGCTTTGGTTAACTGGTTAACACTGATGCAGTATGCCATATTTGAGTTGTTTTGAGCTTGTTTAATCCCCTTACTTGTTTTAATTGCCATGGATCATTGTATGATCATTGAATATGCTAGTTTAGGGTGATTTGCTTGCTGGTTGATGTATGTTTTCATGTTCTTGACACGTAAATGCTTGTATGCGCAAAGTTTGGCATGTTTGTTTGATCTTTGTTGATTTGAACTTTGAGCATGCTAATTCCATGATTGTGTTGATGAACATATGTTGGATTTTTGCTAACACTTGCAGGGGCTCATGGTAAGAGAAGTGTGGATGTTTATCCACATTTCAACTCTTCATCTTTCCTTTTTAAGTTGCTTTCTCTTTGTGGTTTTTGATGTGCCTTATGCCATCATGTGATCCAACTCTTTTCTTCCCCCTTTAGGAGAAACCTATCTCCTTTAGAGGAGTAAGTTGCCTTCTAGCTATCTTCTCCTCTTCTTTTGCTCCTCTTTGGTTCTTCTCTTCTCTTAGGATAGTTCAAACCTCACTAACCTTAGAACCACTTTTTTGCATGCTAATATTAGGATTAGTATTTTCCCCATTAGACTTTTGCCTTTTGCTCCTTCGGTTCTTTCTCTTCTCATCTTAAAACAAAACCTAAAAAATATTAATAAAGAAATAAGTGACCTCTTGTGTAATAGCCTTATCCCATGGGGCATTGTATTCATTCCATCTTGGAATAGTGCATTTGTCTAGCATGATTCACAAGTCGGATCATGAGGTCATCTTCATCAAGAAAAACCCTAAAAAAATACTTCTTCATTTTTAATCACTAAAACACCTAATAAATTCAACAAGTCAATGAATTTAGGCCCTTGCCTTTGGAAACAAGTCTTGGATAAGTTCTCCTTGCTTGGTGTGCTTGTTCTATTATTCCATCTTGGAATGTAGTAGCAAGTACACATTCTATGGAAAAGAGTTTGAGTTCATTCTCTTGTGCCACACCAATAAAAAACTCATAAAAAACACAAACAGACAATAAGCGTCTCTCCTTTGGGACTTCTTTTCTCATCTCCTTCGCTTCGTACGCGAACTTGTCACTACTTGTCACTTTGTAAGACGGTTACGCACTCGTCGTCCGAGCCTGCAACACCTGAGCGTTGACATAGGCAGTTCAAGCCTTAAGACACAAGCAATCTTTTCCACCCCTAGTTAGGGGAACTACGGTGTCTCTGATCCTCATGTCCAGATGTGGTACATAGGCAGCGGGGTAGGGCCCGTTCGAGCACAATCTTTATTTTCCCTACATTTTTCCTTTCCATTTCTTTTTCAGTTCCCTTTTCTTTTCTTTTCTCCAGTTCTAGTCTTTCTTTTGCAGCAACTTTCATTCTTTCACCCTTTGAAACAGTTTCTTTGCAAGCGTGGATCCCGTCGGGTACGGCGGACGATCTGGGGGTCTAATACTTTCCCAGGTCGTAACTGACTCCCGAGCTCAATCTCTTTGGTTCGCAGGACCTTTGTCCTTCCTTTTCTTTCCTTCGGTTTGTGCAGCGTTACCATTCCCATTCCTTCGGGATAAAAATGCCTGGCTGGCGACTCTACCTTCTTCCGCGCCACTTTCGCGTTTGTACCAGGATTGAAATCCAGGGAGCGATAAAGAGATGGATTGTTTATCATGTATCGTGCTTTCACTTCTAGGGAGGTTAATGCAGTCACCTTTATGTTTTCCAACTTTTGCAAAATTATTTAGTTCCCCGGGGCATATGTGTACAAACTTCATTGTTGCAGGTTTTACAGGCATGAAGAGAAAGATGTCACCAGATGACATTCCCCAAGCAGAGTATTCTCCCCAGCGAGAGATGCCTTACAACTCTTATCTCCAGAAGGGTGATCCCCAGTATCCCCAGTAGACTTCAAGACGGAACCCCAGCAGAACTTCAAGATCAATTGAACGGTTCTCATCCTCAAGCAGAGTCACGATGAAGTTTTCCCAGCAGAAAGCTGAATGTTTTGGTTCCCCACAGAGCTTAGAATTATCAGAATTCTCTCCTCATCAAGAGTTTGACCAAGCATCTCCCCAGCCAAGCCTGAAGATGGTCATCCCCCCCCCCCCCCCGTAGAGTTTTATGTTTGGAATTTTTCCATCACTAAAACATTCCCTAGTGAGGTCGCCAATTTATTTTTGGCCAATGTGACAAGTGATGTAGACAATGTTAACACTCCTCAGCCTGAGTCACATATTGTTAGAGTATCTTGATCTCGTTCCTCAGCAGAATGTTAGTCAGAGCGTTCTCTTCCCCAACAGAGTTACAAATGGTATTCTCCCTTGTAGAGTTGTTACTCTCCTCTCAAATCAAGTAATCTTGGTTTTATTGCTTTTTTCCCGTGTCAATGCACTATTCCTGGTTTCATCGCTTTTGTCCCGTGTCAACAGACTAATCTTGGTTCCATCGCTTTTGTCACATGTCAAACGGACTAATCTTGGTTTTATCGCTTTTGTCCCGTGTCAACGGACTAATCTTGGTTTCATCGCTTTTGTCCGTGTCAATAGACTAATCTTAACTCTATTGCTTTTGTCCCGTGTCAACGAACTAATCTTGATTATATCTCTTTTGTCCCATGTCAACTGACTAACTTTGAATTGATCACGTCATCCAGTGTCAACGGACCAATCTTGGATTGTTTATCTTGTAGAGATAGCATATCTTTGGAGAACCTTCCATCGCGTTTTTAGACGCAGGGTTCCAGGAAATACTTCATTTGAGAAGAGTATTCCAACGCATGTTCAGACGCATGATTCTAATCAATGTATTGTCCCCATATTACTCAACTTAGGGTATGTGAAGAGGGTCTTCCAACACATTTCTAGACGCAGGATCCTAACGGTGGGATTTAATCATCAAAATGGTATTAGGAATCTTCCAGCGCGTGTTTAGACGCAAGATTCAAGTGTACAGTTTACCACATCACTCAATTCATTGAGCATGTGAAGAGAATCTTCCAGCGCGTGTTCAGACGTAGGGTTCTAATCATTATAATGTTGTCACTCATTTTGTTGCATAAGACGTGAAAAGAATCTTCTAGCGCATTTCTTGATGCAGGATTCTGACATTGATCACCATCTATCTATTTTATTTATGGGTACTTGAAGAGGGTCTTCTAGTGCATTTCTAGATGCAGGATCCTATGTATGTCTATCCCACAGACTTAAGTGCACCAATAGGAAACGTATACAGACATAAGATTCGTAAGGAATCGCCCATTTTTTCCAAGTCCATCATTGTTGTGGCAAGCCAGTATTCTCCTGGCATCGTACAAACGACATGTTTCAAGTTCACTGTCATTGTGGCAAGTCATTAGTCTCCTAGCATCATTCAAAAGACATTTCCATTGTGTTTCATATCATGGTTCACATCATCGGGGTTTTCAAGCAGTGTTTTCCTTGGTCGGGTTTATATCCATTTTCTTCCTCAGCATAGTGCAAATTTTCTGGTTGTTTTTGGTATTCAATCACAGTTTATCTCGAACGTCGGATAGCTGACACTCTCCTCCTTTTCATATTAACAGATGATTGAATAGGGGCAGCCGTAACACCCCAAAATTTTCCCTCTCTTTTTCATTGCATATAGCATAGCATATAGTATACATACCACTACATTTTTGCATAGAAAGATGAGGCGTAACATCCATAGTTAGAAGCATATGGCATGTGATCAATGATCTATCAATTTGTGATTCTTCAAAGTCAAGATGAGATCTAAGTGGTCTTGCAACAAGCTTACAAAGGATCCTCATATCTCACACAAGCTCAAACATCTCCCCAAAGCCCTAGAAGGGGTTTTATTCATCAGGAATTCATCATTGCATCATCCTCATGCATAAGGAAACCCTAATTAGGGTTTTGTCTCAGAGCAGGCTATCCTCATAGCTTTGACCAATTCTTGTGGTCAAAGGCTTCTATATGGTATAAGCTTTCATTTGGTATGCCATTTTGGTTTTTCTGGAAAATTTTCGTATCCTTCCACCTGTGTGTGGCCGGTGACTGTGTTTCATGTTTTATTTCTCCAACTTAATTCTAAGACCGTTGATATGTTTCTATCATGTGGTTGAGACTCAACCAGCGCATTAATGAACATGTTGCATCTCACGTGCCATCCTTTTTCATATATTTGTTTTTATTTTATTTTATTTTCCAGATTTAATCATGGCCATTAGATTTGTTGACTATAGTTAGACTGAATCTAGAATGTTAGATGTGCATACTTGTGATTCTTGTTGACTGCTTGTTGGCCTTTGGATTTGATTACTTTGTGAAGCTTGGATCTGATTCATAGGATTGACTGACTTTGGTTTTGGTTGACTCTATTTTTTTGTAAACACGTGGGTCTATGTTCTATCTGCACCCTCCTTTTGGGCATGTTTCTATTTTGAACCTTAATGGATCATTATCTTCACCCCCAACTTTTTATTTCATTTTATTTTTCTTATTTTATTTTAATTTCATTTTCAATTTTTAAAATTAGTTCCAAGCTTTCAAAAATCCAAAACAAATTCCTCAATGTTCGTTTGAGTTTTATAAAAATTTCCAAATTTTATTTTCTTTATTTTATTTTATTTTAGACCTCTAAATTAATTTTCCATTTATTTTCCTTTGATTTTCTTTATTACATGTATACCCTGACTTATTGATTTTCTATCTTGAGATCTATATGTTATATGAACCTGATTCTTTTTTCCTTATATCAAGAACATGTTGAAGTACTTGGAATATTTTTGTGTTGATTTTTAGACCTTGTTTGGTTGAATTTTGAGGTATTGCTTTGTGTTTAAGACTTGTGAAACCCTAGCTTGATTTGCCTAATTGTTTGAGTGCCTTTGGTTCTGATTCTTGGGTTGTAACTTTTTCTTGATGCTTTTAAATGTTTGAAGTTCTTTGGAGTTTAATATCATAATTCTTGAAGCATGTTTGGTATTTCTTTGATGCTTAAACCCTGGCTTGCCTATTTTGTGAATGTTTTGATCATAACTTGCTTGCTTGCTTAGGAAGGCACTTGTGCCATTGTATGAGATCTTGTTCTTGGCTTCTTAACATGATACTTGACTCCTGGTTTTGATATGTGATCACTCATGTCCATTGTTCTATGCTTACCTTGTATGACAAGTCATTTCTTTCACATGTATGAAGCATGTTCACTTCACTTCACTTTTTCTCTTATCTTCTCCTATTGCTTGGATATGTGCTTAAGTGCTTTGAATGATGTTTGAATATTTTGTTTAGGCACATGATTAGGATTTTTAACTTCTTACTTTGGCATTGCTTGTTGCATTCTCACTTGTGCCTTACTTGTTCACTTCCTTCCTTCTCACTTCTTCTTTGGTAACTTGTTTGATGTTTGTGGGACTTCTCCCATTTCTTTTTGCTTGATTTTTCATGACTAATATTAGAGGTCAGTTGTGACTAATAGGTTCTGACTTATATGGATTTTAGTGCTTAGACTCTTGTTCTTGCATGTCTTATGTTTGTTTGAACTTCATTTGCCTTTATGTGAATACTTCTAACTTTTCAGGGGCTTTGGTAAGTTTGGGAGGTGTGGATGATGTTTCCACATCTCAACTTCTTCCTTCACTTATTTTACACCTTCTTACTTGTCTTTGTGATGTTCTTAGGCCATCTTTGTTCAACTTTTTCTTCATCCCCCTTTAGGATCAACTTATTTTCTCTTAAGAAGTAAGTTGAGTCCTTTGCTCCTTTCTTCTTCTTCTTCTTCTTCTTTCTTTTCTTTCCTTCTTCTTCATTAGGATGGAATTAAAACCATAGTGTAACACCCAAAATTTTCCCTCTTTGTTTCTCCAATCGTGCATATCATAAGTATAACACGTAGCTTGCATACCCTAGCATTTGGCATTGAAAGATGAGGCATAAGCATTCATAGTTTCAAGCATAAGGCATGTGATCAATCATATGGAAAGATTTGATTCTTCAAAGACAAGATGATATCCAAGTGGTCTGGCAAGAAGTTCGTAAGGGATCTTCATATCTTATACAAGCTCAAGGTCCTCCTCAAAGTCCTAGAAGGGATGAAAATCAAGATCATCTCAGAATGGACGGTGCAAATGCATTCCTGAAATTTCCCACCAAAAGGGGGGAAAATTCAAATTTTTCCTGCGTTAACCGATTTACGATATGGGTTAACTGGTTAACAACTGCGAAATTTGAATTTTTTTCAGCAAGTCAGCATGCTTATTTTGGCTCCCTTTTCTCACATTTCAGATTTTGTTTCATTTGAATTAATTGGGAATTGTGAAGAAGGATCTAGAATAATTACCAAACCTAATCCCAAAGATAATTCCTAATCACATTTCTAAGCTAACTCCAAACCACGTTTTTGGGCCCCAAACCTAGATGTTATTTACTTCATTTCCCTCCAAACCAACACACACTCTCATAATTCTCATTTTTTCATTTGTTGAATTTTCAGAGCTCTCTCACATTTCTCTCTCATTTCTCTTTCAACCTTCAAACACTCAAAGTTCCTTTTCTTTTAAGATCATCAAATTTTGCATTGAAAATTATTGATCTTGGAACTAAACCTTCATCCATTGCTTTCTATACATTCATTTCTGGTTTTTGCTATTGGTTCAGATCTGTTTAAGTGCTTGGAAGTGCTTTTGGATCAAGCTTTTGCATTAAGTTCATCAACTTGCAATTTATTTTTGCATTTTATGTGAAGATGAGCATTAAATTTTGGAGGTTCTCTGTTAGATTCATCATTTACAGCTTGAACAACACTCACCAAAGCAAATCTCAGCTTTGTAGGTTGGTTAATTTCAGATCTACTTTTGCTTTTAGCATATTTGCATGTTTATGATGTAGATCCATAATGTGCTTGTGTTGATCGATTGATTTGTGAATTGATTTATGTGATGATGTTAGTGGATCTATTTGTGCCTGATTAATGCTGAATTTGGTGTGATTTTCGTGCACAATTGATTGCTGGAACTTCTGGAAATTATTGAAATAAGTTGTGTTTGGAACTGACTTTTTTTTGTAGAATTTGGTGTTGTACGCACAGTGTTAACCGGTTAACACTATGGGTTAACCGGTTAACACGTTGTATTGTTGACTTATTTGCTGTAGGATTTGGCCGGTTAACTGGTTAATCCCTGGGGTTAACCGGTTAACGTTGTTGCGGGTTGAATTTTCCGAGTTGTTATGAGGTTGTTTGCTCGCCATGTCTCTCTTGATCATCATGAATCATTGTGTTATTATTTTATATACTTATTTAGAGTTTTTTGCATGTTATTTGATGTATGTTTGCATTTCCTCGACATGTGAATTCACGTAATGTTTGACATGTTTGGTGACTTTATTTTCTTGAAGCTTTAAACATGTTGATTATATGGATTTGTTGGCATGCTAATACTTGACCAATTTTCTGGAATATATGTTGTTAATTTTATCTAACCTTTGTAGGGGAAATGGTAAGTGAGAAGTGTGGATGGCATCCATATTTCCAATCTCTTTCTCTTATCTTTTTATGATTTCATACATATCTTTGAGATGTGCCTAGGACATCATTTGTTTAACTTTCTTTCCATTCCCTTTAGAGAATAACAAAGGTGAAGTAGTCTTTGATGCATGGCCTTATTCCATGGGACACTTGTACTCACCCCATCTTGGTGGTTCTACAAGCTTATCTAGCATGATGCACAAGTTCAATCATAAGACTATCTTCACAAAGAAAGCCATCAAACACACTTCTTCATTTAATTCACAAAACACATAATAATTCCAAACAAGTTAGTGAATTCAAACCCTAATCTTAGGAAGCAAGTTTAAGGGACTTCTTCATTCTTGGTGAACTTATTACTCATTCTATCTAGGAATGTGGTAATAAATACACATTCCCTAGAAAAGGATTTAAATTCACTTCCTTGTGCCACACTCCTAAAAACTTCTAAAAGACTTGAACAAAGAATAATCGTCTCTCCTACGGGACTTCTTTTCTCATCTCCTTCACTCTCAACGTAAGAACTTGCTCCTACTTGTCTCTCTGTAAGACGGTAACACACTCGTATCAGACAAGCCTGCAACACCTGAGCATTGACATAAGCAGTTCAAGCTTCAAAACACAAGTAATCTTTCCACCCCTAGTTAGGGGAACTATGACGACTCTGATCCTCATGTCCATATGAGGTACATAGGCAGCGGGGTAGAGCTTGTTCGAGCACTCTTTTATTTTCCCTACAATTTCCCCCTTTCTTTTCTTTTCTCCAGATCCAGCTCTTTTTCTTTTGTAGTAGCTTCATTCTTTTACCCTTTGAAATAGTTTCTTTACAAGCGTGGATCCCGTCAGGCACGACGGACGATCTAGGGTGCTAATACCTTCCCAGGTCGTAACCGACTCCCGGACCTAGTCTCTTTGGTTCGCAGGACCTTTGTCCTTCCTTTTCTTTTCTTCGGTTTGTGCAGCATTACCATTCTCGTTCCTTTAGGATAAAAATGCTTGGCTGGCGACTCTACCCTTTTTCGCGACACTTTCGTGTTTGTACCAGGATGGATATCCTAGGAGTGACAGTTGGCGAATTTGCTGGGGATCGAACCCAGAATCTCTGGTTTCCCCTTTGAGAGTCTCTCCTAGCGCTTGTGTGTTTCTGTTTCATTGTTTGTTTGATTGTTTGTTGCTGCCTATTTTTTTTACATTTGTTTATTTACAACCTTATTTACAGTTTTCAGTATTTATTTTAATGCATCATACTAGACTGTCTAGACTGGTTTTCTGTTTGGTGGGACTTGGGTGATATTGTTACTGAGAGATAAGAAAAGTACCTGGCTTGAGTGAACCTTAGGACTTAGCATCGACAATCACTTTGGCCCCATGGTATCTTGTCATGGGGGTATTAGTGTGTTCACACCCAGATTCGCGACCGTCTTGGAGATATTTTGATATAGGGGTCTTCTATACTTCATTACACGTCCTTGATAGTTATGTGCGGATGGGGATCGATCATTGAGAACCTTGTGGAAACATCCCTCTCTAGTGGTGACAAAGGCAGACCACATTTTATGGCAAACCCATTCACACTCGAGGGCCCGCTTGGAACTCGCAAACGATGGCCTGGTTCTCTTGTAAGAACTCAGTCAAAACATCTGGTCGTATGATGATAGTAATGTATCCTACAGGCTAAATGTACTATTGTTTCTCGATTTTAGCACTTGAAGCTGGGGACTTATAAGGGATGATAATTTTCCCGGACTCCAACTGAAACCTCCCTGAGTAGTATATAATGCTTACCCGATTCCTTGATCTGGTCATGAGACATTTCTCGGAAATGGTGAATGTATTATTGCTATTCGGCTTTGAGAGTTTGTGATGTTTGACTAGGAGAACACCCGTGAGATTGGGAGGGGTTTACAGGTTTGCAGGAACCCTTGACCTCAACATACCATGTCACCAGTGCAGTCTTATATTCTGATTCGGTTACTTTGATCCTGGAGTTCTTGAGTTTATCTAGTTTTGAATCCTTGATCTGAGATTATCTGTGATTATCTGAGTTCTAATCCTTGGGTTGTTAATCAGAGGATTTGGGTTTCTGATCACTTGGCTTTGATATCCAGTATCTAGACGGTTCCAAATTGATAATGTGCCTAGCATTGCATTTGCATCATACCATAACATCATTAACATTTTTGTGTTTTCATTTCTCAGGCTTGCATTTCTGTTTATACCCGGTTCTGGTATCCATCAGCTGTTTACATCCAGATGGTAGGAGTTATTACTGTTTATCAGAAGAATAATGCACATTACACCTTTCCACAACCAGAGGTAAGGAACTTGCACAAGCTGAAAACGCTGATGAATGACAAGGTTTTTGGTGGTTTCAAGACCAAGTTTGGGCAGATTCTCCGGTATATATACAAGCCTACAGAAGATCAGAACGAAGGTCTCCACGCCTTGCTACAGTTCTATGATGCTCTGTTATGTTGTTTTGTGTTTCCTGACTATGTGTTGGCACCTACTTTGGAAGAAATTTTCAGCATGTTATAAATTCCTTTCAGAGGTGGATAGCCTTACTATGATTCTGGGAGGTTTTTCCAAGAAGGAGAAATTTCCAGGAAGTGTCATCTGCCAGAAGGTAGGGTAAGACATGGGTTGAGCAGCAGCAAAGGAAAGGGGTTGTCATGTGATGTGCTCATTCAGGAAGCTTTAGCTTACGCTCAGGAAGGTAAGTGGGCAAATTTCAGTGTGTTGTTGGCTTTATTGGTATACGGACTTATTTATTTCCAAGTGACAAAGGAATTATAAGCATGGAAGCAATAGCCATCTTCTTCAAAGGGAATCCTGCTCCTACTTTGCTGGGTGACTTTTATTATAGGGTCCACTACATGAATGAGAGAAGAGGGGGGTTTGTCAGTTGTTGTTCACCTCTATTTACTTATTGGTTTGCCAAAAAAATTCCAAAGTCAGGACCGTTCAAAGAGTTGAAAGGTGAATGGAAATGGTCCCGAAGATTGATGGGGTTAATTACAGAAGATATAACCTGAGGTTGCGATAGAGATGTGTTGGGCAAGGAGATTATTGTCAAGTGTGATGGCTTTCCTAATGTCCCATTGTAAGGAAGAAAAGGATTGATTAACTACAACCCAATGTTGTCTAGAAGGCAATTTGGGTATCCCTTGAGAGATCCTCCATCTGGAGAGGATGTTGTTGAATCCTTGTATCTCCCTGTTGAAGGAAATAAGGAGATGGTCATTAAGGCATATCAGGCTTGGGATATAAAGACACAAAAAGGAAAGAAAGTATTTGGGAGAGTAGACCCAAATATGTATGATCCCTTTGCCACTTGGTTGAAAAATCGTGTTAGAATTACACTCCTCCCTTTCTCAATGGAGCCTCCACTTTATCCAAAGAACGTGTTACCTCAAACTGTTGCTGTACAGACCACTGTTTCCATGGAGGCCTACCAAAAGTTGGAAGCCCAGCTACAAGAGTTGAGAATTGAGAATGCATAGATGACTGGCTTGTAACATCAAATGGATCATTCCAAAACAGTTTTAGAAGAGAAGTTGCATAAGATGCAGGTAGCTCAGGAGGCCAAAGAGAAGGAGTTTGCGGAAAAAGAAGCTTACTTCCAGAGAAAGGTCTGATGGACATTAAGAGAGAGGAAGAATTCAGGAAGACCAGGAAATCTCTTAGAGAAGCTAAGCAGTACATCACTTAGGTGCAGGACCAAACGAATCAAGGTCAGGAGGAGTGCAAGAAAAAGGAAGAGATGTATGAGCTGCAGATTTCTTCCTAGAAAGAAAAGTTGGAGGTGGCCCATAAGAGTCAACAGGAGACTCCCCAGCAATTGAATGAAGCACTCATGGAGATGGCAGATCTCAGGTGGACGGTTGATGTCAAGAGAGCTAGGACTGAGCTAGGATTCACAGGAGAAGGATCAGAGTCTTCTTGTAGCCTAGAGTTTTAGTTTATTTTCTTTTCTTGTATTTCAGGTTATCTACAGGATTGTTGTAGGAATCTTGTTTATTTTCTTGCACTTTATATTTCTGTAAGACTTATAACCCTTTGGGATGTTACTCTTGCCTTGTGGGTGTTGTTTGTGTTATGCAGTTGTCATTTCAGATTCTTGAGCTCTGTGTGCTTTGAAAAAATGGTTGTGTAAAGGTGTTTGAATGTGAGTACTTTGAAAAAGGGTATTCTTAATGAATTTTCTCAAAGGCCATCTGGATTCCTTCAGTAGATACCAGAGATGGGGCAAAAAGGCCAGACAATGAAAGCACAAATAGCTTACATTGCATACATATCACCCTATTTCTTATTTTGCAGGTACAACCACAGGTTTCTAACGTCTTCCATTTTTGGGGCAATATTGATGCGAGAAGAGTGCACTGGTATCCAACCAAAGAGAACAGAGGCAGAATTATGGACCATATGCAAACAGAGTTGGCAGAGTTACGCAATAGGATGGACCAGTTCATGACTCTCGTGACTGGCATCAATCAAATTCAGGAACGTCTCTGTGAGATGATAGATAGAAATCAAGATGGCAATGGCAACAATGGTACAGGTGCTCGTGGTGGCAATGGTGGTCCTCAACCTCAACATCAGCCTGATGTTGTTATTAATGGTGGTGGTGGTCCAGAGTATGTTCTCATCCCTATGATGGACGGTCAAGAGGACCAGTTTACTATTCTGGAGAATATGGAAGTACAATGTGTTGATGTGAATCGCCATTTCGAGGAAATGGAGGAATATATTCAGTTAATTCAATCTCATAACACCTTAGGTTTTGACATAAGTGATTTGGGCCTAGTTCCCGAAGTGAAGATTCCCCACAAGTTCAAAGATCTAATCTTTGATAAGTACAACGGTTCTTCTTGCCCAAAGACCCATTTTCAAGCTTATGTTGGAAGAATTTCCTCCCACACTGATGACGAGAAGTTGCGGATGTATTATTTCCAAGAAAGCCTCATCGGGGCATCTTAGGAATGGTATATGAAGCTTGGTAGGGCGTCCATCAGGAACTGGAAAGAATTGGCTAAAGTTTTTGTCAAACATTACCAGTACAACATGGATATGGCTCCTAACCATTCCCAATTGCAGAACATGTCTTAGAATGCTAAGGAAAGCTTTAAGGAATACGCCCAGAGGCGGCGTCAATTGGCTACAAGAGTTCAACCTCCTTTGTTAGAACATGAGATGCCTGACATGTTCATGGGGACTCTTCAAGGGGTGTTTATGGATCGCTTAGCTTCCTGCTCAGCTACTATGTTCACAAAATTGGTCATTGCATGAGAGAGGGTTGAAACTTTGTTGAAATTGGGAAAGATACAGGATACTGCTGCAAGGAGTTCGTCCGGAGCAAGAAAACCTTTTGTTGGTCCTCAGAAGAGGCGAGAAGGTGAGACTAACGCTGTATACGGCAGAGGAAAGGGCCGTGGACGTAGAAATAAGTATGAACAAGTGGATGTTGTCACTATCCCAACAGCGCCTGCTCCACAACCACAGCAGCAACAATATAACAATCAACAGAGACCTTACCAACAGCGCCAGCCTAGGCATGTTGATCGTCACTTTAACATTATCCTGATGACTTACACTGCTCTCTAGCAGAGGTTGTTAGACTTGAATATGGTGCAGCTTAGGACATTGACACTACTTGTTGGTAACCTTCCCCCTGGGTATGATGCTAATGCACGTTGTGCATTTCATTCTGGTGCTCTAGTCCATTCTACTGAAAAATGTCGTGCTTTACAAATGAAAGTTCAAGATCTCATTAACTCATAAGCTATTAATTTTTCTCTGCCATCAAATGTTAATACCAACCCTATGTCAAATCATGGAGGGGAAAGGGTTAATGTCGGTGAAGATGGAAGAGTTTTGAATTTGGTTTTGGATGTGAATGAAGTGCAAACACCACTAGTTGTTGTGAAAGAGCGTTGTTAAAGGGGAAGGTGTTCCCTGATTGTGATGGAAACTGTGAAGACTGTTTGACCTCCAAGAATGGATGTGACAAGCTCAGAGCTGGTATACAAATATTGATAGATGAAGATTCTCTACAGTTCAATAAGGTGCACAACGAAAGAGACGTGGTTTCTATAGTGACAATTTATTTTACTCCTGAAGAGATGCCTCCCTGGTCGGCACCAGTGACTATCTTTGTGCTTCAAGAAGTTAGTCTTGTCACAGTTATCCCTGTTACTATCACTGTTCCTGGGCCCGTGCCTTATGAAAGCGAAAGAGAAATTCCTTGGCATTATGGATCTGATGTGTATGTTCAAGGCCAGAGAGTTGAAGAGAAGTCTGTGACTATTGATTCCAGTATTGTTAATGCTGGAGGAGTAGGGAGTTTCACTCGCAGTGGACGACTTTTCGCTCCACAAACTCTCAGAAGAAATACGGAAGTTGAAGCTGTTGCTAGAGCTAAAGGTAAACAGGTAGCTACTGAATAGGTCGTGACTCCGGCTACTGAGCAGGGTACCTTGGAAAAGGAGGTAGAAGAATTTATGCGGATAATAAAGAAGAGTGATTATAAGGTAATCGAGAAGTTGAACCAAACACCTTCAAAGATCTCTATCTTATCTCTGTTGATGCATTCCAAGGCGCATCGGGAAGCCTTGTTGAAAGTGCTGCAAATGGCTTATGTACCCCAAGAAATCACTGTGAATCAGCTGGAAGCAGTGATGGCCAACGTGAACGCTAGTCATGGACTGGGATTCATAGACAGGGATCTAACTTCTGAAGGCTGAAATCACAACAAAACCTTGCATATTACGATGGAATGCAAAGGAGCGGTACTATCCCACGTGTTGGTGGACACAGTATCTTCTTTGAATGTGCTTCCCAAAAAGGCTTTAATGAAGCTTGATGTTGATGGTATTGTGTTAAGGCCAAGTGATTTAGTGGTAAAATCATTTGATGGCTCTAGGAGATCAGTCTTTGGTGAAGTTGAGCTGTCGGTTAAGATTGGATCGCAAGTGTTCAAGAGCATCTTTTATGTCATGGATATACAGTCAGCTTATACATATCTCTTGGGACATCCATGGATTCATGCTGCAGGCGCTGTGACCTTTACCTTTCACCATAAATTGAAGTATGTCATCGATGGATAGGTCATCACTGTTTGTAGGGAAGAAGACATATTTTTCATCTACTTGTCTACATTCAAATACGTCGAAATGGACGGAGAGATCCATGAGACGCTCTGTCAAGCTTTTGAAGTTGTTCATGTCAATGAGGTTTCTCCCAGCTCTGGGGATAAAGGAAATGAGAGAGTCGGCACGTCCATCTCATCATACAAGCAGACCATAGAAGTGGTGCAGTCTGGAAACGCTTAAGGATGGGGCAAGCTGGTTCAAGTTGATAAGAAAGAAGACAAGTTTGGGATATGCTATGTCCCAGGGCAGGCAACAGGGTCTCAGAGCAGAGCAATCAGTTTCTCCAGTGGGGTGTGATTGATCCTAATCAAGTTTGTGTTGTTTAAGATGATGCTAATAGTGATTGTGATCTCGACAATTGGGTGCACCCGTGTATCCCAGGGGAAGAGCTAAAGAACTGGTTCGCAGAAGACTTCGTCCAAGTTACTTGTCGGCCAGAGTAATTTTCTTATTCTCATTATCATACGCATGTTAAATCCTGCACTATGCCCAAGGTGTATGATCCATTGTAGGGCCTCCTTGCATTTCATGCAGTTTATTTTATCATGAATAAAGGACATTTTTTCATTCAAAACTGTGTTCCCTTTCTTTATTTTTAAAACGTTTTCACAAAAAACAATAAAAATGGCAATGTTTTTCTTTTGTTTTTTCTTTCTTTTTTCTGAAATAAGCACATCATTTGTGTAGAACCAATCATTCAGATTTCTTTGATAACACTTCTGCTATGACCGAATATGACTTTGATAGTCCAATCTACCAAGCTAATGAAGGGGTTGAGGAAGATTGTGAACTTCCTGAAGAATTAGCCAAGTTATTAAGACAGGAGGAAAGAGTTATTCAGCCTCACCAAGAGGAGATTGAAGTCATCAACATCGGAACGGAAGATGCAAAGAAGGAAATTAAGATTGGGGCCAGTCTACAAGCCGGAGTAAAAGAAGATTTGATTGGCATGCTTCGAGAATATGTGGACATCTTTGCTTGGTCATATCAAGATATGCTAGGTTTAGATACATAAATTGTGATGCATAAGCTGCCACTAAGGGAAGACTGCCCTCCTGTTAAGCAAAACCTTCGTAGAACTCGTCCTGGCATGGAAATGAAAATTAAAGAAGAAGTTCAGAAGCAGTGGGGCTTCAGGTTCCTTGTCGTGACTAGTTATCTACCATGGGTAGCTAAGATTGTGCCAGTACCGAAAAAGGATGGCAAGGTTCGGATGTGTGTTGGTTACCGGGACTTAAACAAAGCGAGCCCGAAAGATGATTTCCCATTATCTCACATCGATGTATTGGTTAATAATATGGCTCAGTTCTCGATATTTTCCTTCATGGATGGCTACTCCGATTATAATCAGATTAATATGGCACCGGAAGACATGGAGAAGACAACATTCATCACCCCTTGGGGTACGTTTTGCTACAAGGTCATGCCTTTTGGTTTGAAGAACGTCGGGGCAACTTATCAGCAGGCAATGGTGACACTGTTTCATGATATGATCCACAAAGAGATTAAATGTTATGTGGACGACATGATCGCCAAGTCCCGAGACGAAGCAAATCATCTGGTTAACCTCGAAAAGTTGTTTGAACGATTAAGAAATTTTCGTCTGAGGTTAATCCTTATAAGTGCACCTTCGGGGTGCGTTCTGGAAAACTGTTGGGTTTCATTATGAGCCAGAGAGGGATTGAGGTAGATCCTGCAAAAGACAAATACAAGATATTCCTGCACCGCGAATAGAAAAAGAAGTGTGTGGCTTCCTAGGTAGATTGAACTACATCGCACAGTTCATATCTCACCTCACAGCTACATGTGAACCAATATTCAAATTGCTAAGAAAAGAGCAGGCGGTCAGGTGGAATAATGATTGTAAAAGGGCTTTTGAAAAGATTAAAGAATACTTGCAGGAACCTCCAATCCTGATGCCTCCAGTTCCGGGGAGGCCGCTCATCATGTACTTGACTGTGCTTGAAGGATCAATGGGGTGTGTTCTAGGCTAACATGACGAGTCTGGTCGAAATAAGCATGCAATATACTACCTTAGCAAAAAGTTTACCGACTGTAAATCCAGATACTCACTGCTTGAGAAAACTTGTTGCGCTTTGGCATAGGCTGCTCACCGACTGAGGTAGTATATGTTGACCCACACTACCCTGTTAATTTAGAAGATGGATCCTGTCAGATACATTTTGAGAAACCAACGTTAACTGGAAGGGTTGCATGTTGGTAGAGGGTGTTGATTGAGTGTGATATTCAATGCACTTCACAAAAGGCCATCAAAGGAAGTGTGCTCTCAGTCTATCTTGCACAGCAACCTCTTAAGGATGATTATCAACCCATGAAATTTGACTTTCCTGATGAGGACATCATGTACCTCAAAGTTAAATACTGCGAGGAACCACTCCTAGAGGAGGGTCCAGACCCTGAATCCAAATGGAGATTGATGTTTGATGGGGCTGTCAACATTAATGGGCGCGGAGTTGGTGCTCTTCTAATTACTCTTGAAGGTGTTCATTTCCCCTTCTCCGCCAAAATCACTTTTGGTTGCACCAACAATGAAGCGAATTACGAGGCTTGTATTATGGGAATAGAGGAGGCTATTAATCTTAGGCTTAAGACCCTCGATATATTCGTAGATTCAGCTCTCGTGATTAATCAGATTATCGGCAAGTGGTATACTCATCAAGAACACTTAATTCCTTACAGGGATTATGCTAGAAGGCTATTGATGTTCTTCACAATAGCAAAGCTTCAATACATACCACGTGATGAAAATTAGTTTGCCGATGCACTGGATACGCTCTCTTCATCTATCAAGGTGATGTGTTGGAATTATTGTGTGACATAGCATGATTTTAATGTGTCAAAAACTTGGCATGTTTGTAAAGCTGGACAGGTTCACAATGGAAAAGGAAGGTTTGGCATTTTTGGAAAAATACACTGAATGAGCCGACTCAAATTCATCCATGAGCCGACTCATTCTGAGTTAAATTGATGAGAAATGCTCGGGTCCGAACAGGCTGCCTGGAGCATAATTTAGGTCGACTCATGAGAGTACATGAGCCGACTCATGATCTCTAATGAGCCGACTCATCAAGGATTTTTCTCATCTCATTTTCACGGGTCTCAACAGGCTGCCTTTCTGTTATTTTAGGTCGGCTCATCTATAAGTTTGAGTCGGCTCACTTGAAGGTTTGAGTCGGCTCATTGCTGTGCGGACTCATTTTTTCATTTATTTTTCTCTCCCTTATGATTCATTTCCTCTAACCAATATAAATAGCTGCTGAATTTCTTTTGAGAAGGTTAACAAGGGAAGTGAAAGATATACACATAGCTCTCTTCATCTTCTTCATTCTTGCATCAATCAAACAATTACACACAATAATCTTTGTTCGATCTTGGTGTACGTTTTGAAGATAACGTTCAATCGTGAATCAGAATTTCAGATTGGGTTTAGAGTGTGTGGGTTTTCCTTGGAAAAATCCGTTGGGGTTTTATCCTCCAAGATCATTGAAGATTTGGGGGTTTTGCACACATCGATCGGTCGTAGATTCAGCCGAGTGAGGTAGATTGAAGATCAAGTGGATCGTTCTCTCATATCACGGTAGACGGAGGATTGCGAAGGTCTTTATGGGTTCACAAGTGTGGGAGAAACTCAGCCGTGCTCAAAGTTTGGAGAATCGTGCATTCTTGCAATAAGGGAGCAAATTAATCGGAGGCTTTCTCGACACGCGTGGAAGACTTGATTCTACTTTGGATCAAGGGACAAGAAGAAGAATTGACAGCACCTTCAACTTGGTTTGGTTTGTTGGTTAATTCATTTCTATTCTTGTAAAACAATTGCGATTTAATAAAATTGCCCAATTCAATTTCGAATTGGGGGCAGAGTACTTCGAGCGAGGACGACGAAGGAACTGCCTCAACAAATTCCTTGTGTTCGTATTATTTCTCGCTTTCTATTTTTGGTTCATATTGATATTATGTGCTTGAAAATTCTGGTGTATCAAATTAGTGCAAACAAGGTGTTTGTTAAATTGCTTCACTCAAAAGTGTTGATCGGAGTGAGTAAAATTATGCACTATTTGACACAACAAAATTGCCCTTGGAGTGTGCACTCTAAGTGTTTGATAAAAAGCTCAATCACACAAGATCACTATTTTTGTATTTGTTTTCTTCTCTAATCATCATTAAGAATAGTTTTATCAAGTGTTGAATATTCAAGTGTATCATTTGTAAATCATTAATTCATCTAGTCATCATTTCATTCTATTTGGGTTTTACGCATATCCGATCTCCGGTGACTTCAAATTTGAACTAGACAATTTTCCGGGAAACTTCCGCTATTCTCTTTCAAATTAATTTTGAAAAGATAAATTTTAAAAAGGGATCTATTCAACCCCCCTTCTAGATCCGCACTATCGTCTAACAATTATGTCCCCAGGATTGGCATCTCTAGGCTCGATATACCTGCTTATGTATTCTCTGTTGATGCAGTGTCTGATGATAAGCCTTGGTATCATGACATTAAACACTTTCTAGAAAGTAAAGAATACCCAGCGGGGGTATCTTCCAACGACAAGAAGACTTTGAGACGACTTGCTGCAAGTTTCTTCTTAAATGTTGATGGCGTTCTATACAAGAGAAACTTTGACATGGTCTTGCTCATATGTGTGGATAGACACGAATCAAACATGTTAATGCAAGAAGTCCACAGGGGATCATTTGGTACCCATGCAGGAGGACATGCATTGGCAAAGAAGTGATTGAGGTCGGGGTATTACTGGTTAACAATGGATGCAGACTGTTGTTCATATGCCCGAACGAATCATTACTGATAATGATTCCAATCTGAACAACAAAATGATGGCTGAGCTATGTCGGGACTTCAAGATCCAACATCACAATTTTTCTCCCTACCGACCAAAGACGAATGGCGCGGTCGAGGAGGCAAATAAGAATATCAAGAAGATTGTGCAGAAAATGGTCGTCACTGTAACACGGTGGGAGAACTGACTTTAGTTATGTTGCGGATAGCAAGAGTCGCGACCGACTTTTATTTTATCCAAAGGAAAGGCATAAAAGAACAGGAAAGACCTTTTAAAAGATTTTTGGGTCCGGGGGTAGGTTATGTAAAGGGAAGGTGTTAGCATCCTTTACATCCATGGTTATCCATGGGCTCTTAGTTACTTAGCTCACTTTAAAATGTTTTTGAAATGTGAAGTGTGTGAATAAAAATTTTCTTAAGTATTTTATAATGATCCATGTACGGATGTATATAAAACCTTTGTTTTGAAAATTGTTTGAAATGTATGAAGTGTTTGAAATATTTTGAAGAGTGAGCAAGTATCTAAGAGGAACCTACCCTAAGTTTAAGTCTTTTCTGTTCTTGAATCCTTTAAGTGGTAAGACTATCCCTATTATTAAGGAATAGGTAGTCATTACCTTGGATGTAAGGGACAAGTGAAGGGACATCTGTTATTTAGGCAACTGTGGGGTGTATAAGCAATTTAAAGGGACTTATCATCTTTATTCGAAAGGGACAAGATCATTACGAAGGCAACATTCGAAGGGACTTGATCTTTTTTATCTGTTTAAGGGACTAGATGATGTGAAATGAGGGACTTTGCTTTATACACCCTACTTGACCTTTTGTTTAGGCAACATGAGAGGCAACCCTAGAAAGTGAGATGGCGATCAAAGATCGACTTACGTGTGTGAGTGTACAACTTTAAATATTTATCTTTTAAATTAATGATCTAAATCAATTTTAAATACAAATATGTTTCACTCCCTATTTTACTAACCATAGCATTTAAAAATAAATATTAAACATTACTACTAAAATATTACATAAGGGAGACAATTACATAATAATAATAATTAAAATAAATTTAAATAAATAAGCAAAATTAATAATAATAAATAATTGTGTTAGTAACAATAATAATAATAAATCATAATATATATATGGGGTTAGTAATAATAAGATAAAAATCATATGAAAATAAATAGAATTAATAATAAAATAAACAAGAATATTAGCATAATAATTAAAAGTTCAATTTTTCTTATAAACAATTATTTTTTAAGATTAAGAAGAAAATATAAACAATTATATACTAATTATTATAAAGTTTTAAATTATATACAAGTTATAAAAATTAGGTTAATTATAAACATATTATGAAAATAAATTATATTTACAAAATTAAATTAGCTAATTTTAATTATTTTTAAGCATATACTAAAAATTGTTTACATACAAGAATTAAATAATAATTATAAACAAATTATAAAATATATACATATAATTAAAGTTTGTTAAAAGTTATAATTAACAAATAAATTAACATTTATAATTAGGGTTTATAAAAATAATTAGGTTTTAAAAATATTTTAGGGTTTCTAAAAAATTAGGGTTTATAAATTTTAAAAAAAAAATAGAATTAGGTTTTTATATAAAAATAATTAGGTTTTAACATAATTAATTGATTTATACAAAATAATGAGATAAATATTAAGTAATTTTAATAAAATTTAAATTTAAGAAAACAAAAGATGAATTTGAAAACATACAAAATTATATAAACATTTTATTTTAATTATTTATCATTTAATTAAATCAATTATAATATATATTAATCAAGAATAAAAATGAAAAAAAAATATGAACAAAACATACCTAGGGCTGGGATTCGAACCCAGGCCCTAGGCTTTGCCTCCTCCAAGACCAGCATGCCATCCACTGGGCCAGCGCGCGTCTGGTGTTAACAAATAGTCCTCATATGTTTTTATGCATGTCCTGGAAAAAATCAGAATAAAAGAAACAAAGCAAAAAGGCCTGGGGGATTCGAACCCAGGACCTTGAACATTACGCATACGCACGCCAACCAACTGAGCTAGCAACTTGTTCTGATATAATTTCAATAATATAACATAAAATATTATAATAAAATTTGAATTTGAAATCTGGCGCGCTGACTTCATCTTCTTCCTTGGATTTTCGCAGGTTTTCCTGCGAAATCTACTGGGAAATTTCCTGCAATTTTTCTTGCACTCCTGAACCTGCGAATTCCATACTTCACCAAACAAGTACGATTTCATCAAATTAACTACATAAACATGATCCAAACAGTTCATTGAGTTGATTTATGGTCTCAAAATTCATTTATAGTTATTAGATTATGAAACCCTAATTCAAGAGGTATGAACTCTAAAATGGTGTTTCACGAATTGGCCATCAAAACATCAATCTAATTGCCCAGAATCCATCACTGCATTCATCTAAACACAAATCAATAGTCAAACTTGATTAATATCATGTAAAAATGCAAGAACAGAAAAAATCGGAAGTGGAAAAGAAACGATTCGGATTTCTCAATACGTCATGTTATAGTGCAATGTAATGAATGGTTTCGAGTCAGGGATGTCCAGGGAAGCTTGTGATGTTCTCAAAATACCTTGAAACTTCCTCTAAGGTAGAAACCGAAAATTCACTTTTTGAATGATTTTTGAAGTTTGAAACTTACTCTTTGAGGCTGTGAAATCCGTCCCTATGCATTGTGTTCTCTTCATATACTTATAGTGAGTGAATTAGGTCAGAAAGATTGGATCATTGTATGGATTTTTTTGATTTTGGAGATTGAAAAAGATTAGAACTTAAATTTCAAATATTTGTGAATTAGACCTTTCTATTTCAAGCCAATCATCATCAATGTTATATCAATTCAATCCAAATCATGTTAATGACCTTCTAGAACCAAAATATATTTTAAATTTTCACATTTGATATTTTATTTAAATTTAAAATGATTTTTAATATAAAAAATCATAATAAATAAATTAAATAAAATAAAATTATGAAAATATCAAATAAATTTCGTGAATGATGTCATGGAACACTTTGGGTCACAAAAAGTTCAGCCCATTTAGAAAAATTTGGTTTTAAGACCCTATTTTCTTCACAAACCACCCAAAAATTTCCCAACTTTGCAAGGACACACATCCTTCAATTTTAATGCTATGAGGGTGTTCTTGGACATTTTGGAAAGCTTGAAGAGTTATCTAACCAACCCCATTGGTTTCATGTCCATATAATTTACCATTCTCAAGTTATGCCCTTTTGAAGTTGTTGACTTTTTGTTGACTTTCAAAAGGACCTATAATGTCTTAGCTCATACCTTCCAAATGAAGCATTTTTGGGCTTGGCTTGTGAGACACAAAGTTGTATAGAATTCAATTTCCTTAAAAATGAGCTTTGGATGGAAAAAATGTGATGAAGCATGTGAAAGTTATGGCTGGTCAAAGTTCAGTTGACTTTTCCTGAGGAAACCCTAATTTAGAAACCCCTGATTCTTGATGATCTGAAATCTCCTTGATGAATCATGATCAACCCTTGATTAAATGATGAATTTTACTTAATATACTTGATGTTGGCAAAAAAATCATGAATTTTGACTTTGGTTTGACCACAGTTGACCTCAGTTTGACTTTTTAACTACTTTGACTGATTTTGACTTATCTGATCATTTGACTGAGCAAACCTTTGAGAAAAGTTCTGAAATTTGTCATGGGGATTCTAAAACACATATAAGATGTTGTGAAGCTCACTTGAAGTCTTGGAAGTCCATTTAGCCTGATTAAAGTCAAAACCCTAGTTTTGGATGCACTGCTTAGGAGGATGCATTGTCTGAGGGAAATGTCAAATCTTCTGACTAATTGTGAACTTTGTGAACCTTGTGAACATCATAAAATGTCTTGTGAATCTTGTAAGATGTCTTGTGAACCTTGTGAGATGTCTTGTGAGCCTTGTGAACCTCATGATAGGTCCTGTAAACTTCATGAACCTCATGAAAGGTCTTGTGAACCTTGTGAACCTCATAAAGTGTCTTGTAAACTTCATGAACCTCATGAAAGGTCTTGTAAACTTCACGAACCTCATGAAAGGTCTTGTGAACCTTATGAACCTCATAAAGTGTCTTGTGAACCTTGTGAACCTCTTAGCACACAAAGTCTTGTATTGTGAGGGCAAATTTTGGGGTGCAACAGTCACCTATAAAGATTGGCATGAGATGTTATTGTTTGCTTTGCATAGGTACCGAACGTCAGTCAGGACCTCTACTGGGGCAACTCATTTTTCCATGGTGTATGGTATGGAGGTGGTCTTACCTGTTGAAGTCGAAATTCTTTCTTTGAGAGTAATGATAAATGTCAAGTTTGATGAGGCTAAATGGGTGTGTGCCCGATATAATCAATTATGCTTGATTGAGGAAAAGAGATTAGCAGATGTTTGTCATGGTCAGCTTTACCAAAGGAGAATGAAGTGGGCATTCGATCAGCGAGTACGCACTCGGGAGTATCAAGTTAGTGAGCTTGTACTCAAGAGAATTATTCCTCCAAGTTCAGATCACATGGGCAAATGGACTCCGAATTATGAAAGCCCGTTCATAGTAAATAAAGTTTTCTCTGGTGGAGCACTGATGCTCACTACTATGGATGGTGAAGATTTCCCGCTCCTGTTAACTCAGACACAGTTAAAAAATACTTCGCATAAAAAGACCCGTTGGACAAAAAATAGAATAAGGAGTCCAGGAAACAAAAAAAGGCATCCCAGCAAGCCAAAAACAAAATAAAAGGCTCGAGCAAAAGTTAGGGATATAATAAAAAAATTGTACACCCGGTGAGTTGAAAAACCATATTGGACAGCTCATGCAAAAAAGGGTATCCCAGTGGATTGAAAACCCGAAAAGGCGGTCCACGCAAAATAAGGGAATAAGCGAATGACTACGATTTGGGTAATTTGTACCACGTCATCGTCTCATATAACCTGGAAATCTCAGAAGGGTAGGAATCAATCCAATCTTCTTCTTCAAAAAGCAAGAGCAGAAACGGAGAAATCTTGAAGACATTGGACATAGCAGAATTGAAACTCATTGGAATGTTGTGCACTTTTCCATTAGGATAATTGTTTTTTCTCAATTTGCAGTGCTCACCTCTTTCCAGGTGGCTGCTTCCTGATGTAAATTTTTGCCTATTCATAAGCTAATCAATAAAAGAATATTCAGTCAAAAAGCTTTATCCTTGTTTTTATTTTACCTGCTTTGTTTGCAAAAAAATGTCCTGAATTTTTTATAAAAGAACATTGCATTTAAACGGGTTGGCTTTATGAATGACATGTGAAAAAGGGAAAACACTTAAAATCACTTTAGATGGTGGGTGACACGGGATGATCGATTCATACCATGTGATTTTCTGGGGCATATGTGCATACTTTGTTGTGCATGTTTTGTAGTCAAAAAGAGGATGTTATCAAACAGTAATCCCCAAGCAGAATTTCTCTCCCCAGCAAGAGACACCTTCATAGCTCTCATGTCCAGCAAAGGGGTGATTCACATCATCCCCAGTAGAATTGTCAGAATTCTACCCCCAGCTGAGTCAGAGCAAAATGGGAAGTCCCCAGCAGAACTTCAGGGCAGTTGAAGTTTTCATCCCTAGGCGGAGTCATCATCATAGTGGGTTATTCCCAACAGGCAGTTGAAGGCCTTATTTCCCCACAGAGTCAAAATTTCCAGAATTCTTGTGCTAGCAAGAGTATGGACCATGCATTTCCCCAGCCCAGTCTAAAGATGGTCATTCCCCGCATAGTTTCATGTTTGGAATTGGTCCATCATTGAAATATTCCCCAAGAAATTACCAATTTATTTTTGGCAAGTATGACAAATCAATGCAGACAAATTTGTTCTTACTTCTTTTCAACAGAATATTATCCTTTCAGGGATTTTTGAGATCGATTCAGCGATCATTTGTTCCTCAACAGAATTTCAGTTAGAACGTTCTCATCCCTATCAGAGTTTTACAGAAAAAAATTTCCCCTGCAGAATTAATCCAGCCGGTGGATTAGCGTCAGATTCAGTACCAGTGAATTGATTATTCAGCGTATTTCATATGCAATATCCAATTTCAGTGGATCAACCTTGGGATGCACATCTATTTGGTATAGTGTATGTTTCAAGAAGAGGATCATTACAGCGCATTACAGGAGAGATCCTAATGATAGAAATAGTCGAAATTTTGCTTTAGAGTCGTAAAGCGCATGTTATGATGTGGATTCTAAACGGGGTCGTTTCAGCGCAGCTCAAGCGAGATCCCGACAGTGTTTTCATTGTTTGAATAGTACTCAGAATTGTAGCAGCGCATGTTAAGATGCGGATTCTAAGTGAACATTTGTACCACGTATCTGACGCAAATGATATGTGAAGAGGGTCGTTTTAGTGCGATACAGGAGAGATCCTGACAGTGGGTTATATTGTCGAAGCAGTGCAGAGAATTGTAACAGCACATTTCCAGATGTGAATTCTCCCAGATGCACATTTTTACGGTATATTCGATCTGAGGGTAGGCGAAGAGAATCGTAAATGCATATTAAGATGCGGAATCTAATCAAAGGCGTTACAGCGCATTTCTAGATGTGGGATCCTGATCAGTGCATGTTTATCCCACATACTCAAATGCACCTTTAAGAAACGTTTAGAAACATGAGATTCGTAAGGAACCAGTTATTTCCAAAGTGCATCGTCATTGTGGAAAGCCAGTAGTCTCCTGGCGTCATTTAAAAGACATTTCTTCTTGGTTACTGAGTACTTTCTCACCACATCAGGGTCTTCAGACAGTTGTTCTCTTTGATTGGGTTTATTTCCCATTGTTCTTTTTATAGAAGAATGCAAATCTCTGGTTCTTTTGGTATTCAACCATAATTCATCTCGAACGGACGACAGTCGATGTTTTCGTCCTTTTCAGATTAACAATTGTTTGAATAAAGGCAGCTGTAATACCCCAAATTTGTCCTCTTTGTTTCATCTTGTCGCTCCCGATAAATGGGGAATGGCCCAAATAAAGGTACAGACGCGAACGGTCGGCGAGAGGGACAATGAGAACACACAGCAGTGAACTCACTGGAGATGAAAAGAGTCGCCAGCTAGGCATTTTTATCCCGGAGGAAAGGCAATGCTGCATAGACCTGGAAAGACACGGATAAGACGGTTTGCGAACCAGAGAGACTGAGAAAGGGGGTTGGTTACAACCTGGGAAGGTATTAGCACCCAGATTGTCCGCCGTACTCGACGGGATCCACGCTTAGAAGATTTGTGTTTTAAAGGGGTAGTGTCAGTGCAATTTGTGTGTAAATGAGCTGGAAAACAAGATGTACAGGTGTCAGTGTAAGAGAAATGAAGTGTATAAGTGAAGTGTCAGTGTAAGAACAGGAATAAGATGCTCAAGATCATGAGGCTAAAAAAATGAGGATAGAAAGAGGGGGAATATACAGAGACTTTTGTTCGATAACTGTTAAGTTATGCCTACGTATCCTCTCGTGCAATGAGGAAGTCAGAACACCGTAGTTCGACCCAAAGAGACTGAAAGATGAATTGACTTGCGAACTGCTTACTTGTCTATGCTCAAGTGTATGACCTGTCTGGCTCAGGTGCAAACTGTCTTGCATTAGACGGAAGAAGCAAGTTCTCGTTTGTGAGTGAATGAGATGAGAAAAGAATCCCAAAGGAGACGATTATTGTTTGTTTTTGATTTTTCAGTCTTTTATTGCCTTTGAAAGTTTGTCATAAGTTAATGAGCTTAAGCCTAAACCAATGGATTTAGTAAACTCATCACATCTTCCCTCTGATTAGGGGTAATGAGAATACCTTAAGTGTGAAGTCAGGTTCTCACACTTAATCACCTTTGGTGTAGGAATAAGATCATTAACCTATTTGTGATTATTTAGATGTTTTTGGGGTTTTTGTTTAGTGTTAAGTAATGAGGTTAAGCCATAATCGAGGATTAAACAGACCCATTACACCATCCTAATAGAAGGATAATAGATGAGAATGTTTAAGCTGAGGAAGGCTCCTCAACTTAATCTATGATTAGGGATTAAACTCATGACAAAACAAGCTTTTGATTAAGTGGATTTTATTTAATGGTATGATGATGAAGTGTTTTTTAGGGTTTGTAAGACAACTTGAGGGGGACTTGTCCATTAACACTAGGGTTAGTCCTTCTTAACCAGTTAAGGAAGAATTAGAACCCTAATGCAAGGCCCAAGTTACAAGTGTGAAGTCTTGATGATTATTAAGTGAATTGATTAAAGGATTTAAACACATTAAGGGTTTAACACTTAGGATTAAAGTTATACACTCCATCCTAAGAGAAGGATGCAGGCATAAGCTTAATCACAAAGCCTTAAAGCCTTTAGGGTTTAGTCCCTGATTATGAGGTGAGAAGAGATGACTCAAAAGAGACACAAAGGTAAAAACCAAAAGGGGAGACTTATCAAAACCCTAATCATTGTCATGCTTGGTTGTTCCTAAGGTTTGTGAGGTTTGCAAGAAAGATCTTCAATGGAACCACCAGGAAGCAGATGAAAGGATCAAGAGAAGCAAAGTGACTTGCTTCATTCAAGAAGTCAAGTCACTTGAAGAAAGAAAGTGGGAGGAAGAAGAATGAGCAAGCTCAAACTCAAACACATATAGAAAATGTAGCAATGGATGCAAGAGAGATGAAAAGAAAGGTTATGAGAAGTGAAGGCAAATTCACCTCTCAAGTTCACTTACCACCTGAAAGGTTAGAAAAGGAATGCAATGCAATGCAAGATGGGATGAGATGAACATGATGCAAAACCAAACCAGAAGCATATGCATGATGTTAATGATGCTATGAGATGCTACAAACCAGAAACAACACATGTGGATGGTCATGCAAGCTTATGAATGCCTATGAAGTAAGTTAGAGCACATGAACATACATGAAAAGTTATGAAGTGCACATGACATACAACATGGCAAATACATGATGCAATGATCAAACATGCTTTCAATATGTCTTATGATGTCAAATGAATTAAATGGATGCTTGAAATGTCATGGCAAGTCATGTTATGCAAGAGAATGCAAGATGGATGCATATGGAAGCCCAAATTAGGGTTTATGAATCATACATCAAACACAAACCAAAATCAGAAGCAAACAACATTACAAAAAATTGAAAATGCAACACAAAGGACCCCTAATCCTATACTAAACCAATGCCCAAAGGGGAGGTCTCAACTCTTAACCAAATTCAAGTTATGATTTTTACAAGTTTTTAGGGTTTTTAGGGTTCCTAAACAAAAGAAATGTCAAACAAAATGAAAATGAAGGATCAAATCATGGCCTTTTAATCTCAAAAACTACATGCTAAACACAATGCAATGCAAGAAGAATCAATGTCCAACTCCTCATGAATAGGCAGAAATGATTTTTTGAACTTTGGATCAAAATAATGCATAAAAATGATTTTAATTCAATAAAAAATTCTCAAAATGCATCAAGATCAAAAAAATAAATTTGGTTTGAAGGTTGGACAATGTTTCTAAATGTCTTAGAACATTTCATGAATTTTTTTGGTGATTTTTAAATACCTAAAAGTATTTTTAATAAATTAATTCTCATTAATCAATTAAAAATAATCTTTTAAATATTTAAAAATACTTTTTTAATGCTAAAAATAAAAACAAAAATATTTTTGTGTCATAAAAATTAATGAAATTCAGGATAAAAAATTTCATAATTTTTAGACAAGTTTTGCTATTTTAATTAAATTCCACAAGTAAAATAAAAAGAAATGCAATAAAAATTGAAATAAAAGAAAGTAAGCAGATCCAAGGGTGGAGATTTAAACTGGATTTGGGATGGTTGACTGGCGCGCAGATCCAAGGGCCATGGTTGGTTCTGATTAGATTAAACTAATTATGGTTTATTTAATTAATGAAAAAGGATTAGGGCATAATGATCAGATCTGAGCCATTCACACGCGCGGGAGGTCAAAGGGGTCAATTGATCCTACGCTCCAAATTCAAATCTCCTTAATGACCTGAGATTAGGGCTAAGCATTTCCAGGTGACCGGAGGGAAGCTCCGGTCATCTTCTCCGGCGGTATCAAAACCCTAAAACATGATTCAGGCATCTATTCCACAAATTAAACACACCTAAGTGATCCTCTAACATCCTAGGATACGAATCTATGCTCAAACATCATTTAAACCCCAGAAATCATGCAAATCGAAGAGAACAAAACCCACGGGTGAAATTTCAGAGGGATCATACAAACTCATTTCTCACTTATTTTTGATTCTAAAGGCATCCCCATGATCAGCAAGACATAAGTAATCATATTATAACTTAAAATGCAAGCTTTGGGAGAAAGTGTTCATGTTCATACCTGAGCTGGAAAGCTTCAATATTGAGCTTCCAGGGCCTTCTTTGGGTGCAAATGGACTTCTTTGACTCTCCTGAGCTCAATGGGATACCTCAAAGCTCTTGTGGGTGGCTGATTTGAGAGGAATACTTCTGGTGTAGCAGATAACACAGTCAGGAATAGGGAGGTTTCAGGCCACTCCAATGGTGGATTCTTGCTCCTTTAGGTGTGCTTGACTTGTTGGTGAAGAAAAGTGGTGTGTTTGATGGTTGGATAAAGGGATTCGAAGAGTTCTGGTTTTGAAGATGGGAAATGGTGAAGCTCAGTTCATGCTGGTTTCAGGCTTATGCTTTGTTGGTTTGTGATCAATAATACATGGTGAGATGAGTAGTGGGATTTGTTTTAGTGTTTGAGGCCTGTAGAGACAGATTCGAAGGAAAATGAAAAAATGGAGTGTTTTTGTGAATGTGTTCTTTTGGCCTGTTTCAGCTTGGCTTGGTGTTATGTTTGGCTAGCAAATGGAAAGTATAAACAATCCCAATTGGCCAGAGGATGTGACATGGCCTGCTGTGATTGGGATGTTTGCTTTTGCCAAAAGTCAACTTTTTGTAAGGAAAGCATGGGCTTGGTTCTAGGCTTGGTACCATGGCTAGGGCTGGCGCAGCATGGTGTGTATGGGTGCTAGGAAAGTTCAGCAACCAATGTGACAAGTGGGTGAAGTGTCATGAGTGATTTTGCAAGTTGGCTCCTTTTGAAACTTCATGAAAATGCCTTGTTACACAAACCATGAACATGTGATCTTTTGGTCCAAATCTGATTTTTAGAACTCATGTGATGTTTGTACATTGGTTTGAAGTGAACTAGAAGTTACAAATGGCCTTGGTTCATGATTTTGCAAATTTCTCATTTGGTGCACATCTTGAAAATAAGTGATTTTTGGCAACTTTGTCACACCATAACTTTTGATCCAAAATGAATTAGGTCATGTTCTTGTACTTTTTGAAAAGGGAAAAATGTGTTCTACAACTTTCATGACCAAAGTTTTTCCATTTGAAGCATTCTTGGATCAAAAAGCAAGGCTTGAAAAATGACCTAAAATGACATATTCTTGAAAAGTCAACTATGCCCTAAAAAGTCAACTTTGCAAAAACTTCAAATTCTTGATTTTTGTGAACTTCAACCTTCTTCCATGATCAAATAAAGATCATATACACTCAAAATGATGAAGATCACCCCTTGGTTGGGTCATTGGGGGCCTCAGTTGCCCTGATTTTGCACTGACTTGTCCAGAAAGTCAACCCTTGATCAGATGACTTACCCATGGAATTTCTTCATTAAAATTGATATGCATACTCCCTATACCATATAGAGACCAATGGAAACAAGAATGACCAAAAAATTTGGAGTTATGGCCTCTGAAACCAAAACCCTAATTTTAGGTCAACTGTGCAGTCAAGCCTGACTCTGCACCCACACCAATCCCAGTTCTTGTGATTCTTTTGCATTCTTGATTTTGAGAGGATATAATATGGTATAAGAACACATGTAGACCCCTTTGAAGTGATTGTTGACTTTTGGAATGGCTCAAGAAGCTCTTGGATTGCTCAGGTCACAAACCCTAGATGCAGATGACTTAGAATCTATGCAGTGAATCAAAAATGAGATATGAGATGATATGATGGTGTTTATGCATATGAAATGATCAAAAGCCATGGTGTGAATGGGTGAGGGCAAATTTGGGGTGTTTACAGCTGCCCCTATTCAAACATGAGTTAGTTGTGCAGGTTGTAAGCAACGGCTTAACAGGCAAACCAGATAACTTGTGGTTGAATACCAAATCAAAGACAGTCCAAAATTTGCACTCACAGAATGAAGAAGAAAAGGGATATAGATTGTAAAAGAAAGTAAAGTATATTGTAAAGTGCGGGAAACAAAGCAATGACGGGGACGGCCGACATGCTGGGGATAAAAGGTAAAGCCAAGACGGGGACGGCCGATTAGCTGGGAAAAATCAAATTATGATGGGGACGGCCATCAAGATAAAGTAAGATTCTCTGGGAATTAATGAAACATGACGGGGACGGCCATCAAGTTCATAAAGCAAAGTAACCAACGATGGGGACGGCCATCGGGCTAAAAAGGAAACGGGACCACGACGGGGACGGCCATCGGGTTAAAGAATAAATGAAATAAACAGATGATGGGGTACGGCCATCAAAGGTGAAGGACGATCACCTAGCAGGGGACGGCTTCTCTGTTGGGGAATAAAGGAATTATGATGGGGACGGCCATCAAGGTGGAGGACGACCACCTGGCAGGGTACGGCTGCCGAAAATATCAACGATGGGGACGGCCATCGGATGAGCATGATGGAGGACGACCATCAAGAGGTGGAGGACGACCACCTAGCAGGGGACGGCTGCTCTCAAGGTTTACCATGACATAGGACGAATGCCAGATAACCAAAAATCAACAATGGGGACGGCCATTGGATAAAATGATGAAGGACGATCATCAAGAGGTGGAGGACGACCACCTAGCAGGGGATGGCTGCTAAACGTCAACGATGGGGACGGCCATCGGATGAGCATGATGGAGGACGACCATCAAGAGGTGGAGGACGACCACCTAGCAGGGTACGGCTGCTCTCAGGTTTTATCATAACACAGGGCGAGTGTTAGAAAGAAATTTGTTAGTTGGCGATCTACTGGGGAGTAGTAAACACGGACGGGCGTTTACAACCAAGAAAAGAAAGTATACGTGTTTTAGGTGTGGTGTATAGATTAAAGATGCGGACGAGCATCCTTAAGACTGCGATACGGACGAGTATCGGGCAGAAACAAATACTGACGCGTGTTCAAAGATGATGATACGGACGAGTATCAACCGGTTAACAGACAAAAGTGTTTGACACAGTGTACGGATTAAAGATGCGGACAAGCATCCTTAAGACTATGATACGGACGAGTATCATGTAGAAACAAACTCTAGACGCATGCTCTGAGATGATGGTATGGACGAGTACCAACGGGTTAACAAAAGAACACAGACTAGAGTCGAATCTGTGGGGATATGAATGGTATATACAAGATACGGACGAGTATCTGTATGAGTGTATCATGAGTAACGAGTATGAGCATTGCATAGATGAGTGTTTATCTGCTGGGGATATGACACGGACGAGTGCCAAAAAGAGGAGAGTATAATATGAACAAATATCTGATATACAAAGTGTAGGTGACTGCGCTGGGGATGCGACACGGACGGGTGCCAAGAAAGTGTATATAAGTATATGTGAGTGCAAAGAGGATGTCTTTGGCTTTCTGCTGGTGCTGGGGACCCTGGTGGGGATTTTAGGGAAAGTATTCTGCATTTTGATGTATTGTCATTATTCACAAGTGTTCGATTCACAACATGGCTTATGATTATGCTATGTGTTTGATTTTTGCCGTAATGCTCCGAATTAAAACGGAATGCTACGCTTTTGTGGGTAAATATGATGCGAATGCTTATGGTCGTGCAAAGGTACCAAACTGGGATCCGGGTCCCATTGCTACGAAGATCCTCGATCGATCTGTTTGTAGTAAACATCCCAGCTGGGGATGAGATCATCGGTAGATCTAATGATATTTGCTTGGGGATTTGGGTCACTGATAGACCTATCTCGGTAATGAGGGACCCAGCTGGGGTTTGTAGAAGCTTTCTTCACTCTGTTGTGAGTTCTATGCGTTGCTCTTCTGGATAGGGGCTGGAACTCTGTGGGGAGATGGCTCTCTGACTTTTGTGTATTTCGGCTGAGGATAAAAAGGCAACTCGGCTGGGGAGAAAGGGAGGAATCGCTGAAAGACCTCCCTAAGGATTCTATTGAAGAGGATCCCTGACTCAGCCGGGGATATAGGTGCCTTTTGTGATACCTACCCATTCTGATGGGGATAAGTAATAAGTGGCAATCTCAGCTGGGGGAAGTCATGGGGGGCAACTCAACTGGGGAGAGAGCACTTCGGGTGTTAAAATTGAGTGTTGGTTTGCCAGCTTGCTGGGATAAAGTTTTCATGCCCCAAGTTGCGTTCTGGATACCTGCAATCCTGAAAAAGATAGAGAAACGCACAAGATAATCCCGAGGCATCCCTTACTGGATTCCGTCATAGGAGTTAGGCACTTCTGAAAGTAAGTATATTTCCTGCAAGCACGTTTTTATTTGGAGATAAGCATCTGTATTCTTATGCAATCAGTTTTTTTCTTTTAAGACATCGGACATTTTTTGCAAATAAAAATGTACAAAACGAGACATGACTGAAAATCTGATCTTATTAATTCATGTGCCCTGAATTGGCGAGATACAGTCAAAGGAACATATCCCCTGGAATGAGGAGATTGTTACAAATTGAGAAACAAAATGTTGGCAGTGTTGATGACGCTTCAAGGAGCTTCCTCTTCACTATGACCCGTATGACTTTTGACGTTCTTCTCATCTTGCTTTTTGAAGAATGTTGATTCTGATTGAGGCTTGACCCTTTCGAAGCTTACCAAGTTGTAGGTGATACAGACGAATTCAGAATGCAGTTGTTCGCTTATTCCCTTATTTTGCATGGATCGCCCTTTCGGGTTTTCAATCCATCGGGATACCCATTTTTGCCTGAGCTGTCCAATGCGGCTTTTCAACTCAGCGGGTGTACATTCTTTTGTTTATTTTCCCTTATTTTTGCCCGAGTCTTTTATTCTGTTTTTGACTCGCCGGGATGCCCTATTTTTGCCTGGACTTACATTCTGTTTTTGTGTCCAGCGGGTCATTTTTTATGCGAAGTATTTTTTAACTGCATCTGAATTCACAGGGGACGGGAAATCTTCACCATCCATGGTGCTGAGCATCAGTGCTCCACCCGAGAAAACTTTCTTTACTACAAATGGTCCTTCATAATTTGGAGTCCACTTGCCCCTGTGGTCTGTATGAGGAGGGAGGATTCTCTTCAGCACAAGATCTCCTACTTGGTACTCTCGGTGCCTGACTTTCTGATCGAAGGCCTTCTTCATCCTTTTCTGATATAACTGCCCATGACAGATTGCAGCCAATATTTTCTCTTCGATCAGACTCAGTTGTTCGTATCGGGCCCAAACCCATTCTGCTTCACTCAGTCTAACATCCATTAGTACCCGCAGAGAGGGTAATTCAACTTCAACAGGTAGGACTGCTTCCATACCGTACACAAGCTGATACGGTGTTGCCCCAGTGGATGTTCTGATTGACGTGCGGTACCCATGCAAGGCAAACGGTAGCATTTCATGCCAGTCTTTGTAGGTGACTACCATCTTCTGCACAATCTTCTTGATATTCTTATTAGCTGCCTCAACAGCGCCATTCATCTTTGGCCTGTAAGGAGAAGAGTTGTGATGTTGAATTTTGAAGTCCCGGCACAGCTCTGCCATCATTTTGTTGTTTAAATTGGAACCATTATCAGTAATGATTCGCTCGGGCACTCCATATCGACAGATGATATCTCTCTTCAGAAATCTGGCTACCACTTGTCTTGTAACATTTGCATAAGACGCTGCTTCGACCCACTTGGTGAAATAGTCAATGGCAACCAGGATGAATCTGTGGCCATTCGAAGCAGTTGGCTCAATCTTACCAATCATGTCGATGCCCCACATAGCAAAGGGCCAGGGTGAAGACATGATGTTCAAAGGATTGGGAGGCACATGCACCTTATCCGCATAGATCTGGCATTTATGGCATTTTCTGGCGTAGGCACAACAGTCGGCATCCATTGTGATCCAGTAATAACCTGACCTTAGCAATTTCTTAGCCATGGCATGCCCTCCTGCATGGGTACCAAAAGATCCTTCGTGCACTTCATGCATTAACAAGTCTGCTTCTGTTCTATCAACGCATCTGAGGAGTACCATATCAAAGTTCCTTTTGTATAAAGACCCATCAGTGTTCAGAAAGAAACTACCAGCAAGCCTTCTCAAAGTCTTCTTATCATTGGAAGATGCCCCAGGTGGGTATGCTTGATCCTCCAAGAAGCATTTAATGTCATGGAACCAAGGCTTATCATCTTTGACAACTTCTGCTGCGAACACATATGCTGGTCTATCAAGTCTGGACACTGAAATCTGAGGTACAAAGTTAGCAGCCTGAACTTTGATCATGGACGAAATGGTAGCCAGAGCATCTGCAAACTGATTCTCGTCCCGAGGGATATACTCAAGCTTGACTGTTGTAAAGAAAGTCAATAACCTCCTTGTATAATCCCTGTAAGGTATCAGATGATCTTGGTGGGTGTACCATTTGCCGTTGGTTTGATTGATTACCAGAGCTGAATCTCCAAATACGGTCAATGTCTTGATCCTGAGGTCGATGGCTTCCTCAAGACCCATAATGCAAGCTTCGTATTCAGCTTCGTTGTTAGTGCAGTTGAAAGTGAGTTTTGCCGAGAAAGGCATGTGAACTCCTTTGGGTGTAATGAGTACTGCACCAACACCACGACCATTCATATTAACAGCCCCATCAAACATCATAGTCCATTCTTCTTCCGGGTCAGGCCCTTCAGTGTGAACAGGCTCTTCATGGTCTTTTGCTTTTATGAACATGATGTCTTCATCAGGGAAGTCAAATCTCATAGGCTGGTAGTCATCAATGGGTTGCTCAGCAAGATATTCAGATAGTACACTGCCCTTGATGGCTTTCTGAGATGTGTATTGAATGTCATATTCTGTGAGAATCATCTGCCATCTTGCAACCCATCCGGTAAGAGCTGGCTTCTCGAAAATGTACTTGACTGGGTCCATTTTTGATATCAACAAAGTAGTGTGGGTCAACATATACTGTCTCAGTCGGCGAGCAGCCCACGCTAAAGCACAGCAAGTTTTCTCGAGCAGTGAATAACGTTGTTCACAGTCGGTAAACTTTTTGCTTAGGTAGTAAATTGCATACTCTTTTCGACCAGACTCGTCATGCTGGCCCAGCACACACCCCATCGACTCTTCTAATACTGTCAAGTACATTATCAGAGGTCTTCCTTTAACTGGAGGCATAAGGATTGGAGGTTCTTGCAAGTACTCTTTGATCTTGTCAAAAGCCTTCTGGCAGTCTTCGTTCCACCTGACCGTTTGTTCTTTTCTCAACAACTTGAACAAGGGTTCGCAGGTTGCTGTGAGGTGAGATATGAACCTTGAGATGTAGTTCAATCTACCTAGGAACCCTCGAACTTCTTTCTCAGTCTTCGGTGCAGGCATTTCTTGAATAGCTTTGACTTTATCAGGGTCGACTTCAATCCCTTTCTCACTTACAATAAATCCCAGCAGCTTACCAGATCTCACCCCGAATGTGCATTTGTTGGGGTTCAGTTTCAGTTGGTACTTCCTCAGACGCTTGAATAACTTCAGTAGATTCACCAGGTGGTCTTCTTCAGTAAGGGATTTTGCAATCATGTCATCCACATAACATTCTATCTCTTTATGGATCATATCGTGGAATAATGTTACCATAGCCCGTTGATATGTTGCGCCGGCATTCTTGAGCCCAAATGGAATTACCTTGTAGCAGAACGTGCCCCAGGGTGTGATGAAGGTTGTCTTCTCCATGTCTTCAGGTGACATCTTGATCTGATTGTATCCTGAAAATCCGTCCATGAAGGAGAATACCGAGAACTGAGCCGTATTATCCACCAATACATCAATGTGAGGTAATGGGAAGTCATCTTTCGGGCTAGCTCTGTTCAGATCCCGGTAGTCAACACACATTCTTACTTTGCCGTCTTTCTTAGGCACAGGTACTATATTAGCAACCCACGGCGGATAGCTAGTTACAGCAAGGAACCCGGCGTCCCACTGCTTTTGTACCTCCTCCTTGATTTTCATAGCCATGTCTGGACGAGTACGGCGTAGTTTCTGTTTAACTGGCGGGCATTCTTCTCTCAAATGCAGCTTGTGCACAACAATATCGGTATCCAACCCTGGCATATCTTGATACGACCAAGCAAACACGTCCACATATTCTCGAAGCAGATCAATCAGTTGTCTCTTCACTGAGTCTTGCAGGCAGGCCCCGATTTTAATCTCTTTCACGTCTTCATCTGTACCAAGATTAATCACTTCAACCTCCTCCTGGTGAGGAGTAATAACCTTCTCCTCTTGTCTCAACAATCTGGCTAGCTCTTCAGGAAGCTCATATTCTTCTTCAACCCCTTCATCAGCTTGATTGATTGGATTGTCAAAGTCATACGAAGTCACAGCCGTGCCGTTGTCGGTGCTGTCAGGAAGGCATTCTCTGCAAGGGTTTATATTGTTCATTTTAGTGATCGATTTTAATCTTGTTTAGAAAAAAAAGTGAAATGAAGTTATCATTTTGAAAACACTGCCATTTATTTTTTGTACAAAAAGAAAAATGGAAAAACAGTGAGCGGAAAAGAAAAAGACTCATTTGCAAAAAGATGTCTGATATTTCATTGATTAATCTTGTTTGCACAAAAAGTACAGATGGCCCGATTACAAAATGAGTCTTGTCATCTTGGGCAAGATGCAAGACTTTGATGCATGCTATAAAAATACAGGAAATAATAATTACTCTGCATGAGTAACTCTTATAATTTCCTGGGAAGACCAGTTTGAGATACTGCTCCCCGGGATCTTTGGACGAATCCAGCTTTACAGGTTACGTTCTTCTTCCAGCTCCTCTTCCAAACAGTTGACAGCATCAGGGGTGAGCATCCCCCCACTCACAAAGTTGGGCTCTTTCGCAGCCTCTGCTTGACCTTGTTGAGTTGGTTTGTAACCCAACCCAAATCTGTCCTCTTTCTTCTCCACCGATAACAGTTTGCCCCAGCCTTGGGCGTTTCCTCCTTCAACAACCTTCCGGGCTTGTTGGTATGATGATATTGAAGTACCAGGCACAGCAGATGTTTCATTGACATTCAAAGCTTCAAAACCCTGGCTCATCGTTTCATGGATCTCCCCATCCATCTCAATATACTTATAGGTAGCCAGGTGGGTGACAAAAATATCCTCCTCTCCACAGATTTTAACGATTTGACCCTCCCACTCGTATTTTAACTTCTGGTGAAGGGTAGAGGTCACGGCGCCAGCGGCGTGAATCCATGGCCTACCCAATAGACAGCTGTAGGCAGGCTGTATATCCATCACGTAGAAGATAGTTTTGAAGGTCTGCGGGCCAATCGTTATGGGTAACTCAATCTCTCCCAGAACCGATCTCTTTGAACCATCAAAGGCTCTCACCACCAGGTTGCTGGGTCTCAACGCCAATCCGTCATATTCTAGCTTCACCAGGGCCTTTTTAGGTAAGACATTGAGGGATGAGCCCGTGTCTACCAGCACATGGGAAAGGACAGCACCTTTGCATTCCATGGTTATGTGCAAGGCTTTGTTATGGTTGCGGCCTTCCGTTGTCAAATCAGTATTGGTGAACCCTAGTCCGTGACTAGCATTAACATTTCCAACTACAGCTTCCAACTGATTGACAGTGATCTCTTCAGGCACGTAAGCTGCGTGCAAGACTTTGAGTAGTGCATTCCGATGGGCTTCAGAGCACATAAGCCATGATAGGATTGAGATCTTGGAAGGCGTCTGATGAAGCTGATCCACTATTTTATAATCACTCTTCTTGATGATTCGCATGAACTCATCAACCTCTTGATCAAAGGGTGTTTTTAAAGCTTCCTTGACAGTCTGTTCTTCCTGCACCAAGCTTTTTCATTTTGCCTTAGCAGCAGCTTCTGCTTCGGCAGTGGGTCTCTGAATCTGTGGAGCGAAAAGACGTCCGCTTCGAGTGAAGCCTCCGCCTCCTCCCACATTGTCAATTTGTGGTGCAGGGGTTGATGATTCAAAAGTGATTCTTTGTCCTTCGCAGTACAGGTCAGAGCCGTAATGCCACGGGATGGCATTGCTGCTTTCATAAGGTACTGGTCCAGGCACCGTGATAGTGACTGGACTGACTGCAGCTGCGGAAGGAATTGTGATAGTCTGTGGATCGTAATAAATTGTGACCGGTGCTCTGATGGGAGCAGCACTTTCTGAGTTGTAGGCAGAGTTGCTTTCAGGATCATAGAATATTGTGACAGTTGAGACATCTTCATGATTTGTTGCTGGTGTTGTAGGAGACATCGGTGGAAGGATGGATGTTGTTGTAGGAGTTTCAAAATGGAGTGGTGCTGGAGTTGTAGAAGGAAAATTTGTTGATTGCTGATCAGTTGAGATAATAGATGAAGTACTTGTTGATGAAACCGAAGAATTGTCAGGAACAATGGTTGTTGCAGTTGTAGGAGGTTCTGGAGTTGTTGCTGATGAGATTGCTGGATTTGTAGGAAATGATGTGGTGATCTGAAGTTGGCCACTCTGAATGAGACCGTCTATGCCATTCCTCAGGTTATCGCACCCATTGACTGAAATATTGCAGTAAGCACAACCCAACTCACACCCCGGGAACATTTGACATTCGAGGAGTTGAGCCTTGATTTCTACCAACGGTGTCCGGATCTGACCCACACTTGTTATTAAATAAGACGGCTTGTCTTCTTCAATAGCGTTAATTCTGGGACCACCGTGGTTTGGCATTGGGTTCTTGTTGACATTGGGTGGTGGTGCGAAATTCAGAGCTTTCGAGTCTACCAGGTCTTGTACCTTCATATGCAGAGCTCTGCACTTTTCTGTACTGTGGCCAGGTGCATTTGAATGGAAGGCACATCTGGCGTTGGAATCATAATTCTTGGGTAGACTGTTGGGATCTGGAGGTGTCAACGTCCTTAGCTCAACTAGGTTGAGTTTTAGGAGTTGTGGCAGCAATGTAGCATATGGCATAGGGATCGGATCGATTACCCTGTTGGCTTGAGAAGGCCTCTGTTGGAATGGCCTTTGTTGACTGTTGCTGTTGCTGTTATTGTTGTTGTAATTTCTTGGAGGATACTGAGGTTGTTGATGGTACTGAGGTTGCTGCTGATAGTTTTGCTGCGGAGATTGATAGACTGGTTGAGGATGAGCTGGAGCAGGAATGGTGACTGCTGCCACTGATCTGTGAACATATTGGGGCCTGCCCATGTTGGTGTGGATGGCATTGGTCTCGCCAGTTCTTCTTGGGCCCGCAAAAGGCTTTCTTGTACTACTGGACGAGCTTGCACCATTGTCAGATATCTTACCCATTTTTAACAAGCTCTCAATTCTCTCCCCAGCTATGACAACATCTGCAAAGCTAGTGGAAGAGAAAGCAGCCAGCCTGTCAATATATGTTCCCTGGAGGGTGTTCATGAACATATCTGCCATTTCCTTCTCAGACATAGGTGGTTGAACAGCAGCAGCCAATTGCCTCCATCTCTGGGCATATTCTCGGAAACTTTCCCTTGACGACTGTGACATTCCCATTAGGAGGGTCCTGTTGGGTGCCATATCTAAGTTGTACTGATACTGTCTGATGAAGGCCTCTGCCAGGTCCTTCCAGCATCTGATAGTTGCCCTTGTCAAGTGAGAGTACCATTCTCTTGACGCCCTAGTCAAGTTGTCCTCGAAATAGAACATCCAGAGCTTCTCATCCATAGTATAGGCCTTCAGCCTTCCCAGAAATGATTGCAAATGAGTCCGGGGGCATGAAGTCCCGTTATATTTTTCAAAACAAGGAGGCTTGAACTTATGGGGAATCCTGACCCCGTCTACCAAGCCCATGTCCATGACATCGAAACCCAAAGAGTTTTGAGACTCTAAGGACCTCAACTTCTCAGCTATCTCATCCAACCTTCTATCATAAGCTTCCTCCCCAGCACCCATTACTGTAAACTGGTCCTCTTGGGGGTCTTCTTGAAGTACCCTGGCTGCAGTGGCAGTCCCTTGAACATTTGCAGGAATATTGACCTCTGGATGAAGATGGGGGCCAAAGACAGGGGGGTTAACATGAGGTTGGACCCTTTCATTGTTGCTGGTGCCGGCAGTCCCTATATGTGGATCTTCTTGATTCTGCCTTTCCACCATGGCCCTCAATCTTTCCTGGCTCTGAGCCATGTTGTTCATCACTTCCATAAACTGAGTCATTTGATTCCTCATCTCTAGCCTTTCGTTTTCCATTTGATTTCTGACCTCAGTAAGGTCCTGCTGCATCTGATCCATTTGAATGCCCGGAAGGTTGTTACGGGTCGGATAACGGTGCGGACGGTTGAGGGGAAATACCCGGCGCCGAGCAATAGTTCCTAAATATCACAACAGAGTTAGTGGCAATAAAACAAAAACCTACAAAACAAACAAAAGGGGTTAGCATGCAATGCAGTTATGCTTATTTGTTCTCAAGGTATCCGGTTTGGCATTCAGTTTTGACCCTTCCAGACCCTTGAAGATGCTGTTGATGTTGCTTTTGAAGTGAAACTCGGATGGAACAAACTAATACATATATTACAAAAAGCCAAAATGGTACATAGTTTGTTTACAAATACAAGCCCTCTGAGGGGTCAAAATACATTACAAGGAAAAAATGAAAAATACACGGAATGAAAGCAACAACAAACAAATGGTCAAACACCAAGACCAAACTCATCCTCGCGAACTTCCTTGAGAAGTGCTTCGGTCACAGGATCAGCCGGACGCTCCGTGAGATTCCTGATGAGGAGATTCCGGGTTGTAACAGCTGCTGTTAGCTTCTTGTGCTGACTTTGGTCTTTTGACCTCTTCACCCCAGCTTTGATTTTCAACTCTGATATCTCCCTCTGGGCTGCTGCCAGGGCTTCTTGCTGCTCTTTTGCACTAGCTTCCAGTTGCTCCATCTTGTCTTGAACTCTCTTGTCCTCCAGAGTACGAGCCTCGGTGATCCTGACCCACCGGGCCTGGCTCTCCTTCAGATACAGGTCTGTCCTTGCTCTCTGGAACTGGGCTTCTTTGCAAGCATTCTTCAGAATTTGTTCTCCGGCTTTAGACTTTTTGATATAATCCCCAGACTTCTCAATCTTAACCAGATGCTCCACTCTCAACTTCTCCAATCTCTCAACCTCCCTCATACCATCACTCCTCTCCCGGAGGGTCTTCTGCAAAGCTTGAGTTAACTTCTCATTTCTTTCTTTCAAACTCTCAAACTCCTCCAAACTGACAGTGGCAGGTGGTGCTGAAGATGATTCAGGCATATCTTCTATAGTAAAGGGCATCCCAGAGAATTGGGCCCTGGCACGGGACCATTCATAATATTGTGCTGATGCCACATTGTTGCACTTCCCCAAAATGGTTATTCCCTTGGTTTGAACATTATCCCAGGCCCAGGCTTGTTGTCACAATAAAGAGTTTCAACCAGGTCATGTGCCTTAGGAGTGTGGACCAGTGCATAGCCCAGTTGCCTCTTGAACAACAGAGGGTTGTAATTAATACTACCCTTAACTCCTATTAGGGGCACATTGGGAAAATGCCCACAGCTGGTGATGATATCCCTACCCTTGGTGCTTTAAGTGCACCATCTGATATCAGCTGAAGTTAGAGCAGTGAGTCTCTTAGCCCAGTTGCTTTGCTGATGAGGATTCAAAAATGCATCTGTCCTGGGTAAATGCTTGAGAAGCCAAGTGTGGAATAATGGAGCACAACACCTCACTAATCTTCCCCTCTGCTTTTCATTCCTCTGATGCACTGAATAGTAGAGATCCCCCAATAAAGTGGGCACTGGGTTCTTCAAGATGAACAGATGGATTGCATTCTTGCTAATGAATCGAGGCTCATCTGCAAACAATACAATTCCATATATGCTCAAAGCCAACAAGGCACAAACAGCTTTCCACTCTCCTAAAGAAGCTTTCAGGGTAGCTTGAGAGATCAGGAAATCCAGATGGAAGCCAGGGATTCCAGCTTTAGAAGTCATATGCTGCTCAATCAGGACAGGTTCCAGATGCAGAGCCTTTGCTACTTCTCCATTACCAGGAAAGACCATCTCAGGGTTGAAAGGGATTCCACCCCTGATAGGCAGGCCAACCAATGATGAGTATTCTTCCAATAGAGGGCCCAACTGAAATTCTTGGAAAGTGAAACATCTCAATGGGGGATCATAAAACTGAATGCAAGTGTGGATCAGGCTTCTCTGCGAAGGGTCCAGGTCCATAACCATATCAAGTATATCCCCATAGTGTTCCCTGAACAATGGTATGTGATCTGGAGTGATCAGGGCCTGAATCCTCCTGATGTCAGATAACTCTGGCTGGAAGAAGTGATAGGTGATGTTGCTCTTTTTAGGGGCCATGATGCTGAGACTGAGTAGAGACAGGTGCTTGATGATAACACTGAAGAATGAGCCACTGATTGGCTGGTGCAGATAACTGAAGTAGATAGCTGAAGCAAATGCTGATGAAGATAGGTCAGTACTGAAGATGGGGTCAAAACCAGAACCAAATGAAGATGGATACCCTGAAACACAAATAAGCAAATGTCAATATGATGCAATGTTTATGTATGCAAATGATATGCAAGGGTTTGTGACTGAGCTGGATCTGATCAAGAGCTCTGATATAAGTCCAAGACATATTCAAGAATACCAGATGGAGGTCTATAAATCCAGTAACCAAGGTGGGGGACTCAAATAAAGAGCCACATGTCCAGGGTTGAGAATCACAAGAACTGTTCCAACATGGAGTATTCTTAATCAAGTCAAAGTAACAGGGTATTCTGAGGTTAAGGTACCTGCAAACCTGTAAACAGCCCAACCCCCTCACAGGTGGTGTTCTAAAACAAGGATCCTTAGACTTGGATCAATTATGAAAAGTGTAAACACTTCTAACCCGGAGGTACAGTGTTTACAATAACCTTAAAAGTTCCTCCTCTAATTCACCTCAGTTTCTGAAGGTCAATACTAAAAGGTCATCCAGACTTAGCAGGCTTCCCAGATAGCCCTAGCATTGCAGGAAATCTGCAACACAGAGTTCTCAAGAAGAAACTCATATCTGAACCGTGTTTCATATTCCCGCACCAGACCGAGATGGAATGGGAAAGAATATCATTCACTCTAGCCTAGGTGTCACTCAGGTCCCAGGTATAGGACCTTAACTCTCAATGGAACACCCACCCACCAAAGCAAACAACAGATCCAGCCAGCAGCACAGTATGATAATATGATAATATATGCATAAAGCTATAAAGAAAGCAATAAACAAAACTGTACAAAATAAATACAAATACACAAACACAAATAAGCACATAACACCCCAGTAAACACAAATCAAACAAGCGCTAGGAGGAACCCACAAAAAGAACCAAAAGCCCTGGTTGCAGTATAAGGGTCCCCAGCAGAGTCGCCAAGCTGTCGCTCCCGATAAATGGGGAATGGCCCAAATAAAGGTACAGACGCGAACGGTCGGCGAGAGGGACAATGAGAACACACAGCAGTGAACTCACTGGAGATGAAAAGAGTCGCCAGCTAGGCATTTTTATCCCGGAGGAAAGGCAATGCTGCATAGACCTGGAAAGACACGGATAAGACGGTTTGCGAACCAGAGAGACTGAGAAAGGGGGTTGGTTACAACCTGGGAAGGTATTAGCACCCAGATTGTCCGCCGTACTCGACGGGATCCATGCTTAGAAGATTTGTGTTTTAAAGGGGTAGTGTCAGTGCAATTTGTGTGTAAATGAGCTGGAAAACAAGATGTACAGGTGTCAGTGTAAGAGAAATGAAGTGTATAAGTGAAGTGTCAGTGTAAGAACAGGAATAAGATGCTCAAGATCATGAGGCTAAAAAAATGAGGATAGAAAGAGGGGGAATATACAGAGACTTTTGTTCGATAACTGTTAAGTTATGCCTACGTATCCTCTCGTGCAATGAGGAAGTCAGAACACCGTAGTTCGACCCAAAGAGACTGAAAGATGAATTGACTTGCGAATTGCTTACTTGTCTATGCTCAAGTGTATGACCTGTCTGGCTCAGGTGCAAACTGTCTTGCATTAGACGGAAGAAGCAAGTTCTCGTTTGTGAGTGAATGAGATGAGAAAAGAATCCCAAAGGAGACGATTATTGTTTGTTTTTGAGTTTTCAGTCTTTTATTGCCTTTGAAAGTTTGTCATAAGTTAATGAGCTTAAGCCTAAACCAATGGATTTAGTAAACTCATCACATCTTCCCTCTGATTAGGGGTAATGAGAATACCTTAAGTGTGAAGTCAGGTTCTCACACTTAATCACCTTTGGTGTAGGAATAAGATCATTAACCTATTTGTGATTATTTAGATGTTTTTGGGGTTTTTGTTTAGTGTTAAGTAATGAGGTTAAGCCATAATCGAGGATTAAACAGACCCATTACACCATCCTAATAGAAGGATAATAGATGAGAATGTTTAAGCTGAGGAAGGCTCCTCAACTTAATCTATGATTAGGGATTAAACTCATGACAAAACAAGCTTTTGATTAAGTGGATTTTATTTAATGGTATGATGATGAAGTGTTTTTTAGGGTTTGTAAGACAACTTAAGGGGGACTTGTCCATTAACACTAGGGTTAGTCCTTCTTAACCAGTTAAGGAAGAATTAGAACCCTAATGCAAGGCCCAAGTTACAAGTGTGAAGTCTTGATGATTATTAAGTGAATTGATTAAAGGATTTAAACACATTAAGGGTTTAACACTTAGGATTAAAGTTATACACTCCATCCTAAGAGAAGGATGCAGGCATAAGCTTAATCACAAAGCCTTAAAGCCTTTAGGGTTTAGTCCCTGATTATGAGGTGAGAAGAGATGACTCAAAAGAGACACAAAGGTAAAAACCAAAAGGGGAGACTAATCAAAACCCTAATCATTGTCATGCTTGGTTGTTCCTAAGGTTTGTGAGGTTTGCAAGAAAGATCTTCAATGGAACCACCAGGAAGCAGATGAAAGGATCAAGAGAAGCAAAGTGACTTGCTTCATTCAAGAAGTCAAGTCACTTGAAGAAAGAAAGTGGGAGGAAGAAGAATTAGCAAGCTCAAACTCAAACACATATAGAAAATGCAGCAATGGATGCAAGAGAGATGAAAAGAAAGGTTATGAGAAGTGAAGGCAAATTCACCTCTCAAGTTCACTTACCACCTGAAAGGTTAGAAAAGGAATGCAATGCAATGCAAGATGGGATGAGATGAACATGATGCAAAACCAAACCAGAAACATATGCATGATGTTAATGATGCTATGAGATGCTACAAACCATAAACAACACATGTGGATGATCATGCAAGCTTATGAATGCCTATGAAGTAAGTTAGAGCACATGAACATACATGAAAAGTTATGAAGTGCACATGACATACAACATGGCAAATACATGATGCAATGATCAAACATGCTTTCAATATGTCTTATGATGTCAAATGAATCAAATGGATGCTTGAAATGTCATGGCAAGTCATGTTATGCAAGAGAATGCAAGATGGATGCATATGGAAGCCCAAATTAGGGTTTATGAATCATACATCAAACACAAACCAAAATCAGAAGCAAACAACATTACAAAAAATTGAAAATGCAACACAAAGGACCCCTAATCCTATACTAAACCAATGCCCAAAGGGGAGGTCTCAACTCTTAACCAAATTCAAGTTATGATTTTTACAAGTTTTTAGGGTTTTTAGGGTTCCTAAACAAAATAAATGTCAAACAAAATGAAAATGAAGGATCAAATCATGGCCTTTTAATCTCAAAAACTACATGCTAAACACAATGCAATGCAAGAAGAATCAATGTCCAACTCCTCATGAATAGGCAGAAATGATTTTTTGAACTTTGGATCAAAATAATGCACAAAAATGATTTTAATTCAATAAAAAATTCTCAAAATGCATCAAGATCAAAAAAATAAATTTGGTTTGAAGGTTGGACAATGTTTCTAAATGATTAGAACATTTCATGAATTTTTTTGGTGATTTTTAAATACCTAAAAGTATTTTTAATAAATTAATTCTCATTAATCAATTAAAAATAATCTTTTAAATATTTAAAAATACTTTTTTAATGCTAAAAATAAAAACAAAAATATTTTTGTGTCATAAAAATTAATGAAATTCAGGATAAAAAATTTCATAATTTTTAGACAAGTTTTGCTATTTTAATTAAATTGCACAAGTAAAATAAAAAGAAATGCAATAAAAATTGAAATAAAAGAAAGTAAGCAGATCCAAGGGTGGAGATTTAAACTGGATTTGGGATGGTTGACTGGCGCGCAGATCCAAGGGCCATGGTTGGTTCTGATTAGATTAAACTAATTATGGTTTATTTAATTAATGAAAAAGGATTAGGGCATAATGATCAGATCTGAGCCATTCACACGCGCGGGAGGTCAAAGGGGTCAACTGATCCTACGCTCCAAATTCAAATCTCCTTAATGACCTGAGATTAGGGCTAAGCATTTCCAGGTGACCGGAGGGAAGCTCCGGTCATCTTCTCCGGCGGTATCAAAACCCTAAAACATGATTCAGGCATCTATTCCACAAATTAAACACACCTAAGTGATCCTCTAACATCCTAGGATACGAATCTATGCTCAAACATCATTTAAACCCCAGAAATCATGCAAATCGAAGAGAACAAAACCCACGGGTGAAATTTCAGAGGGATCATACAAACTCATTTCTCACTTATTTTTTATTCTAAAGGCATCCCCATGATCTGCAAGACATAGGTAATCATATTATAACTTAAAATGCAAGCTTTGGGAGAAAGTGTTCATGTTCATACCTGAGCTGGAAAGCTTCAATATTGAGCTTCCAGGGCCTTCTTTGGGTGCAAATGGACTTCTTTGACTCTCCTGAGCTCAATGGGATACCTCAAAGCTCTTGTGGGTGGCTGATTTGAGAGGAATACTTCTGGTGTAGCAGATAACACAGTCAGGAATAGGGAGGTTTCAGGCCACTCCAATGGTGGATTCTTGCTCCTTTAGGTGTGCTTGACTTGTTGGTGAAGAAAAGTGGTGTGTTTGATGGTTGGATAAAGGGATTCGAAGAGTTCTGGTTTTGAAGATGGGAAATGGTGAAGCTCAGTTCATGCTGGTTTCAGGCTTATGCTTTGTTGGTTTGTGATCAATAATACATGGTGAGATGAGTAGTGGGATTTGTTTTAGTGTTTGAGGCCTGTAGAGACAGATTCGAAGGAAAATGCAAAAATGGAGTGTTTTTGTGAATGTGTTCTTTTGGCCTGTTTCAGCTTGGCTTGGTGTTATGTTTGGCTAGCAAATGGAAAGTATAAACAATCCCAATTGGCCAGAGGATGTGACATGGCCTGCTGTGATTGGGATGTTTGCTTTTGCCAAAAGTCAACTTTTTGTAAGGAAAGCATGGGCTTGGTTCTAAGCTTGGTACCATGGCTAGGGCTGGCGCAGCATGGTGTGTATGGGTGCTAGGAAAGTTCAGCAACCAATGTGACAAGTGGGTGAAGTGTCATGAGTGATTTTGCAAGTTGGCTCCTTTTGAAACTTCATGAAAATGCCTTGTTACACAAACCATGAACATGTGATCTTTTGGTCCAAATCTGATTTTTAGAACTCATGTGATGTTTGTACATTGGTTTGAAGTGAACTAGAAGTTACAAATGGCATTGGTTCATGATTTTGCAAATTTCTCATTTGGTGCACATCTTGAAAATAAGTGATTTTTGGCAACTTTGTCACACCATAACTTTTGATCCAAAATGAATTAGGTCATGTTCTTGTACTTTTTTAAAAGGGAAAAATGTGTTCTACAACTTTCATGACCAAAGTTTTTCCATTTGAAGCATTCTTGGATCAAAAAGCAAGGCTTGAAAAATGACCTAAAATGACATATTCTTGAAAAGTCAACTATGCCCTAAAAAGTCAACTTTGCAAAAACTTCAAATTCTTGATTTTTGTGAACTTCAACCTTCTTCCATGATCAAATAAAGATCATATACACTCAAAATGATGAAGATCACCCCTTGGTTGGGTCATTGGGGGCCTCAGATGCCCTGATTTTGCACTGACTTGTCCAGAAAGTCAACCCTTGATCAGATGACTTCCCCATGGAATTTCTTCATGAAAATTGATATGAATACTCCCTATACCATATAGAGACCAATGGAAACAAGAATGACCAAAAAATTTGGAGTTATGGCCTCTGAAACCAAAACCCTAATTTTAGGTCAACTGTGCAGTCAAGCCTGGCTCTGCACCCACACCAATCCCAGTTCTTGTGATTCTTTTGCATTCTTGATTTTGAGAGGATGTAATATGGTATAAGAACACATGTAGACCCCTTTGAAGTGATTGTTGACTTTTGGAATGGCTCAAGAAGCTCTTGGATTGCTCAGGTCACAAACCCTAGATGCAGATGACTTAGAATCTATGCAGTGAATCAAAAATGAGATATGAGATGATATGATGGTGTTTATGAATATGAAATGATCACAAGCCATAGTGTGAATGGGTGAGGGCAAATTTGGGGTGTTTACACATCTCATTATGCATATCATAGGAATAACATGTAGCTTGCATACCCTAGCATTTGGCATAGAAAGATGAAGCATAAGCATTCATAGTTGCAAGCATAAGGCATGTGATCAATCATTTGGCAAGATTAGATTCTTCAAAGACAAGATGAGATCCAAGTGGTCTGGCAGGAAGTTCGCAAGGGATCTTCACATCTTATACAAGCTCAAGGTCCTCCTAAAAGCCCTAGAAGGGATGAAAATCAAGATCAGGTAGAATGGACGGTGCAGATGCATTCCTGAAGTTTCCCACCAAAAGGGGGGAAATTCAAATTTTGCCTGCGTTAACCGGTTAACGGCTGCGAAATTTGAATTTCTTCAGCAAGTCAGCATGCTTAATTTGGCTCCATTTTCTCATATTTCAGATTTTATTTCATTTGAATTAATTGGGAATTGTGAAGAAGGATCTAGAATGATTACCAAACAAAATCCCAAAGCTAATTCCTAATCACCTTTCTAAGCTAACTCCAAACCACATTTTTTGGCCCCAAACCTAGATGTTATTTACTTCATTTCCCTCCAAACCAATACACACTCTCATAATTCTTATTTTTTCATTTTCTGAATTTTCAGAGCTCTCTCACATTTCTCTCTCATTTCTCTTCCAACCTTCAAACACTCTAAGTTCCCTTTCTTTGAAGATCATCAAATTTTGCATTGAAATTTGTTGATCTTGGAACTAAACCTTCATCAATTTCTTTCTATACATTCATTTCTAGTTTTTTCTACTGGTTTAGATCTATTTAAGTGCTTGGAAGTGCTTTTGGATCAAGCTTTTGCATTAAGTTTATCAACTTGCAATTTATTTTTGCATTATGTGTGATGAAGAGCATTGGATTTTGGAAGTTCTCCGTTAGATTCATCATTTTCAGCTTGAACAACACTCACCAAAGCAAATCTCAGCTTTGTAGGTTGTTTATGATGTAGATCCATAATGTGCTTGTGTTGATCGATTGATTTGTGAATTGATTTATGCGTTGATGTTGGTGGATCTATTTGTGCCTGATTAATGTTGAATTTGGTGTAATTTTCGTGCATAATTGATTGCTGGAACTTCTGGAAATTATTGAAATAAGTTGTGTTTGGAACTGACTTTTTTCTGTAGAATTTGGTGTTGTACACACAGTGTTAACCGGTTAACGCTATGGGGTAACCGGTTAACACGTTGTATTGTTGACTTATTTGCTGCAGGATTTGGTCGGTTAACCCCTGGGGTTAACCGGTTAACATTGTTGCGGGTTGAATTTTCTGAGTTGTTGTGAGGCTGTTTGCTCTCCATGTCTCTCTTGATCATCATGGATCATTGTGTTATTATTTTATATGCTTGTTTAGAGTGTTTTGCATGTTGATTTATGTATGTTTGCATTTCCTCGACGCGTGAATTCGCGTATTTCCGATGTTTGACATGTTTGGTGACTTTATTTTCTTGAAGCTTTAAACATGTTGATTATATGGATTTGTTGGCATGCTAATACTTGACCAATTTGCTGGAATATATGTTGTGAATTTTCTCTAACCTTTGTAGCGGAAATGGTAAGTGAGAAGTGTGGATGGAATCCACATTTCAGATCTTTTTCTCTTATCTTTTTATGCTTTCATACTTGTCTTTGAGGTGTGCCTAGGCCATCATTTGTTTAACTTTCTTTCCATTCCCTTTAGAGAATAACTTAACTTCTATCAGAGAAGTAAGTTAATTCTCTACCTCCTTTCTTCTTCCTCTCTTCTTTTCTTCCTTCCTTCTTTTTATTAGGATAGACTTTAAGCCACACTAACCTGGGTCCATCTTTTCATGATAACATTAGGATTAGTCTTTCCCCTTAGTGGTTTTACCTTTTTAGTTCCTTTTGGTTCTTCTCTTTCTCATCTTCATACAAAAACTAAAAAACACTTTAACAAAGGTTGAAGTAGTCTTTGATGCATGGCATTATTCCATGGGACACTTGTACTCACCCCATCTTGGTGGTGGTACAAGCTTGTCTAGCATGATGCACAAGTTCAATCATAAGACTATATTCACAAAGAAAGCCATAAAACACACTTCTTCATTTAATTCACAAAACACTTAATAATTCTAAACAAGTTAGTGAATTCAAACCCTAATCTTAGGAAACAAGATTGAGGGTTTTCTTCATTCTTGGTGAACTTATTACTCATTCTATCTAAGAATGTGGTAATAAGTACACATTTCCTAGAAAAGGATTTGAATTCACTTCCTTGTGCCACACTCCTAAAAACTTCTAAAAGACATGAACAAAGAATAATTGTCTCTCCTTCGAGACTTATTTTCTCATTTCCTTCACTCTCAATGTAAGAACTTGCTCCTACTTGTCTTTCTGCAAGACGGTAACGCACTCGTGTCAGACGAGCCTGCAACACCTAAGCATTGACATAAGTAGTTCAAGCTTCAAAACACAAGCAATCTTTCCACCCCTAGTTAGAGGAACTACGACGACTCTGATCCTCATGTCCATATGAGGTACGTAGGCAGTGGGGTATGGCCCGTTCGAGCACTCTTTTATTTTCCCTACATTTTCCCCCTTTCTTTTCTTTTCTCCAGATCCAGTTCTTTTTCTTTTGCAGCAGCTTCATTCTTTTACCCTTTGAAATAGTTTCTTTGCAAGCGTGGATCCCGTCGGGTACGGAGGACGATCTGGGGTGCTAATACCTTCCTAGGTCGTAACCGACTCCCGGACCCAGGATGGAAATCCAGGGAGCGATACACACTAACTTAGGATTCCCATATATGATAACACTTAGGATTATTAGTCCCTATTTAGACTTTTTACCTTTTGAGATCCTTTTGGTGCTCTCTCTTCTCATCTCAGACAATAACTTCAAGTCACTTAATAGCTGACAAGTCTTCTCATGTGCCAAGAGACTTTGCCTTGTGGTACTTGCAAACATCCCACTTCGAGGTAAGGTGTAGGATATCTATCATGATGAATAGGTCTTAGCATGAGACTAATTAACAAAGAAAATCTAAAAAAACACTTCTTAACCAAAAACCAAAAACACTTATTAAAGTTTAACAGGCTAGTGTGTCTGAGCCTTAACTTGTGGGACTAGGTTTGGGGATTTCCCCATAGCTAGGTGTGCCTCTTATCCATTCCATTTCGGGATGACGTAAGAAGTACACATCCCATTGAGTAATACTTAGGTACACTCTTTTGTGCTAACCTCAAAGCAGAAAACTCATAAAAAATATTAAACAAAGAATAAACGTCTTTCCTTCGGGAATTATTTTCTCATCTCACTCACTCTCAACGTAAGAACTTGCTCCTACTTGTCTTTTTGCAAGAAGGTAAAGCACTCTTGCCAGATGAGCCTGCAACACCTGAGCATTGACATAAGCAGTTCAAGCTTTTAAAACACAAGCAATTTTCCTCCCTAGTTAGGGGAACTATGACGTCTGTGATCCTTATTTCGCGATGAGGTACATTAGGGCCCATTCGAGCACTCTTTTATTTTCCCTACATTTTCCCCCTTTCTTTTCTTTTCTTATCCAGTTTCAGTTTTTTTTCTTTTACAGCAGCTTTCATTTCTTCACCCTTTGAAACAGTTTCTTTGCAAGCATGTATCCCGTCGGTACGACGGGAGATCTGGCATGCTAATACCTTCCCAGGTCGTAATCGACTCCTGAACCCAGTTCTTTGGTTCGCAGGACCTTGTCCTTTCCTTTCTTCTATTGGTTTGTGCGGCATTACCATTCTCGTTCCTTCGGGATAAAAATGTCTGGCTGGCGACTCTATATTTTTTATGCCACTTTTGCGTTTGTACCAGAATGGAAATCCAGGGAGCGACAAACAGTATGCAAGACTTGTCTTATACAACATAATTAGATTGTAAATCCCTAAATCCTTCCAGGTTTGGGTTTTTACTTGTTCTATTTTTGCTAGCCAGTTCAGGTAGGGTTTGTTATCTTTGAAAGAAGCGGTAGCTCTAAAGATTTTAAACTCGTCATTCATGTATCATAAATCTATGTTGCTATGTGATACAACATTTGGGGAATTTACTTCTACCTGAGATTATCCTTATAGGCTTCCTCTTATGATAAGAAGGAAAGTACTCCCTGAGTTTTTCACTATCTATGATAAGACTAGGTAAAAGACCAGATAAAGCAAACTACTTACCAGAAACAATAAAGACAAGTTAAGTTTGGTTTAGTGTCCCATTTTCTAATTTGATCTTTCATCACATAAATGTATTTTTGATATGGATTATTCATAGAATTTCTAAAATTAGATCGATCAATAGCAAACGTCATTTTTCGTTGTGATGCTTTGTCTAGTTTGGCTTGAAGAGTTTTGACATCTTTTTGCCAAATGCAACAAGTTTCACAACTATGGAAATTAAACCATTCTTGCACGTTGTAAACACCCCAAATTTTCCCTCTCTTTTTTCTCACACATTGTCTTGTGATCCTTCATATTGCATTGCATAAGCATACCATCTCACACTGCATAGTTATTTCATTGCATAAGTTACATAGCTATGGTTTGTGATCAGATGAATCTTGAAAAGAGTATGAGGCATCCAGATGACCATGAAGCATGACAATAAGGTCTTTGAGTGTTATAATATCATATTATACCCCCAAGGGTTTTTGAAAGTCAAAAGATCACAAGAGATTGCAGAGCCACCCAGGCAGGCTCAGGGCTCCTACCCAGATGACCAAAAATTAGGGTTTTGGGTTTGAGGCCCTTACACTCAAAAATTTTGGCCATTCTTGATTCTATTCGTCTATATATGTTATAAGGAGCATGTGTATCAAATTTGAAGAAAAAAATACTTATGGAAGTCATCTGATCAAATGGTAAATTGTTGTGCAAGAAAAGTCAGAATCAGGGCATCTGAGGCCACCAACAAGGGTTCCAAAGGGTCATCATCATCAATTTGAGGTCCTATGATCTTTATTTGATCTTAGTAATGCTTGGAAGTTCACAAGATTTAAGAATTTTGAGCCATTTGAAAATTTTCTATTTTTGGACATGACTTGTAATGAAAACTTTCCATTTTGGGAAAGAATTTCAACCTCCTCTTTCTTGACCAAAAAGGTATCAAATGAATTTTCTTCAAGCATGGAAGTTTTAGAATGGATCTTCCCCTTTCTAAAAAGTACAAGAACTCATATTGATTCATACTAGAACTCAATATATGATGGATCAAAGTTGGCAAATTTCACATAATTTTCAAGTTCATGTCAAAGGGGGAATTTTGCAATATGGACTTCTAAGCATCCTAGTGACCTATAATTCACTTCTACACTGCATAACATTGATGAGAAACATCTCAAGACCAAAAATCATGCCTTGATTCACAAGTTTCATGGCCAATTTTCACAAAATTCTCAAAGTTGGCAACTTGCAAAACATGTTCAAACTTCTGCCACAAGTGTTACAGCTCACTACAAATGATCCAAGGGCCATCCATGAAGTTAGCTGATGCAGAACAAACCATACGAATATCCAAGCATGATAAATTTAGGGTTGTACATAGTCTCCCCTAGTTTTTACCCTTGAATCTCCTTGAGTCTCTGCTTCTCATCTCATAATCAAGGCTAAACAGTTAAAGTTTTAAGACTCTGAATTAGGATTATGCATGTATCTTTATCTTAGGATGGAGTGTATAACTTTAATACTTAATGTTAAGCCTTTAAGTTGTTTACACCTCCTAATCAAAACACCTAATAATCATTAGGACTTAAGTTTGTAACTTGGGCCTTATATTAGGGTTACATCTCTTCCTGTTGGTTCTTAGGGACTAACCCTAGTGTTCAATGAACAAGTCCCCCCCAGGTTTAGTCTTACAAACATAAAATCCATTTCTTAATCCTACCTTTAATTAAAATTCACTTTAATAAAGGCTTGTTATATAATGATTTTAATCACTAACCATGGATTAATTTGAGGAGTCTTCCTCATCTTAAGTGTTCTCATCTATTATCCTTCTCTTAGGATGGTGTAATGAGTTCACTAATCCCTAATTAGAGATTAAACTCATTACTTAACACAAAAAACAAAATCCAAAAACACTTAATAATCACAAGTAGGTTAATGATCTTAATCATGCATCATTAGGGTAATTGAGTTGAGATTTTCATTTCATACTTAAGTAGACTCATTATCCCTAATCAGGGGTGATATAATGAGTTTACGACCCTTGATTAAGGCTTAAGCTCATTATCTTATGCAAAACACCAAAACCAAATAAAAAACTGAAAACACCAAAAACAAATAATAAATGTCTCCTCCTGGATTCTTTTATCATCACACTCACTCTGAAAACGAGAACTCGCTTCTTCCATCTAATGCAAGACAGTTAGCACTCGAGCCAGACAAGTCATACACTTAAGCATTGACAAGCAAGTAGTTCACACCAAAATATCCAAGTCTCTTTGAGTCGAACTACAGTGTTCTGACTTCCTCATTGCACGAGAGGATACGTAGGCATAACTTAATAGTTATCGAACAATATTCCCTAAGTCTCCCCCATCTCCTCCTCCCATTTCTCTTTCCTCAGCCTCAGTTTTGAGCACTCACTTTTTTCTTGCACTTACACTCTGTACATCCATCCCTCCCTAGCCTTTTATACACAGTTTAGCACATACACTATCCCCTTTTAAACACAATCAAGTATGTGTGGATCCCGTCGAATATAACGGACGATCTGGGTGTTAATACCTTCCCAGGTCGTAACCTACCCCCTTACTCAGTCTTTTTGGTTCGCAACCGTCTTATCCATATCTTTCCAGGTTTATACACCATTACCTTTCCTTCGGGATAAAAATGCCTAGCTGGCGACTATATTCAACCTCAACCTTCAACATTGCCTCGTCCAGTTCGCGTCTGCACCGGGATGAAAATCCGGGGAGCGACAGCTTGGCGACTCTACTAGGGACCTTGCAACCAGGGCTTCTGGTTCTCTTGTGGGTTTCTCCTAGCGCTTGTTTGTTTGTGTTTATTGGAGGTGTTATGTGTTATTTGTGTTTATGTTTTTTCTTTATTTATTGCTTCATGTACAGTTGTATTTATTGCATTTACTTTATCGCTTTCATTTATTGTTTTCTGCATTTCATTTATTATTATCATATCATTGTGCTGGATTTCTGGTTTGCTTTGGTGGGAGGGGTATTCCAGTGAGAAAGGCTCAACACAAAGGCCTGAGTGACACATAGGATTAGAGTGGTTTTGTATTCTTTCCCATTCCATTTTGGTCTGGTGCGGGAATATGAAAACACGGTTCAGACATGGGTTTCCCTTTGAGAACTTTGTGCTACGGATTTCCTATAGTGCTAGGGCTATCTGGGAAGCCTGCTAAGTCTAGATGACCTTTTTTAGATGACCTTCAGCATCTGAGGTGAATTAGAGGAGGATCCTTTATGATTAGGGTAAACATTGTACCTCCGGGTTATAAGTGTTTACACTTCTCATAATAGATCCGAACCTGAGGATCCTTGTTCTAGAACAATACCTGTGAGTGGGTTGGGTTGTTTACAAGTTTGCAGGAACCCTTGACCTCAACATACCTTGCTACTGGAATTTGTTCTTAAGGTTGTACTATTTTGGACTAGTTCTTTGAAACCCTGGATTTTTGACTCTTTATTTGAGTCCCCCACCTGGTTACCGGTTCTCAGACCTCCATCTGAAACTCTGAACACTCAAGGATCTTGTCAAAAGGCAACTGATAATCCAGCACATGATCACAAACCTTTGCATATCATAAGCATACATCATATTGCATCATTTAACATTTGTCTATTTGCTTTACAGGGTACCCATCTTCCCTTGGTTTGGTTTTGACCGTTCTTCTGCTCAGCGTATCTGCTTCAACACTTCCTCAGCTATCTTCTTCAGTTATCCTCTTCAGTTATCTGCTTCAGCACACATATTCAACATGGATTCAACCAGTAAAAGCAACATCACCTACCACTTCTTTGAGTATCCTCTAGCAAGCATCAGGCAGATACAGGCCCTTATCACCCTTGATCATGTTCCCTTATTCAAAGAGCATTATGGTGGAATCCTGGACATGATCATGGACTTGGACACATTGTAGAAGAGCATGATTCACACCTGTCTTCAGTTTTATGATCCTCCTCTACGTTGCTTCACTTTCCCAGATTTTCAGATAGGTCCTTTGCTAGAAGAGTATTCCATGTTGTTGGATATCCCCATCGGAATGGGAATTCCTTTCAATCCTGAAATGACTCCTCCAAAGAATGAAGACATAGCCAAAGCATTACATCTGGAAGCAACTATCATTGATGAGCACATGACTTCCAAAGCTGGAATCCCAGGCCTTCATCTGGATTTCTTGATCACTCAGGCTACAAAGCAAGTTGCAGTAGGGAATTGGGAAATTATGTGTGCTCTCCTGGCCCTCAGCATTTATGGTATCATTTTGTTTGCAGACGAGCCTAAGTTTGTGAGCAAAAATTCCATCCACATCTTCATGCTAAAGAACCCGGTTCCCACCTTATTGGGAGACTTCTACTACTCAGTTCATCAGAGGAATGAGAAACAGAGAGGAAGACTGGTAAGGTGTTATGCCCCTCTCTTCTACAGTTGGTTGATGAAGCATATGCCGAAGACGGAAGATTTCTTGAACCCACATCAGACAAGTAATTAGGCTAAGAGAATGATTGCCCTTTCTTCAGAAGATATCAGGTGGTGTACTCAGAACACCAAGGGCCGAGACATAATAACAAGTTGTGGGCAATACCCAAATGTACCATTTATTGGAGTAAAGGGTTGCATCAATTACAATCCTTTTCTTTTCAAAAGACATTTGGGGTATGCCTTGATACATCCACCTAGGGAGCAGGACTTAGCAGAATCTCTTTATTGTACTGCTCAGAACAACCATGCCACTGTCCGACAAGCAACCTGGGCTTGGGACAATATACAGACTAAAGGAACCGCCATTCTGGGAAAGTGTAATAACATAGCCTCTGCTCAGTACACTGAATGGTCGCGCATTAGAGGACATATTACTCGTATGTCATTCACCCTGGAAGATGTACCAGAGCCATCAGTAGTTGAGCCCATAGCCACAGTGAGCCTGGAAGAGTTTGAAAAGTTGAAAGAAAGAAATACCCAACTGGCTGAAGCTTTGAAGAAGACCCTTTGGGAAAGGAATGATGGTCTTCTAGACATTGAGAGGTTAGAAAAGCTGCGCATCAAGCATGTAACCAAAATTGAGAAGACTGAAGACTTCATCAGGAAAGCCCGAGCAGGAGAACTTGTGTTGAAGAATGCATGTAAGGAAGCAAAGATTCAAAGGGCAAGAGCTGAGCATTATCTGGAAGAGATTCAGGGAAGATGGGTCAGGATAATTGAGGCTCGTTTGAAAGAAGACCAGAAGATGCAAGCCAAGATAAAGCAGTTAGAGTCTAATGAGAAAAGAAGCCAAGAAGCACTGCTAGCAGCTTAGAAGGAGATCTCAAAGTTGAAACTCCAGGCAGGGTTAAAGAGATCCAAAGAGCAAGATAAGTATCAGAAGATGACAAGTGCCATCGCAACCAGAAACCTTCTCATCAGGACCATCACAGAGCACCCAGCTGGACCTGTGACTGATGCTCTCCTGAAAAAACTCAGGGAAGATACATATGGATTGGATGTTTGATTTTCTTTGTACTTGTTTTTGTATTTCAACTCACCGTGGGAGTTTGTTTTGTTGTATTCATGAACTGATTGTATTATAGTTTATGTTATTGTTATATTTCAACTCACCATGGGAGTTTGTTTTGTTTAATTCATGAACTATTTATATTTTGGCATTGCCACTTGTATTTTTATGGTTATGTATTGGATTTTCTTATGGACTTCGTTTGCTTCAACATCTTCATCTCCCAGAGGTCCGGAAGGTCAAAACCAAGAACCAAACCAGATACCCTCTGAAGACAATTATACATATTGCATTGCATTCTAACCTCATATCATTTGTTTTGCATGTGTTTTGTTGTTTTTTTCTCACTCTGCTGATTGTTTCAGGAAATATTGCTCGCAGAAGGGTCTTTCCCGTCAACCGAGTCCACAGATATCCAACTCGACACAACCTTCCGAGTCTACAAATGGATCGGCTACAGCAAGAACTCACATATGTGAGGACTCAAATGACAGATATGAGGACAGAAGTGAGGACCCAAATGAATCAATTCATGACTGTGATGACTGGACTAGCCCAGACCCAGGAAAGATTAAGGGAGTTGGTCAAGCGGCAAACCCCGGAAGATAACCACGCAGGCACTGGAGGTATTAGTAACAACGAGTGCAGGCAGCCGCGAACGACTCTGGTAGTTTTCGGACCCGACAACAATCCTGAAGCTAATATCCCTGGAAATACCCAAAGGAACACTGGAGATCGTATTCTACAGGAAGATCCTCAAGATGAGCAGTTTACAGTGTTAGGTGATGGGGAAGATGAAGCTTATGACCGTCGTCTGGACTTGATATTTGAGAAGCTGAGATCCCTGGAATCCCAGAACTCTTTGGGATTCGATGTGATGGATATGGGCTTAGTGGAAGGGGTAAGGATTCCCCACAAGTTCAAACCTCCATGCTTTGAAAAGTATAATGGTACCTCATGTCCTCGTACCCATTTGCATTCTTTTCTAGGAAGATTGAAAGCATATACCATAGATGAGAAACTGTGGATGTTTTACTTTGAAGACAGTTTAACCGGGGCATCCAGAGAATGGTACTCACAATTGTCAAGGGCCACTGTTAGAAACTGGAAAGACTTAGCTGAAGCCTTTGTGCGCCAATATCAATACAACCTAGATATGGCACCCAACAGGACTCTCTTGATGGGTATGTCTCAGTCCTTGAGAGAAAGTTTCCGCGAATACGCTCAAAGGTGGAGACAACTTGTTGCTGCTGTCCATCCACCTATGTCTGAAAGGGAAATGGCTGATATGTTTATGAATACCTTGCAAGGGACCTACATTGATAGACTTGTTGCCTTCTCTTCTACCAGTTTTGCTGATGTGGTTATAGCAGGCGAGAGAATCGAAAGCCTATTGAAGATAATTAAGATTTCTGACAATGGTGCTAGCTCCAGCAATGCAAAGAAACCCTTCTCAAGACCTAGAAGGACAGGGGAGACTAATGCAGTGCATGTTAGTAGAGGTAGACCCCAGTACTTGCAAAGATCAGTGGCTGCAGTCACCATCCCTACTCCAGCACCTCAGCAACAACAATATCCTCAACAACAACAAAGATATTATAATAACAACAACCAACAACAACGTCCTTTCCAACAAAGGCCTTATCGGATTAATAAGGTGATCGATCCCATCTCGATGCCCTATGTTTTCTTACTCCCGCAACTATTGAAGCTTAACCTGACTGAACTGAGGACTTTGGCTCCACCAGATCCTCTGAATCTTCCAAGGTATTATGATGCCAACGCCAGATGTGCTTTTCACTCCAATGCGCCTGGTCATTCAACAGAGAAGTGTAGGGCCCTGCATATGAAAGTCCAATACCAAATCACGGTGAGCCAAAGATCAATGCCATTGAGGAGGACCAACCAACAATCCTGATTGATGACATTACAAGTATTCAAACACCACTGGCCAAAGTAAAAGCTCAGTTATTGAAGTGCCAAGTGTTTCCGGGTTGTGAGGCTCGTTGTGAAGCTTGTAGAGTTTCTACCAATGGTTGTGCAAATCTGAAGAATGGCATTAGCAGTCTTATCAGAGAAGGCATCCTGCAAATCACATCAACAGTTCCATCTTCTACAACTGCAGCAAAAATCTCTCCTACAGCACCAACAAACATTATCTCAACAAAATCTTCTACAACGCCAGCAAAAGTCATTCCAACAGAATCGACTACAACAACAACTAACACCAGTGACGACATCTCAACGGTTACCATCTATTATGATCCAGCAACCATCCATGTTCCGAATTCTCTCAACAACAACTTTCAGCAACACCCTCATTAACATCAACAACTTCCTTCACCTGCACCATCTTCAATCAGACCTCCTGTAACCATCTACTATGATCCACAGACTATCATGATTCCTTCTTCCACTGCAATTAGTCTGGTGACCATCACGGTGCCCGGACCAATTCCCTATGACAACAACAGTGTCGTGCCTTGGCACTACGGCTCAGATCTTTACCGCCACGAAAGGAAAGTTACCCTTGACTCTTCAACTTCTACACCACAAATTGACAATGTCGGGGGAGGCGGAGGCTTCACTCGGAGAGAAAGTCTCTTCGCTTCACAGTTTCCAAGAATGAATGCTGAAGCAGAAACTGCTGCCAAAGCAAAAGGCAAAAGTACGGTGCCAGAAGAACCAGCTGCAAAAGAAACTCAGAAGACGTCCTTTGATCAGGATGTGGACGAGTTCATGAGGATTATCAAAAGAAGTGATTACAAAGTTGTGAATCAGGTCCACCAAACACCCTCCAAGATCTCCATACTATCTCTGCTCATGTGTTCCGAGGCTCACTGGAATGCACTACTTAAGGTCTTGCATGCTGCTTCTGTGCCAGAAGAAATCACAGTCAATCAGTTAGAAACGGTGGTCGCAAATGTCAATACTAGTCATGGACTAGGTTTCACCAATGCTGACTTGACTACAGAGGGGCGTAACCACAACAAGGCTTTGCATATCACTTTGGAATGTAAAGGTGTTGTACTTTCTCATGTCCTTGTTGATACCGGATCATCACTCAATGTGTTGCTAAAGAAAGCTTTAGTCAAGATGGAGTATGATGGTCTTGCACTCCATCCGAGCAACCTAGTTGTTAGAGCTTTTGATGGTTCTAAGAGATCGGTTCTCTGAGAGGTTGAGCTGCCCGTAGTAATTGGCCCACAAATTTTCAAGACTACCTTTTATGTGATGGACATACAGCCTGCCTACAGCTGTTTGTTGGGTCGACCTTGGATCCACGCCACCGGCACGGTAACGTCTACCCTTCACCAGAAGTTAAAATATGAGTGGGAAGGCCAAATTATCACCATCTGTGGAGAAGAAGACATATTTGTCAGTCACCTGGCTACATACAAGTACATAGAAATGGATGGGGAGATCCATGAAACCATGAGTCAGGGTTTTGAAGCCTTGAACGTCAACGAAGCTACAACTGAGGTGTCTGCTGCATCCCAAGAGGAGAGGATGGGTACCTCAATTTCTTCCTACAAACAAGCTCGGAAGATTGTGGAATAAGGGAATGCCCAAGGCTGGGGCAAGCTGCTGAAGATTCAGATGAAAGAAGACAAATTCGGTTTGGGTTACAGACCATCCCGACAAGTTCCAGAGGAGGCTGCTGAAGCTCCCAAGTTCATAAGTGGGGGAATGCTGACCCCGGATGTTGTCAACACTTTGGAAGACGAGGCTGAGAGCGACTACAACCTGGAAATCTCGATTCGTCCAAGAGTCCCGGGCCAACAAATCCCCAATTGGTCTTCCCAGGAAATTATAAGGGTTACTGCTACAGAGTAATTATTATTTCCTGTTTTAAGCATGCATCAAAGTCCTGCATCTTGCCCAAGATGTCGGGACTTATTTTGGAATAGGGCCATATGTATTTGTACAAATTGAATATTAATGACCAATGGACATCTTTTTGCAAACAATCTTTTTCGCTCACTGTCTTTTCATTTTTGTTATTTTCGCACAAAACAAAAAAATGGCAATGTTTTTCTCAATAATAACTTCATTCACTTTTTCTAAATAAGATAAAATCAATCACTAAAATGAACCAAATATCAACCCTTGCAGAGATAGCCCTCCAGATTGCACCGACAACGACACTGCTATGACCTCATATGACTTCGACAATCCGATTAATCAAGCAGATGAAGGGGTTGAAGAAGACTACGATTTACCTGAAGAGCTAGCCAGGTTATTGAGACAAGAGGAAAAGGTGTTTGCTCCTCATCAGGAGGAGGTTGAGACTATAAATCTTGGTACCGAGGATGTCACACCCTAAATTTTGACCGAACATTTTCAAATTTTCGTTCATTTTTTCCGACGCATTTTGTCGATATGTGAGAATTCAAGCATTTCTGTTTTAGGTTAAACGTGTCGTCAATCATTTGTCATTGCATTTTTCAACGCATTTGTCGTAATATCATCAATAAATCATTTTGCATTTTTTTTTAAGTTGAAACGTCCCATTAATCATCAATCATGCCTTTTCTTAATCACTTTTTTTTTATCGTCCCATATCATCGTTTATTTTTATTCTTGATTTTAAATTTATTTAGAATTTTTGCTTAATCATTATCTAGTTTATTTTTAAATTAGCCGTAGTTAATATTTAATTAGTTAAATTTAAATCTGGTTTATATATATTTAGTTTAATTTTTATTTAGTTAAATTTTATTTAATTTTCATTTAAGGATAATTTTAATTTTAGATAAATTTAGTTTAGTTATACTTTAGGTTATTTTTAATTAGTTATCATTAATTAGGTTATTTTAATTAGATCTTTTAGTTTTTATTTAATCATTTTTTAACCTTTATTAGTTTATATGTAGGATGTTCTAGTTTAATTATAATTTAGTATATATTAAATTATTTAGAACTAATTTTTTTCTTTTAAATTCAATTTTATTGTTAATTAATTTTATTTAGTCTAAATAATACAAAAAATAGGGATTTTGTTTTGTTGTCCACTTATTGATTTAAGTTTCTATTAAAATTTTAACTTTTGTTAATTAAATTTGTTTTCTTCTCTTAAAATTATTTAACATTATAGTTTAGTCTTTATTATTTTATCAATTTATTTTTTAAATTTAGTCTAATTTTCTATCTAGTTGGTTGGGAACCATTTCAGTTGGTTTTTAAAATATCTGTTCTTGGTCTGAGTAAGGTATAGCCTACACTTTTTGTTCTGTCATCTACAAAGTCTTACATCCTACCCCTCTCTATACATCCAAAGTCTTGCAACATTGACCAAGTCTGCCATAATCTTTCATCAGAAGCCAATTTACCAAACCTGCATTTAAAAAAGTGAAAAGGAACAATTCAGCAAAAAGGGAAAGGGGGGTTTTCAAAATCAAGGAGAAAGAAGCATCAATCTGCATAACCAAAGAAAAAACCATCAAAAGGGTCCCTCAAAAAACCAGCAACAGATTATGTTAAAAGAAAAAAAAAACAGCATCAAAAGGGCCCTTCATAACCCGCAACACCAAAAAAAATATAAAAAAAACTCTCACAACCAAAAATCCTCTCCTTGCTCTTTAAAACTCATCTGTTTCTCACAACCACCTGATAAACCAAACCTCATAAACCATTCCCTTCTAACCCAACATCACAAACGCAGAAAATCTGAAACACAAAAAGCAAACAACTTTTGTTTCTTCCTCCATTGCTTAACCATACACCTAAACTAACACTGTAAAACCAATAAACCACCATCTTAAAACCAGAAAAACACATTTCAACGCCCGACCACAAAGCTCTCCTATCTCCATTTCCTTTTCAGATCTCGACCTTCATCTCTTCCATTTCCAAACTCCTCAAACACCTCAGTCTCATCAAAACCAGAACCCTTCGTCATCTCAAACAGACCCCTTTCAAAACTTCCTTCAAAACCTGTAAAAAAAAAACATCAACAACCAACACAGAAAAATCAAGAAAAGAGAAAATTCAGAAAAAACATAATAACAAAAACTGACCTTTGATTTTGTTTTTCTTCTGAAACAACCAATCCTTCAAACCCTAAACCAATCCAACTTCATCACCGCCTCTCTCAAACCGAAACACCACAGAACCAACAAAACACCACAGAACCAACAAAACGCAGCAACCACACTTCACCGCTTACAAACCTTCATCAAACAAACCACCGGAATTCGCGATTCACCGCCCTAAACCCCTTTCCGCCAGCCGCTCACCAACAACCCCTTCAATCCACCATCTTTTCCTGCGAAAACTGAACCGCAACAACCACCACTGACGTCACCACCATCCCCAAATCAATACAAAAAAATCCAACCCAAAACCATCCGAATCACCCACCTCCGCGCAAACCTTCAGAACCGAAACTGAAAAGCAGAGATGGAGAGCACGAGAACAATTTGAGAGAGGGAGAGAGGTCGAGTGTTTCACCGTTGAAACCAAAAAAACACTGAACGAGCGATAGAGAGAGCAAACGAGAATCTGAGACGAGAGTTGAAACTGAGAGAGATACATCGAGAACCAGAGAGGTTCGAAACCGTGAGGGTGAGACCGCGGCACATCGATTTCCGCCGTTGGGTTTTGTTTTTTTTCTGGAGGTTGGGTTTTTCTGTTCAGCTTTTTTGTTTGAATCGTGTTTTTCCTATGTTGCGTGTGTGTGATCCTTCATATAAATTGATGCGTGTTGCTTTACTTTTGATATTTTATTGTTTGTTATTTTTATAAAAAAACTCATGTTGGCCCGTTTTGTTTCTTTTAATGAAAAGCCATTATGCCTTTTTAGATTTGGGACGATGGGTTTGATCAAAGCCCATCTGTGTTTTTTTATTTTGCTATCTACACTATCATCCTGCCACCGATGCACCCCCTGTCTATGATAAGTTTTCTCAGTTTGTTTAACTCTTTTAATGATTTTCTTTGTTGGTGATTTCTTTTTTCTTTATTATTTGTTTAGATTTGTTAAATTTTCTCACTTTTTAAATGTTAATTTTGACTTTTTAATGTTAATTTTTTGGTGATATTAATTAGTTAGATTTAAATGTTGAAGTAAAATTTATAGTTGATTTTCTTGATTAAAACTCTATTTAGATATAATTGATATTTTGTTGAATTTGATTAATGAAGCTTGAGTAGAGTTCGATATTGAGCGTTTTTGGGCCGATGATATAATAATGTCACGATAAATCGTTTCCGATTAATCATGACTAATATGAGGCCATTTATTTATTTTATTATCATTTAATTTAATCTATGTTATTTCACAATTTATTTTATTTCACAATTTGTTTTACAATTTATTTCACTGTGTTAGTTTATTTATTTATTTTGTTTACGTCTCACACTTTTGTACAAAATCAAATTCTAACGGTTCGATTAAATCATACACTACACACACGCTTTCTCTTGGGCAAATTACAACGAGACCCTTTATTTAATCGCAATCCCTTGTAAATTATCATGTATCCCTCTCCAATTTATTTTGTATGCAATTTATCTTTCCGCCCTTATTTTACCAGTTTTATTGCTTGGAATACCCATAAGAACTAGAAATCAATTCACATAATCAATTAAAACGATTCATATGCCCACATTTGCACACACGTAAGTCGATTACCAAGTGATCGCCATCTGCACGACTTATCGCTCGCCTTAATTAATTTTACGAAAGAAGGAACTCCGGAGTCTAGCATTCCGCACGTTCTAGATTGAACCGCAAATGGGCTAGCCTCACGCGATGGTTCAATCACCATTCGTATATCAAAATATTCAAATCTTTAATAAATTAAATTACGAAAGAAGGAACTCCGGAGTCTAGCATTCCACACGTTCTGGATTGAACCGCAAATGGGCTAGCCTCACGCGATGGTTCAATCACCATTCGTATATCAAATATTCAAACCATAAATTAATTAATTTACGAAAACAGAATTCCGGAGTCTAGCATTCCGCACGTTCTGGATTGAACCGCAAATGGGCTAGCCTCACGCGATGGTTCAATCATCATTCGTATACCAACAAATTTAAATCATTTTTATAATTCATTATCGAAAGACAGAATTCCGGAGTCTAGCATTCCGCACGTTCTGGATTGGACCGCAACATGGGCTAGCCCCACGCGATGTGTTCATTCACCCTTTCGATTAAAACATCTTAACAAAGTCAAACACTTTTGTCACACCCTAAATTTTGACCGAACATTTTCAAATTTTTGTTCTTCTTTCTGACGCATACCGTCGATATGTGGGAAATCAAGCATTTTTGTTTTTAGGATAAACATATCATTTTGCAGTTTTAAGTTAAAACATTTCTTCAATCATACATTTCATCATCACAATTGTCGTCTTTTATTTATTTATTTTTAGAAATTGTTTCTTTTTAAATAAAAACGTTTGTTCGTATTTTAATCATTTTAGTATAGATTTTTTTAATTTGATCAAATCTAAAAATTTTATTTAGAATATTTTGTCACACTTTGTAATTTATTTTTATTTTTAGTTAAATATTTATTTTGGATTTTTTTTTTTTTAGAATTTATGTTAGTTCAATTTAATTTTAATTCGGTTTATATTGTTTAGTTAAATTTAGATTTTTGTTTGACCTTTTTAATTTAGTCTAAATTTTTAAGAAATCCTTTTATTATTGTTATTATCCATTTAGTTTTGATCTTTTTTTGTTACTTCATTAATTCTCATATAATTTTATTAGTTTATCATGTTAATTAAACTTATGTTTATTTGGTTCAACATCTTATTTTATCAATTTTTCTATTAGTGTAGTATAATTAGGTCTAACTTTTTTTTTATGATTGATTTCATTTTATTTATTTTTATTCTTAATTAATCTAATTATATTTAGTTTATTTTTTAGGTTCTATGTTTTAATCAGTTTAATTTTAAATAGTTTTAGTTAGGTAGTTTAGTCACATTTCAACAAGTTTAGTCCCATTTTTAAATCTCAATTCACATCACACTCCACTGCATAACCTCTGCCTACAATTCAAACCCTATGTTATAACTATTATCCCAAGTCTTGCATCAAAATGGCTAGGAAAATACAGCAGCTCCATATCACCAAAATAGCCATTACAAAACCTGTATCAATGAAAGCAGAAAGCAACATCAACAAGCAATAGGACTTACACCAAATTGTGTTAGTCAAAACCTGCATATACAAAAAGCAAAGAAGAACAAATCAAATAAATATAGAAAAAAACAAAAGTAGCTGAAAAAGAGTAACAACACAGATGAAAAGCAATAACCATACGTATTTGTTTAAGGGGGGACCGCGGCTGAACAAAGAAAAAAAAACACTGATCCAAACTGCAAAAAGACGAGACTTCCCGCTTCGGTTTTACGGACTCAACAGCACCAATAGCCTTTGGATCCATCACTTCAATCCTTCAATCACAACCTCAAATCTCCCTTCAAAAACTCATAATAAAAAAACGCCAAAGGCCTTGATCGCAGAACCGGTCGATACCATAAACTTCAAACCGGACTTCTCACCAACACTTCATCATCCTCCCTCACCCTTCAACACACACCATAACCCATCCTCAAAAACCAGAAAACCCCTCGTCCTCCGTCTTCCACCGGCTACCCCTCAACTGAAACTCGAAAAACTCAAACATCATCACCCTTCCGAAAACACCACCAAACCGCAACCTGTAAACTTCGAAAACCAGAACAGACAAAGACCAATAAATCAATCCAACAACCCTATCCAAGTCCACCCCATACACCGCCCTCAAACAGTCTTCTTACCCCTTCCGCGAACGACCTCTTCATCAGGCCCTCACCAAGAAACCTTCTCACAGGAAAAAAACCCAACTTTACGAATTTCAAAACCAAAAGAAACCACTTACCTTCAACCTTTTGACAGAACCAGAAACTGTTTTCCATCAACCTTCAACCACCCTTCTTCAAAAAAAAACCAATAACAGCAACTTTAAAAAAACAAAGCAACACACCTTCGTCCGCAAAAACCCTTCAAACTATCTCGCCGCCGAAACACGCGAAAGCCACTGAGAGAGAGAATCCGAAAGCGAGCATGCCACGAGACGCGACAAAACCGCGAGAAACCACCCTCAACCGTTATCATCCCTAAACGCGTTCCGTATAATGACCGAAACAGAGAAAGACAAGTGTCGTGAGAGATTCGCGAACCTGCGTTCGAGAGAGAACCCGTTTGCGTTTTGATTTGAGAGAAGGGTGAGTGAGGCCGCCGTTTTCTTTTCCTCTTTCCGTCTGTGTGTTTGTTCTGAACAAGAAGAGTGTTGTATTCTCCGTTGCCTTTCTTGAAGAGTGAATGAGAGACATCGCGTCTCGTTTAGAGGTTTTCTTTTTATATTCTGAGTTTTTGTTACAACTTTACCTTGTTTTCCTTTTTTATAAAAAACTATTATTCTTTTTTATGTTTGAATGTTCATTGGGTCTGACCTATTGAACGTTGATCTTTTATTAAACATGCATACCTTTTTTTTTCTTTTCTTTTAATTTCTGTTGCTTGGACTTTTGAATCATCAGTTTGTCATACATATGGTATACAGCGATGCACACTCACCCTAGTCCCTTTTCAATTTTATTTTGTTGTTGTCGACAAGATGGGCCAAGCCCACGTTTTTTTTCTTTTTCTGTTTATGCTAAATTCAGTTTTCTTTTCTTATTATTTATTTATTTCATTCAAAGAAATTTAGTTCTAATTTATATCCCAATACTTTTGTTAATTTTTATTATTTTTCCTATTGTTATGTAACTCTCATTATTATTATTTGGGCCGATGATATAATAATGTCACGATAAATTGTTTCCGATTAATCATGACTAATATGAGGCCATTTGTTTATTTTATTATCATTTAATTTAATCTATTTTATTTCACAATTTATTTTATTTCACAAGTTGTTTTACAATTTATTTCACTGTGTTAGTTTATTTATTTATTTTGTTTACGTCTCACACTTTTGTACGAAAATCAAATTTTAACGGTTCGATTAAATCATACACTGCACACACGCTTTCTCTTGGGCAAATTACAACGAGACCCTTTATTTAATCGCAATCCCTTGTAAATTATCATGTATCCCTCTCCAATTTATTTTGTATGCAATTTATCTTTCCGCCTTATTTTACCAGTTTCATTACTTGGAAAACCCATAGGAACTAGAAACCGATTCACTTAAATCAATTAAAACACTCGCGCCTACACTGCACACACGTAAGTCAGTCACTATGTGATCGCCGTCTGCACGTTTTCATTTATCAAAATAAAATTACGAAAAAGGAACTCCGGAGTCTAGCATTCCGCACGTTCTGGATTGAACCGCAAATGGGCTAGCCTCACGCGATGGTTCAATCACTATTCGTATATCAAATATTCAAATCTTAAATTAAATAAAAATTACGAAAACAGAATTCCGGAGTCTAGCATTCCGCACGTTCTGGATTGAACCGCAAATGGGCTAGCCTCACGCGATGGTTCAATCACCATTCGTATATCAAAATATTCAATTCATTTAATTTAATCGTACGAAAAAGGAACTCCGGAGTCTAGCATTCCGCACGTTCTGGATTGAACCGCAAATGGGCTAGCCTCACGCGACGGTTCAATCACCATTCGTATACCAAAATCTTTAAAACTATTTTCAAATTTAAATCATTTTTATAATTAATTATCGAAAGACAGAATTCCGGAGTCTAGCATTCCGCACGTTCTGGATTGGACCGCAACATGGGCTAGCCCCACGCGATGTGTTCAATCGCCCTTTCGTTTAAAACATCTTAACAAAGTCAAACATTTTCTCAAACGAACATTGTTTAAATCATTCTATCTCTCGAACAAGCTAGCGCTTCAGCCTCCACCGCGAGTATAAGCCAACGCTTAGCAGTAGAATGCGTTTTAAAACAATCGTTCAATAAAAATCACAAACCGTAGTAGCACGAACTACGAAGCTCTGACTTTCCCATTGCACAAGGGAATACGTAGGCACGGGGATTTTAATCCTTCGCGAGCACAATAATAAAAAAATTCAACATTTTCTCTCCGTCACAATAATAAAAAAATCTTAATCTTTTCTCCGTCATCTTCATAATAATAATAATTTAAAACTTTAATTTCCCTTTTAACAAACATATTAATAGCCATTTAGAAGACATAGACTTAAGATCAAACATTTAATCGCATAATTAGCTAAGAGGTTCCCGTTGAGTACAACGGACGTGAGGGGTGCTAATACCTTCCCCTTGCGTAACCGACTCCCGAACTTAGAATTTGGTTTCGTAAACCATTTCTTATCCTTTATTAGGTTGTATCTATATCTTCCTTTTCTCTCGTAGAATAAATAGAAATAGGTGGCGGCTCTATTGTTTTGTTTTAGGATCGTATTTTTCGAGGTACGACAGTTGGCGACTCTGCTGGGGACGTAGCTCCATGCTAGAGAGGGTCGAGCCTAACTTAGCTTTTGTGTTTATTTGTTTGATCTTGTCTTGTCTTCTCTATGTTTATTATTTATGTTTGTTTATCTGTTCTTTTACCGCTTTACTTTATTGCTCATTATATTATTTGTGGGATCTCGGGGTCACTTTACAAGTAAATTTTGAGTGGTGGAAAAAGCAGAGGGAACACCTAAGTTTAGAATTGGATGTTATTAGTGTTAGTCTCCAAGGACTCGCTCCTTGCACGCCTAACATGAAAGCTCCCCCAGATAGTTAGACTTTTCGTAGATCTTGTCGCAACGCAGCTAGCCTGTCGCGTGACCTGATTCACGAAAAGGCTGTGATTCTGGGACCCCCTAGGACCTGTTTCAATTTTGGCAGTTGTGTAATGTTAGGCTCCAAGGACTCGCTCCTTGCACGCCTAGCATGAGAACTCCACTCAAGGTAGACCTTATCGTTATTATCGTCACAATGCAGCTAGCCTGCGGTGGGGCGTTAGTACGATAAACGTCCGTGACCTTGAGTTTCCTTAAACCATCACCGTAGAAACTATCCTGTGAGTGGGGCTTATGGGTACAGACTATAGAACCAATCTCTTACAGCCTACCATTTAGGAAGTTTCGAGCTTTTCCAGCTTCCGTGTCTGTTTGTGTTTGTGATCCCAAGCATCCTTACATTTAATCCGTTTGCATACCATTGCATTTGCATTGCATATCATTTTCCTTCCTCAGAGTAAGCTCATCCTCGTCCTGTGTCCATAACCCGCAGTTGATTTCCCGACACCTACATTGAACTTGAAGTAGTTCCTGATTGATCATGGACCCTGAAGGACAAAAGCAGACTGCGACAAGGGGAAACTTTGATTTGACAAGGGACCAGATGAACCAGCTCATGGATGTTGTGACAGATTTGATCAGGAGAGGGGATAATGCTCAACAGGCTGCCGTAACTGGAGATGTCTCTCCACCTCAAAGGAACAGTTTTGTTCAACCTCAGTCTGCCAGGACCCTAGTTAGGGCACCCGTTATTCAAGAGCATACCATTATTCGAGATGGAAACTCCTTACCTCACGATGCCGTCGAGTACCAAAGCTTTGGGTTCTCTGAGCCAATTTCCCAAGGGGCAATCCCAGTGAGAAGGACCAAGGGACCAGATGTTGCTGAGATGAATGAGAAATGTCGAATACTGAATGAAAGACTCAAAGCTCTAGAGGGGCAAAATGCTTTTGACCTGGATGCTTTAAACATGTGCTTAGTGCCTGGTTTGGTTATACCTCCGAAGTTTGAAGCGCCTGCTTTTCAGAAGTACTAAGGGGATAGCTGTCCAAAACACCATTTGGTGATGTTCTGTCGAAAGATGACTGCATATGCTTTTGATGATAAGCTGATGATTCATTGCTTCCAAGACAGTTTGAGTGGGGCACCGTTGAATTGGTACATGGATTTGGAAAGAAGTCATATTCAGTCATGGTTGGACCTAGCCAATGCTTTTGTGAAACAATACCATTACAATTTGGAAGAAACTCCCAGTCGCTTTCACTTGAAGGACATATCTCAAGAAAGTAATGAGCCATTCAAACAGTATGTACAGAGGTGGAGAGAGTTTGCTGATCGTGTTCAACCACCGCTATCAGAGAAGGAGTTGGTTAACCTGTTTATGGACACTTTGCAGAGCCCGTATTTTGAGAAAATGGTAGGCACCGCCTCAACAAGTTTCTCTGGCCTGGTAAAAACGGGAGAACATATTAAGATTAGTCTCAAAAGCGGGAAGATCCAAGGCGCCTCAAGCAACCAGGCTAGTGAGATTGAATCCCTCAATAGTTCCCAAGAGTAGGAAGAGGATGTAATCAATGCAGTTATGGAAGACGTCAAGAATTCTTGTGGCGCATCAGCAAGATCCTATGATTCTCCATCTTTTCAGCAATCACTATTCCATATGTCTCATCATCCTTGTAGGCAACCAACAATGTTTAGGGTACCTTACCAGCAACCCTGGATTTCTCCTCATCGAAGTCAGCGAGCCCAAAGCCGAGGATATCCGAATCAGCATCAGAGTCAGCATAAGCCTCGCAACAATTTGGAAAGAAGGAATGCTCCTCTTCATCCAGTACCTTTATCATATACTCAGCTTCTGCAACCTTTGATTCAAAGCTCATTGGTGGTTCCCAAGCCTCTCAAGCCATTAACAGAGCCATACCCGCCTGAGTGTAATCCACATGAGCAATGTGGATATCATGCTGGATCAATGGGGCACTCAACTGAAGACTGCAGAGCTTTTCAAGCCAAGGTACAACATTTGATCGACAAGAGGTGCATATCCTTCTCAGAAGGAAAACTGTTGGTGCATGTCAACCTCTCGCCTGAGTGACTTCTTGGTATATCTCCTGAGGACAGTGAATCAAGACATTTTCAATTCCCTAAAGCTGGCAATCACCTATTTGTTTCAGCGTTGTTGTATTTTCTTTGCATGTTGATTTTGTATTTTCTTGTTAGCATTGTTTGTTTTGAATTGGCAAGATTAATGAAATGTTTATGCATATTTTGAATCAATCCATTCGTATTCACTCGTTTTCTTTCATTGTTACAAAAAGCAAAAATATATTTCTATCTTTTGTTTATCAAACTTTTGCTTTAGCAAAGATTGGAGGGAGGATGATGAAAACCAGATACTTGAATTATCCATTTGTATGCTCTCAATTAAGACCTTGCCAATGATGTACAGGCATTATTTCAAATTCCCAAACACCGGTGAAATAAGGATGATAATCCCTCGCTAACCCTTTCGAGCCTAGAAGTAGGAGTTTTCTTTTTCAAAAATGCAAAAACCCTTAATTTCAAACCTGGGGCAGGGTAGTCGGTTCAGTTAATCTATTTGCATCCAATCGTCAAAAGATTCAATCCATTATTCAAGAAGGATCAGTTACGTACTTTCCTCCGCGCATCAAAGAAGTCTTGAAGAGCCAAAAGTTTGTAGTACGTATCCTCCAATAAAATGGCAGTCACGACCGTCCAACCAGAAGAAAGGCAAAAAGGAAAAAGAAATACGAAGAAAAGTCCGCCAAGTAAAAAAAACAGAAAAAGACGACTTAGGCGAAAGTTAATGAAGTCATCAAATCCAGCAAAGCAGAAGAAAGCAAGGTGGCTGCCATCACTTTCAAATCCTGATCCTTATCACGCATTATCAAAAGAGTTTTGAGATATGAATGTGTATGTCAAATTAACTGAACATAGGATTGGAGTATTATCACGAAGATGGGATGGGTACAAATAAATTTTGAGCCTTTTATCTTTTTTTTCATAAACCGTGAACCAAGCCACGTTACAACCACTTAAAAGACCTAATTGAGGCAGGGTTTATTTCGAGAGCATACTACAACAAGGTTGTGTTAACCTGACTCCTAAAGATCTTTGCTAATCATTTTTATTAATCACTTGATCTGCCATTCCATGAAATGGCTAGATCCACTTTATTTTATTTTAATCAACTCCACTGTATCATTATCATACCAATAAATTGCGATTTCAAAACTAGCATAAATGTTGCATTAAAATTACCAACTTTTAAATGTATAATGTTATTTGCAAATCAATTCAATATCAAGGGAATCCCAACGAATTCAGCCAGTTAGGGAATTTAACTTGGTAAGAGAAGCCCAATAAGGGGCAATCACTTCGAGAACCAGTCAATCTGAATCAATCCATTCAGGAATCAATAATTCAGAGATTGAGCTTTTCTCAAGACTTATACTTGAGCAAGTTATCAGAAAGAATTCAAGAGTTCAATGGCCAGCTAGACCAGAAGTCTCTCATCCCAGGGATCAAATAACCAGGGGCAAATTTCCGATGTTCGAACACCGGGGCAACCATTTCAAAGGCCATGTCATGGCAGGCTGGTCTAAACTTTTTGAGAAGAGGAAAATTTTAAAACCATTGATTTCGGGGCAAGAGGAATCACACAGGGGCAAATCTTCTATGTGCCTTCAAGCTGTTCAAGCGGGCCCTATGTAACAACGGATTTTGAGTTCAAGACGGGAGTCGGGAATCATGTCGTTATCTTTTGCCTCCTTTTAGAGAGTTGTCTGCAAAGAACTGTTCCATCCTTAACCACGCAGGGGCATGTTTTGAAAATCACTGAGTCAGTACATAATCACTCTCATGCTTCAGTCATGTCGCTCCGCTCATAGCGTTAAACCTTGCATATTGTCTAGCATATGCTCAGGTCAAAACCCAGGAAAACCAATTCCCGTATGGTATTTTCTTTAGCCATTTATTTTCAACCCAGTCCCGTCTGGTAGTCATTTATTTTCAACCCAGTCCCGTCTGGTAGTCATTTATTTTCAACCCAGTCCCGTCTGGTAGTCATTTATTTTTTCAACCCAGTCCCGTCTGGTAGTCATTTAATTTTTCAACCCAGTCCCGTCTGGTAGTCATTTATTTTCAACCCAGTCCCGTCTGGTAGTCATTTATTTTCAACCCAGTCCTGCCTGGTAGTCATTTATTTTTCAACCCAGTCCCGTCTGGTAGTCATTTATTTTTTCAACCCAGTCTCGTCTGGTAATCATTTATTTTCAACCCAGTCCCGTCTGGTAGTCATTTATTTTTTTCAACCTAGTCCCGTCTGGTAGTCATTTATTTTCAACCCAGTCCTGCCTGGTAGTCATTTATTTTTGACCCAGTTCCTGTCTGATATTCATTTTCTTTTCAAACCGGTTTTCGTCTGTTAACCCATTTTGAACCGGTTCCCACCTGGTATTTTCATTTAAAGGTTATTTGACCGTCAGTTCTTGTCTGACAGTTATCTTTTTTTCAAATCCAACTTAAAACCAATTCTTGATTGACAAACCATTTCCAAAGTCAGCCCCTCCTGACAATAAAGAAACCAGTTCCTGTCTGGCATGTCAAGAGAAAAAAATCATTCGTTACTAGCAGCTTTGTCTGAAAATCCATTTGTTTTTTATGCTCTTTGGTATGGTTCATCAAAGTGTTTCCCCAGTAACACTAATATCCCCTGCAGTGGTCCTCCTTGTTATTGATATCCACCCTTTTACCACCAATATTTCTCTTAAGTCCAATCGTCATTGGCACAAATCCTTCAAGTTCTTCATTTAGGGAATTTCCTGAGGTTGGTCGTTTATCTCGCTGAAAACCCCAACATTTATTCTTATTTTCCAGCTTGGTCGCTTAGAGCCATTTGATTTATCTTTAAACTCTTCGCATGCTACTCCCAGTATCAGTTTGTTTGCAAGAGTCACTGCCTGAATACTGTTTTCATTTCCCAGTCTTCAGTCTCAACAGTTACACTTGAACTTGTTGATTTACCACTTCGCGTCAATGTCTGTTATTTTATTTCATGACCACCGCGTCAACGCCTGTCTTTTATTTCCTGACCACCGTGTCGATGCCATGTTTTTATTTCCTGACCACCGTGTCGACGCCATGTTTTTATTTCCTGACCACCGTGTCGACGCCATGTTTATATTCCCAGACCACCGTGTCGTTGTCTGTTATTTTATTTTCTGGACACCGTGTCGACGCCTGCTATTTTATTTCCCGATCACCATGGCAAATGTTTGTTTATTCCTGAACGATGTGTCAATGTCTGTTATTTTCAGTTCTCCTGGTTGCCGAGTCGAGGTCTTTTCCATTTTTTCTCAGTCAACGAATCGTTGCATTGGGATCCCCAGCAACCACTTTGAACTTGCTAACTCATCGCTTCAGATAGTCTGTCTTTGATCTTGCATTTTGTTTTCCGGTCTTTTGTTATTCTTAGTGCCAGCAGTTACACTTGAACCTGTTGATTTATCACTTTGAATACATTCCGTTTTCGTCTTGTCATCCCCAGTATATGGTTATCCCCATTGAGTTTTCGTTCCCTTTTTGCATTTCTGTGGATCACCGTTGCATTTGTCTACATCATACCATGTTCAGCATATTCATCATTAAAAAAGGGTCAGCATGATAGAGTTCACTGCATCCCGCATGTCATATCCCAGTAAAACGAAAAAGGTCCATCATGATTTCGTAACATTGCATATCATTGCATTTCATCTGCATTCAGTCAAAATTTTAGGTGCTAATATTTAATCCTCTTCCACCTCGAATGTCCAAAAAAAAACTGTTATTCGTACATTCAGGTTCAAGAAGATTAAATAGGGGCAACTGTCACACCCTAAATTTTGACCGAACATTTTCAAATTTTTGTTCTTCTTTCTGACGCATACCGTCGATATGTGGGAAATCAAGCATTTTTGTTTTTAGGATAAACATATCATTTTGCAGTTTTAAGTTAAAACATTTCTTCAATCATACATTTCATCATCACAATTGTCGTCTTTTATTTATTTATTTTTAGAAATTGTTTCTTTTTAAATAAAAACGTTTGTTCGTATTTTAATCATTTTAGTATAGATTTTTTTAATTTGATCAAATCTAAAAATTTTATTTAGAATATTTTGTCACACTTTGTAATTTATTTTTATTTTTAGTTAAATATTTATTTTGGATTTTTTTTTTTTTAGAATTTATGTTAGTTCAATTTAATTTTAATTCGGTTTATATTGTTTAGTTAAATTTAGATTTTTGTTTGACCTTTTTAATTTAGTCTAAATTTTTAAGAAATCCTTTTATTATTGTTATTATCCATTTAGTTTTGATCTTTTTTTGTTACTTCATTAATTCTCATATAATTTTATTAGTTTATCATGTTAATTAAACTTATGTTTATTTGGTTCAACATCTTATTTTATCAATTTTTCTATTAGTGTAGTATAATTAGGTCTAACTTTTTTTTTATGATTGATTTCATTTTATTTATTTTTATTCTTAATTAATCTAATTATATTTAGTTTATTTTTTAGGTTCTATGTTTTAATCAGTTTAATTTTAAATAGTTTTAGTTAGGTAGTTTAGTCACATTTCAACAAGTTTAGTCCCATTTTAAAATCTCAATTCACATCACACTCCACTGCATAACCTCTGCCTACAATTCAGACCCTATGTTATAACTATTATCCCAAGTCTTGCATCAAAATGGCTAGGAAAATACAGCAGCTCCATATCACCAAAATAGCCATTACAAAACCTGTATCAATGAAAGCAGAAAGCAACATCAACAAGCAATAGGACTTACACCAAATTGTGTTAGTCAAAACCTGCATATACAAAAAGCAAAGAATAACAAATCAAATAAATATAGAAAAAAACAAAAGTAGCTGAAAAAGAGTAACAACACAGATGAAAAGCAATAACCATACGTATTTGTTTAAGGGGGGACCGCGGCTGAACAAAGAAAAAAAAACACTGATCCAAACTGCAAAAAGACGAGACTTCCCGCTTCGGTTTTACGGATTCAACAGCACCAATAGCCTTTGGATCCATCACTTCAATCCTTCAATCACAACCTCAAATCTCCCTTCAAAAACTCATAATAAAAAAACGCCAAAGGCCTTGATCGCAGAACCGGTCGATACCATAAACTTCAAATCGGACTTCTCACCAACACTTCATCATCCTCCCTCACCCTTCAACACACACCATAACCCATCCTCAAAAACCAGAAAACCCCTCGTCCTCCGTCTTCCACCGGCTACCCCTCAACTGAAACTCGAAAAACTCAAACATCATCACCCTTCCGAAAACACCACCAAACCGCAACCTGTAAACTTCGAAAACCAGAACAGACAAAGACCAATAAATCAATCCAACAACCATATCCAAGTCCACCCCACACACCGCCCTCAAACGGTCTTCTTACCCCTTCCGCGAACGACCTCTTCATCAGGCCCTCACCAAGAAACCTTCTCACAGAAAAAAAAAACAACTTTACGAATTTCGAAACCAAAAGAAACCACTTACCTTCAACCTTTTGACAGAACCAGAAACTGTTTTCCATCAACCTTCAACCACCCTTCTTCAAAAAAAAACAGTAACAGCAACTTTAAAAAACCAAAGCAACACACCTTCGTCCGCAAAAACCCTTCAAACTATCTCGCCGCCGAAACACGCGAAAGCCACAGAGAGAGAATCCGAAAGCGAGCATGCCACGAGACGCGACAAAACCGCGAGAAACCACCCTCAACCGCTATCATCCCTAAACGCGTTCCGTATAATGACCGAGAAAGAAGTTCGAGTGTTTTTAGGTAGATTGAACTACATTTCAAGGTTCATATCTCATCTCACTACAACCTGCGATCCCTTGTTTAAACTGCTAAGAAAGGAACAAACAGTCAGGTGGAACGATGATTGTCAAAGAGCTTTTGACAAGATCAAAGAGTATTTGCAAGAACCTCCAATTCTCATGCCTCCACTTGAAGGAAAACCTCTAATAATGTACCTGACAGTGATTAGATGAATCAATGGGGTGTGTGTTGGGCCAGCATGACGAGTCTGGTCGAAAAGAGTATGCAATATACTACCTAAGCAAAAATTTTACCGACTGTGAACAACGTTATTCGCTGCTCGAGAAAACTTATTCTGCTTTAGCGTGGGATGCTCGCCGACTAAGACAGAATATGTTGACTCATACTACCTTGTTGATCTCAAAGATGGACCCCGTCAAGTACATATTTGAGAAGCCAACACTTACCTGAAGAGTTGCAAGGTGGCAAATGATTCTAACAGATTATGATATTCAATACACCTCTCAGAAAGCCATCAAGGGCAGTGTATTGGCTGACTATCTGGCTGAGCAACCCATTGATGACTACCAGCCTATGAGATTTGATTTCCCTGATGAAGACATCATGTTCTTAAAGTCAAAATATTGTGAAGAGCCTATTCACATTGAAGGGCCTGATCCAGAAGAAGCATGGACTATGATGTTCAATGGGGCAGTTAATTGTAACGGTCATGGAGTTGGTGTAGTGCTTATTACACCCAAAGGAGTCCATCTGCCTTTCTCATTAAGGCTCACCTTTACCTGCACTAACAACGAAGCAGAATACGAAGCTTGTATCATGGGTCTTGAAGAAGCCATTGACCTTAGGATCAAAACCTTGAATGTATTCGGAGATTCAGCTTTGGTGATCAACCAAACTAATGGCAAGTGGTATACTCATCAAGAGCATATGGTTCCCTACCATGACTATACGAGGAGATTGTTGACTTTCTTCACAACAGTCAAGCTTGAATACATCCCTCGAGATGAGAATCAGTTTGCAGACGCCTTGGCCACTATTTCATCTATGATCAAAGTACAGACTACCAACTATGTGCCTCGAATTTTAGTATCTAGACTGGACCGACCGGCACATGTCTTCTCTTTGGACACTGTTACTGACAATAAACCTTGGTTCCACGACATCAAATGCTTCTTGGAGACTCAGACATACCCACCTGGGGCATCGTCTAATGATAAGAAGACATTGAGAAGGCTAGCCGACAATTTGTTCCTCAATATTGATGGCTCCTTATACAAGCGAAACTTTGACATGGTCTTGCTCAGATGTGTTGACAAAAAGGAAGCAGACCTACTAATGCACGAAGTACATGAAGGTTCTTTCGGTACCCATGCTGGAGGACATGCAATGGCAAAGAAATTGTTAAGATCAGGTTACTACTGGATCACAATGGATGCAGACTGTTGCGCTTATTCCAGAAAGTACCATAAATGCCAGATCTACGCAGACAAAGTGCATGTGCCTCCCAATCCTTTGAATATATTGTCTTCACCCTGGCCCTTTGCTGTGTGGGTTTTTGATATGATTGGAAAGATCGAACCAACTACTTCAAATGGTCACAGATTCATCCTGGTAGCCATTGATTACTTCACCAAATGGGTCGAAGCCACTTCATATGCAAACGTCACCAAGCAAGTGGTAGCCCGATTTCTGAAAAGGGATATCATTTGTCGATATGGAGTTCCCGAGCGAATCATTATTGATAATGGTTCAAACCTTAACAACAAAATGATGGAAAAACTGTGTCGAGACTTCAAAATTCAACATCACAACTCTTCTCCTTACAGGCCAAAGATGAATGGCGATGTTGAGGTGGCTAACAAGAACATTAAGAAGATTGTGCAAAAGATGGTAGTCACATACAAAGAATGGCATGAAATTTTACCATTCGCCTTGCATGGGTACCGAACTTCCATCAAAACATCTACCGGGGCAACACCTTATCAACTTGTGTATGGTATGGAAGCAGTCCTACCTGTTGAAGTTGAATTACCCTCCTTGCGGGTAATGATGGATGTAAAACTGGACGAAGCAGAATGGGTCTGATCTCGTTATAACCAACTGAGCCTGATTGAAGAAAAGAGATTAGAAGCTATTTGTCATGGTCAGTTATATCAAAAACATATGAAAAGAGCCTTCGATCAAAATGTGAGACCTCGGGAATATCAAGTGGGAGAGCTTGTACTGAAAATAATCCTTCCTCTTCATACAGACCACAGGTGCAAGTGGACACCAAACTATGAAGGTCCCTATGTGATAACTAAAGTCTTCTCGGGCGAAGCACTGATGCTCACAACCATGGATGGTGAAGACTTCCCGTCTCCTGTGAATTCAGATGCAGTTAAAAAATACTTCGCATAAATGACTCCCTGGACATAAAAACAGAATGTAAGTCCAGGCAAAAATAGGGCATCTCGGCGAGCCAAAAACAGAATAAAAGACTCAGGCAAAAATAAGGGGAAAATTTAAAATGTACACCCGCTGAGTTGAAAAGCCACATCGGACAGCTCAGGCAAAAAAGGATATCCCGGTGGATTGAAAACACGAAAGGGCGATCCACGCAAAATCAGGGAATAAGCGAACAACTGCATTCTGAATTCGTCTGTATCACTCACATAATATGGAAAGCTTCGAAAGGACAAAACGTCGGTCAGAATCAACTTTCTTCATAAAGCAAGATAAGAAGAGCGTTCAGGTCATACAGGTCATAGAAAAGGAAGCTCATTAGAGCCTCAACTTCAACATTACCAAATGGAATACTTTTATTTTCTCAATTTTATAGTAATCTCCTCATTTCAGGGATTAGCTTCCTCACTGTACTCGCCTATTCAGGGCACACAAATCAATAAAGTCAAATATTCATTCACACTTTGTTTTGTACCTTTTTATTTTATTTGCAAAATGTCCAAAGTTCATAATACAACATTTGCATGAAAACATATAAGCCATTTTCAATAAATGCTTGCAGGAAATATGTGCCCTTATGCGAACCTAACTCCTATGACGGAATCCGGTTGAGGATGCCTCAGGGAACTTGTGTGTTTCCTTTGTTTGACAAGTTGTAGGTACTCAAGGCGGACAACCTTTCACATCATGGGGCACATCAGGCACTATATCCCCAGCCAAGTCGGCAGTCACATCATCAGAATGACTAATTGACGAAAGTATTCCCCCATGGACCTTTTTATCCCCTCAGGGTATCCTCCACAAAGCTAATCCTCTGACAGATTACTTCCCAGAAGTTCTCTCCTCCCCAAGCGGGATCTCCAAAGCAATGCCTAAATCACTTTTCCCCAGCGAGTTTCCAGATCTTCTCATCCCCAGCTTTGGATCCCCACAGAGTTCTTCCCCCAGAGTTCTCCAGAAAGATCGTGCAGTGATCCTTTCTCCCTACAGATCGCCCAGTGATCCGTTCTTCCAGCAGATTTCAGATCTCGGATCTCGTTTCTCTCATTTGCATAATCATAGCATTCACATCATTCCTCCCCAAATAGAGCGTAGCATTCCGTCTAATACGAAGCATTACGGCAAAAGTCAAACATTTGCATGATCATAAGCCAGGTTCGATCCAGTCACCTGCAAATGCCAAAATCATTCCTCCAGCAATACGCAAAAACTTATCCCCTGCAGATAAAAGCCAAAATATCCTTTTTCACTCTCAATACAAATACTTGTGCATACTTATACACAATCCTTATGATACTCATCTGTATCCTACTTATACATAATTCTTTGATACTCGTCTGTATCTTACGCATCTCCTCAGCAGATCAACACTCGTATGTGTTCCTTGTTCAAATAGTTGATACTCGTCCGTATCATCACTCCTTAAACACGCGTCGTTGTTTGTTTCTATCGATACGCGTCTATATCGTGGTCCTAAGGATACTAGTCCGTATCTTTAATCTATACACTTAAACACTCGTCCGTGTTTATCTATCCCCAAAAATCGCCAATAAAACAAACTTTCTATCCGGCATTCGTCCTATGTCGTGATAATCCTCAGCAGTCGTACCCTGCTAGGTGATCGTCCTTCACCTTTTGATGACCGTACCTCATCATTCATTCGATGGCCATCCCTATCTTCGATCTTTCTATCCGACATTCGTCATATGTCGTGATAATCCCCAACAGAGCATCTGTCCCCTGCTAGGTGATCGTCCTTCACCTTTTGATGATCGTCCCTTATCAATTTATCTGATGGCCATCTTCATCGTTGATCTTTTCTATCCGGCATTCGTCCTATGTCGTGATATTTTTAGCAGTCGTCCCCTGCTAGGTGATCGTCCTTCACCTCCTGATGATCGTTCCTCATCATTTATCCGATGGCTATCCCCATCATTGATCCTTTCTATCCGACATTCATCTTATGTCGTGATATTTTTAGCAGTCGTCCACTGCTAGGAGATCGTCCTTCACCTTATGATGATCGTCCCTCATCATTATTTCATTTATTCTTTATCCGATGGACGTCTTTGTCATGGTCTCCTTCTTTACCCTGATGATCGTCCTTCATCAGTTTGCTCGATGGCCGTCCCCATCGTGGATTCCTTATTCTTTAGCCCGTTGTCCGTCCCCGTCACAGATTTTTTCTTTATTCCCCAGCATGATGGTCGTCCCCGTCAGTGCGTTTCTCACCGTTTTTATCCCCAGCAGTCGTCCTCTGCTCGATGGTCGTCCTCCGTCGCTATCATTTGATATTCAGTCTATATTGTCTATTACAATTTATATCCCTTTTCTTCTTATAATAAAGAGTGCAAATTTTGGATTGTCTTGGTATTCAACCACAAGTTATCTTGTTTGTCTGTTAAGTTGGGCGCTTACATCCTACACAGCTAACTCATGCTTGAATAGGGGCAGCTGTAAACACCCCAAATTTGCCCTCTCTTTTTTCTCACACCTTGGCTTGTGATCCTTCATATTGCATTGCATAAGCATACCATCTCACACTGCATTGTTATTTCACTACATATGTTACACAACTAGGGTTTGTGATCAGATGAATCTTGAAAAGAGTATGAGGCATCCAGATGACCATGAAGCATGAAAAGAAGGTCTTTGAGTGTTCTAAGATCATATTATACCCCCCGAGGGTTCTTGAAAGTCAAAAGATCACAAGATATTGCAGAGCCACCCAGGCAGGCTCATGGCTCCTACCCAGATGACTAGAAATTAGGGTTTTGGGTTTGAGGCCCTTACACTTAATTTTTTTGGCAATTCTTGATTCTATTGGTCTATATATGTTATAAGGAGCATGTGTATCAAATTTGAAGCAAAAATTCCTTGTGGAAGTCATCTGATCAAATGGTAACTTGTTGTGCAAGAAAAGTCAGAATCAGGGCATCTGAGGCCACCAACAAGGGTTCCAAAGGGTCATCATCATCAATTTGAGGTCCTATGATCTTTATTTGATCTTAGGAATGCTTGGAAGTTCACAAGATTGAAGAATTTTGAGCCATTTGAAAACTTTCTATTTTTGGACATGACTTGTAATGAAAACTTTCCATTTTGGGAAAGAATTTCAACCTCCTCTTTCTTGACCAAAAAGGTTTCAAATGAATTTTCTTCAAACATGAAATTTGTATATTGGATCTTCCCCTTTCTAAAAAGTACAAGAACTCATCTTGATTCATCCTAGAACTCAAGATATGATGGATCAAAGTTGGCAAATTTCACATAATTTTCAAGTTCATGTCAAAGGGGGAATTTTGCAAGATGGACTTCTAAGCATCTTAGTGACCTATAATTCACTTCTACACTGCATAACATTGATGAGAAACATCTCAAGACCAAAAATCATGCCTTGCTTCACAAGTTTCATGGCCAATTTTCACAAAATTCTCAAAGTTGGCAACTTGCAAAACATGTTCAAACTTCTGCCACAGGTGTTACAACTCACTAAAAATGATCCAAGGGTCATCCATGAAGTTAGCTGATGCAGAACAAGCCTTCAAAATATCTCTGTCCCAAGCCCATACCTCAAGTACAAAATCTTGACTTTTTTGCATTTTCACCCATGCCAATCCCATAGTGCACAACCACTCTTCTGATCAATCCCAATTGTTTATACAAACCCTAAGCATCATAAAACATAACACAGCAAGCCTTGAACAAAGACACAAGCTCAGATTCACAAAAATCCTCTCAAACTTTCTCTCTTCGAAACTCTCAATCCAGCCAACAAAAATCACATTTTCTTTCACCATTCAACTCCTTATCACTCAAGGAACAAAATCCACCCATCACCATGACCTGAAACAGCCTTTAACACAAACACAATTTATGTCATATCAGAACTATATCTCACAAACTAGCCAAAATAAACTTCATCCAAGCATCTCAATAGCTTCAGGAGGTCCAAAGGAGTTGGTTTGCACAAAGGGAAGACCTTGAAAGCTCCAGTTTGAAGAACTCCAACTCAGGTACCCCTCAATAACACTTTTTCCAGAACCTTAATTTCTTGTTAAAATGTGAATCTACATGTTATGCTGGTCATGTTGATGTGTTTAAAACTGAAAATGAGTGAAAAATAAGCATGTTATGATGTTCTGCAAGTTTGACCTAAAAAAAGTTTGGTTTCGATTCAGCTTGTTCATGCAATATAAATGGTTTTTGTTTGTGAATTCGTGTTCTATGATGTTTGGGGTTTGATTATGGGCAGGTTTGATGCGTTTTAGTGGCTTGTAGGTGAAGTTGGGGTTGGGAGCTCACCGGAGAAGACGACCGGAGCTTATCTTTGGTCGCATGAGATTAATTAGGGTTAAGGTGCCCAGATTGAACGCGAGCCCTAGGATCTTATTTAATTAGTGGAACGGACGGCCCAAATCATATCATTAACAATAATTCTAATTAATTAAATTAAACCTAATTAATTAAATCAAAGTGAATACTGGCCCTTGGATCACGCGTGAATTGGAAGTTTAAACCTGGACCCTTAGATTCTCCTACCTTCAGTCAAGCTAACTTGAGATCTCAGCCTTTGATCCAATCCCCACGCAATCTGAGCCATCCCTTGTATAAAAATAAATAAAACATTTTTATTTTTTATTTTATTTATTTCATTTTGTTTTCCTTTATTTATTTAAAATAGCAAAACATTTTATAAAAATATAATTTTTTTCACTTTCACTTTAAATAATTTTCAGAAACCAAAAACATTTTTATTTTTTATTTTTGCATTAAAAATATATTTTTAAATCATTTAATTGTATTATTTAATTTATTTATTTATTTTAATTAATTAAAAATACTTTTAGGTATTTAAAAATTACCAAAAAAATCATGAAGCATTCTTACATATTTAGAACAATTTACAAACTCATCTTACAAATTTATTTCAGGGTTTGATCATACTTTGACATTTAACCATGAATTAGGGTTTCCAAATTTCCTATTTTTCTAACCCTAACTTCAAAAATCCATTTCTGATCAACCAAGATGAGTTTGCACATGGTTCTTTTTGCATTCTTTCACACATTGCATATAGTATCTAGGGAATTTAACTCATATTTTTGCATTGCATTTTCCATTTGTTTGGCATTTTTCATGAAGAAGTACCCAAAACCCTAGCCTAACTTAGAAAAACCATAACTTGACTTTGGTATAGCTTTTGACCTCCATCTTTGGGGAGTGATCTTATGTGTGTTTAGGGTTCATTTGGTTGCATTTTAAAAATTTTATCATGTGTTATCCTTCTGTTGTGGACATGTGCATCTCATACTTTCTTAAAACCCTAATTTGCCATGTTCATTTGCATTCATCCTTGCATACCTTCATCATATGAACTTGTCATGACATCTCATGCATTTGTATGTCATCTTAGATACCTTAGGACATGTATGAACATTGGTTGATCATTGTTTCATCCATTTTGTATGTTTTGCATTCATTACTTCTTATGTGTATTCATGTGATTTCAAGCTTCTAACATGTTTTCCTTTGCATCCCATATCTTGTATGATCGTGCATAAACATTGTACATGTCTTTGCATCATTTCATAACAAATTTTCATTATGTTTGCACTTCTGGTCTTGATCATTGCATCTTCATTTGTCTTATTTCCTTTTGTTTCACATTTTATGCATTCATACTAACCATTTCAGGGGCTTCAGGTAAGTTGTTTAGGATGTGGATTTGCCTCCACATCCAATCTCTCCTTATCTCTTCATTTGCATATTTAATTGTCTTTGAAGTGAGTTTGACTCACTTATGCTCTCTCTTGCTCCCTTTATTTCTCTTGGGTTACTTAGCTTCTTCAGAAAGTAAGTAACCTATTCTCATTTCTCTTCTCTTTTCATCTGCTTCTTCTTCCTTGGGTGGCCATCTGAAGAATTTCTGAAGATCTTTCTCTAAGTCTCACAAACCATAGGAATATCCAAGCATGATAACTTTTGGGTTGTACATAGTCTCCCCTAGTTTTTACCCTTGAGTCTCCTTGAGTCTCTGCTTCTCATCTCATAATCAAGGCTAAACAGTTAAAGTTTTAAGACTCTGAATTAGGGTTATGCATGTATCCTTACCTTAGGATAGAGTGTATAACTTAATACTTAGTGTTAAACCTTTAAGTTGTTTACACCTCCTAATCAAAACACCTAATAATCATTAGGACTTAAGCTTGTAACTTGGGCCTTATATTAGGGTTACATCTCTGCATGTTGGTTCAGATGGACTAACCCTAGTGTTCAATGGACAAGTCCCCCTCAGATTTAGTCTTACAAACATAAAATCCATTTCTTAATCCTACCTTTAATTAAAATTCACTTTAATAAAGGCTTGTTATATAATAATTTTAATCCCTAACCATTGATTAAGTTGAGGAGTCTTCCTCATCTTAAGTGTTCTCATTTATTATCCTTATCTTAGGATGGTGTAATGAGTTCACTAATCCCTGATTAGAGATTAAACTCATTACTTAACACAAAAAACAAAATCCAAAAACACTTAATAATCACAAGTAGGTTAATGATCTTAATCATGCATCATTAGGGTAATTGAGTTGAGATTTTCATTTCATACTTAAGTAGACTCATTATCCCTAATCAGGGGTGATATAATGAGTTTACGACCCTTGATTAAGGCTTGAGCTCATTATCTTATGCAAAACACCAAAAACAAATAAAAAACTGAAAACACCAAAAACAAACAATAATCGTCTCTTCCGGGATTCTTTTCTCATCACACTCACTCTAGAAACGAGAACTCGCTTCTTCCGTCTAATGCAAGACAGTTAGCACTCGAGCCAGACGAGTCATACACTTGAGCATAGACAAGCAAGCAGTTCACACCAAAATATCCAAGTGTCTTTGAGTCGAACTATGGTGTTTTGACTTCCTCATTACACGAGAGGATACGTAGGCATAACTTAACAGTTATCGAACAAAAGTCCCCAAGTCTCCCCCCTCTCCTCCTCCCAGTTCTCTTTCCTCAGCCTCAGTTTTGAGCACTCACTTTCTTCTTGCAATGACACTCTATACATCCATACATCCCTATCCTTTTATACACAGTTTGGCACATACATTATCCCCTTTTAAACACAATCAGGTATGCGTGGATCCCGTCGAGTACAATGGACGATCTGGGTGCTAATACCTTCCCAGGCCGTAACATACCCCTTACTCAGTCTCTTTGGTTCGCAACCGTCTTATCCATATCTTTCCAGATTTATGCAGCATTACCTTTCCTTCGGGATAAAAATGTCTAGCTGGCGACTCTATACAACCTCAACCTTCAACATCGCCTCGTCCAGTTCGCTTCTGCACCGGGATGAAAATTCGGGGAGCGACACACGTCTTCCTGAATTGTCTCCACCATAGAATATTTAAGAGCTTCCAATTATTTTTGAGAATCAGAAACCTTTTTCTCCAAATGTGTAAAAAATTTCTTATTGGAGGATAAGCGTTTAAAAGCTTCTTTAGCTTCATGGTGGAGAACTCTAAAAGTACTAAGTAAATCAGGATAAGACAATTAATCAAAGTTATCATATTTAGCATGTCTTACTTGTTTTTTTCCCTTTTTATGAGCCATAAGACAAAGATTCACTTTCTCTTCTTCATCACTTGAATTGTCGTTGCTTGAGACTTCACTATCTCTTTCCCATTCGATATAATCTCTCCTTGCCTTGCTACCTTTCTTTTGATATTTATCTTTACATTTGTCTTTCTTCAACATAGGACAATCTGGTTTATAGTGGTTGAGTTTTCCGTAATTATAGCACAACCCTTTTGACTTGGTACTTTTACTTTGATCTTGCTTAGAGGGATTTGATTTTCTTCTATAATTAACGAGACGGTTATCCAAATGAGAGATTTCATTATTTCTAAGATACCTATTGTATCTTCTTACAAATAGTCTCATATCCTCATTTGATTCACTACCTTTGTCATTTGACTCACTCTCACATTCATCATTGGTGGATGATTTAGAAGTAGAAGCCTTTAATGCAATATAATTCTTCTTCTTCTTGTTGTCTTTGGATTTCTTATTATTTTCTTTCTTTTCACTTTCTTCATGCTCATTTAGATTCAATAGCTCTTGCGCATGTTCTTGTATCTTGCCTATTAACTTTGTCAAGTCCAAGGTTCTTACATCATTAGCTTCCTTGATCGCCGTTACTTTTGGTAGTCATTCTCTAATAAGACACCTTAGAATTTTGTTAGTAGCCACATCGTTGGGAGTGATTTTATCAAGAGCATTTAAGTGATTTAATAGATGAGAAAATATATTTCCCAAATCCTCAATGGTTTCCCCTTGGTTCATGTGAAAACGATCAAACTCTTGTTACAAGGTATTGATTCTAGCTAGTTTCACGTCATCAGTTCTCTCATGGGAAATCTATAACGCTTCCCACATAGCTTTAGCAGTGGTATGATGTGAAACTCTAAAATATTCATCAGCTTCCAAAGAGGCAATGATCATATTTTTAGCCTTCCAATCATAACTATAGTTATTTTCATCTTTATCATCCCATTGCGCTTCAGGTTTAGGTACTTCAACATTATTCACGTTGGTCATAGTTATTTGTATGGGACCATCCTGAATAACCTTCCATATCTTTCTATCAACATACTTGATATGAATATGCATACAATCCTTCCAGTGACTATAGTTTTCTCCGGTGAAAATGGGCACTCTATTATACGCCCCCGTTGGATTATTATCCATTTTCTAAGAAGTTATATATGAAGCACTAGATGGATCGGTGCTCGTGATACTACTTGTTAGACGATGTTGCGGATGTAGAAGGCGGTTTAATAGATCCCTTTTTAAAATTATTTTCAACTTTAAAAAATTAATTGAAAAATGTTTTACGTAAGTTCCCCGGAAAAATCACGTCTAAATTATATTAAGTCACCAGTGATCGGATACGCGTTATCGAACAAAATGGGATACTAAAGATGAATTACCTAATCAATATCAAGCCAATTAATCACTTAAAATTAACATACTTTATTAAACTACTACCAACAATGTTAAGAGAGAAGAAATAGGCACAAAAACAAAGAAAGAGTGTGTTTTAAATTTTATCAAACACTTGGTGTGCACTCGACACCTAGTGTGTTTTGCCAAATAATGTAGTGCAAAATTTTTCTAAAGTTGCTATCCAATTTGATAGCAACAATTTTACAAACACTTAGAGTGCATTAAAATATGCAAAACAAAATTTTCAATACAACACTATTTTAATTTGTGCATAAAATATACCGAAACAGAAAAACAAAGAACACGTAAATTTGTTTAGGCAGTTCCCCTGCCGTCCTTGCTAAGGGTACCTCTGCCCCCAATTCAAAAATCGAATTGAGACTTTTTATTAAATTTGTAATGTTTATACAAAGATAAATTAGAAACGATAAACCAATCATAATTGTTGTTGTGGCTAGATTTCTCTTTGCCCCTTGATTCAAGTTGAATCAAGTTCTTCACGCATGTCGAACAAACCTCTGATTAATTGCTCTCTTCTTACAAGAAGCCTCGATTCCCCAAACTTTGGGCATGGCCGCTTTGATTCGATACTTGTGAACCCACACCGTTCTTTGCAATCCTCCGGTTACCGTGATATGGTTAAACAATCTCCTTGATCTTCAAACCTCTTCACTCAGCTGAATCAACGAACAAATGATGTGTGCAAAACCCCCAAATCAAAATGATCTTGGAGGACAAATCCTCATGGTTTATTCAACAAAAAACCCACAAATCTCTCAACTCAAATAGAAATCGTAATTCCACCGTTTGAACGTTATCACCTTGAATCTTTCACCTTAATCAACAAAAATGATTGTGTGTAGTTGTTGATGAATGCTAGAGAAGGAGAAGATAATGAGATCACTTGTGTATATTTTTCACTTTTCTTGTTAGTTATAAAAAAATTAAGACACCAGCTATTTATACTTGTTAGAAAATTAAAGGAAACCTTCAAAATTAAGTAAGAGAGAGAGAAAATAAGATAAGTTGTGCATCTCCCAGTTTTGCGTCAACCTCCCAATGAGCTTGAGTCGACCTACTGGCTGATTTGAGTCGACCTATTTTTGGTCCTCAGTCATCCTGTTGGGACCCAGAGGAAAGAAATAATTTTGCACCTTTTTTGAGTCGACCTAACTTACCAAATGAGTCGACTCAAATAATTTCTATTGAATGAGTCGACCTGATTGACTTGGTGAGTCGACTCATTCACTTTGAATCAATGGAGTTTCACTTTGAAGTCAATATCTTGTGATCCAATGTATCTTCTTGAGTACCAATCGTTTTGACATCATTAAAACAACTTGTATCTCTCATAGAGCAGACCTAGACTAGCCATCATTATACATTAAATGTGCATGTTTCCCAAGACCCGCACATGAGATAATTCTTCTGCATCGTTCAACTATTGATCTCATCATCCGTCGAGCACGTCCCAATGCCCAGGACTATTCGAATAAGTTCCTAGTCGGGCAGACGACGAAATCTTACAGAACGCAAAATTCATCCCATGAGTAATGAGCTGCCATTAAGTCATCACTTCTGCGACCAGAAGCAACGACTTATGGGGCTCCTGTTCCGGACTGGCTCAATGACTAGGCATGACTCAATCCATTCCTGCATCCAGAGTGCCCCAATAACCCAACGTCAAAGGGATCCACTAGTTTTCTGCCCATCAGTCTGGGAGGCATTGCCGATCAAGGTTACTTGTGGTCGGACTCCTATGCTACTTTTAAACTTTTGCCCGACACATGAGGAAAGTCACCCAGATTCAACCAAGGATAGTTCCTGCTCAGTTCACCCTTTGCTTTATAGACCCTTCACCCGAGCATATTTACTCATTCCAACGGCTAGTTTCTGACAGTTACCTATTTGTGGGGGATCCATAATCCAGACCCAAAATAGGGACCAATGGCCAAGCCATAGGGGCATTATATAAACCATCTCGTATGAAATATTCACTCTAACAATATACTCTCTTGTACTTGCTCATTCTTCTGCACCTTTCTTACTTTGACTTCAGAGTGTCTTGCAGGTACACCTCTTTCCTTTGTTCGACGACTGAGCATCATCAACAACGTCTGTGACCCACATAAGGTTTTAATCACCAGGAACGATCACCTCTAAAACTCTCTCAACCAAAATCCTTCAACTATTCCTGTTAAATCATTCTCTTTTTACAAAGTCACCTCTCTTCCCCTCCAAACTCCTAAACATAATTTAAGGTTTTGTTTTGAAGTTTTTGGAGGAAAAAATAGGGAGGTATTTAAAAAAAAGGATTTAGTGAAAAGAATAGTAGAATTTAAGTGGGAGGATTTTGAGAGAAATATTTTTATTTAAAAACCATAATCGTCCTAATTTAAAGAATTCAAAATTTATATTAGAAGAAAGATACAGAGGATTTTAGAGAATTTAAACAAATTATTTGAAGTCTATTTTGTTGTAGTATTTCAAAAATTAAAATTACATTGATGACAATACTCTTTTATTATTTTGTACAAAATTAATAATATCAAATACTTGTGACTTGGCCGATACATGTTTAATTCAATAATATGCATGAATCAATTTTGTAAAAAATGAAAAAATTAAGTTTCTTTTTATACAATAAAATTAAGTTTTTTTTAAATGTAAGACTACTCTTGCTTTTTCTTAATGATAAAATTTTAGTGGAACAATTTTTCTATTCACCAAAAAAAAATTAGATAATATATTTTCAACCAACCAATCAATTAATATTAATTTATTTTATTATATTTAATAATTGGTTTAACATTATTTTTATAAAAACAATTGGACCTAAAGTCCATGTGTCTTACGCTAAAAGCTCACTTGTTAAATATTATTTTTCATGTATGAACAAAAGTATATAAATATTTTATTTGTTGCTAAATTTTCAATGAGGGAATTAAAAAAAAAAAACCTTCAAAAATATAGTTGCTTCTTCTTTAATAAATATATCAATGTCTCAATTAAGAATGCTTCTTCTTTCTTACCACCATAGATTTTTTAATCAATAACTACTATGGGTCTTCCATGGTTTTAAGTTTGTTAATTCTAAGTTTGTTACTTACTGATTTTCACTATTAATCACTATGACCACACATGGAATTCACCATTTTTTAGTCTAAGTTTGTTAATTTTTTGGTGCTCGATTAATCACTTGTTACATACGAACACCACTTTTTGTTAGTAAATTTAATTTTAAAAGGCATGTGTGATATTTAATATCGAGATATGTAATGAAGGCAAATCCAACACAAACAACTTTGATAACTAAAAACAGAAAATTTACACAAAGCTCTCAAGAACTTTGGTCTTGTTATATATCATCAATTTTCACAGTGTCTTTATTATTTAATATTTATTTTAAATAAGATTTGTAGATAAGAATGGACTATAAATCTATAATACAACTTAAATGTACATTTTCACTTTTTGTGTTTGTTACCGTTGACACTGGCCAGTCCTTTCCTAGGCGTGGTGGGTTCAATAGGACCCACAAAATTTCGAAAATCAAGGCAATGATTCCGGTTTCGTTTCAACATCAACAACTCACAACACTACTCTTAGTTGACTAAACAAGACCGTTTGTTTGTCATCTTTATGTTTATTTACTTCTCACACTTTCTTCTTTACTACTAATCCCAATTTCCCAAACACTACACAACACAACAACCTTTTTCATTTTCTTCTCTTTCTTTCACTTCTGTTTTTTTCTTCTTCTTCTCATTCCATGGAAACTCCGGGTAATGTGGTAGTGAACCGGATCGAACCGGGTTTGAAGGAGAACGGTTTAAGGGCGGAGATCGATACTTCGGCGCCGTTTGAGTCTGTGAAAGAAGCCGTTACGAGATTCGGAGGTGTTGGTTACTGGAAACCTACTAACACTGTTAACCTCATCGCTCCTCAGGTACATTTGTGTTTATGTTATTAAATTTAAATTAATTTTATTTTTTTCTTCTTTTGGAAATTAATTTAATAGTGTTTTTCTTAATGCACTTCAGTCCAAACTTTGCAGTTTTGTATTTTTTTTTTAATGATTTAAGGGACTATTGGATCTGAGTGAAAATAGATATTAGATCCTCATAATGCGTGTGAAAAAGGATTTTGAGTTATATGCTGTTAATTTAAGCATGGTTTTAAATTTTGGTTGTGGTTGCCTGTTGCCAAGAATGCTATTATTATGGCTGTTGCAATTTCGGGGATTGTGGTTGTTGCGATGTGCATTGTGGTAGTTGCACTGTGAATTTTATTTTTAGTGGAAAGTGCTTGAAATACATAACTGAAAGATACTTAAAAGTTAAGAATTTTCTTTACATCAAAAGAAAATTGAGTTTTGAGATTCTTAAGATTTTGATCAAAATAAATGTAGAAACATGGCCAACAACATGCCAAGGTCCAATTGTAACATTTGGATTTCGAGCCATCCCATGTTCACTCCTGAGTTTATCGGATAATACACTATTTCACAACTAATGAATATCACATTTGATATCCAGTCGTGCCATGTGTATGTATTTTCATTCTTCATTATTGACAGTTGATTTATTCCGTTAGGTTATGGTCAACCACAACCAAATTGAGTAAATCAACTACATAACGAAGAATGAAAAAGATACATATGTGCACGACTGGACGACTGGATATCAGATGTGAGATTATGTGTGAGATCATCACGACATGATGACACTCACTCATGTGAGCGAGAATGTATTATCCGATAATACAAGTGAGGGGATGGCTCGAAATACAAGTCCTAGACTTGGGCCTTGACATACGAAACTGTCACTGTCTGATACAGTTTCTAATGTGGCTAATGTGGCCCCTGACGTGATTTTAAATCACACTTCAATGATGCAGTTGTTGAGGCTTCACATAATATTTGAAATACATAGTTGAGAGATGTTTTCATTAGAGTTCGGAGATTCTTAAATTTTGATGAAAATAATTGAACAAACATGAGTGAAATTGTCTAATAGAGTTTCTATTGTGGTCTCAAGTGTGATTTTATATCACACCTCAATTGCGGTCTATTGTGATTGGTAAGACTACAACTTCAACAATATTGTGACTGCAATTGCAATTGCGGATTACATTTGTAAACCATGAATTAAACATATGTTATGTCTGAAATAATCAAAATTCTTTTTTTTTCTTTCTTTAGCAGCAAAACACAAGCGAGCTTGACGCTGCTAAATTGGAAGAACAAACAGCGGGATTGGAGAAAGAGCTTATACTTAAAGAAAGGGAAACTCTTGATGTCTTAAAAGAATTGGAAAGTACGAAAAAACTTGTTGAAAATTTGAAATCAAAGCTTCATGCAGAAGAATCCGAAACAAATTTGAATATTAAGATGAATTTATGCGACAAAAATGAGAATGAGAAAGAAGAAGAAAAAGAAAACCAAGTGAGTCAGGTTCCTTACAATTCAACATCACCTGGTTTAATATTAAAGGAATTGAAGCAAGCGAAGTTGAATCTAAACCGGTCTACAAACGATATCGCTGATGTTCGAGTTTCTGTTGAATCGCTCAACAAGAAATTAGAGAAAGAAAGAATATCACTTGAGAAAACCCGCGCAAGGTTAACTCAGAATACTTCGAAAATAACTTATCTAGAGGAAGAGCTAAACCAAACAAGACTTAAGTTGCAAGCAGTGAAAGAAGCTGAAATCAAATGTGGTTCTTCGGATGAACCCTCTGATGTTACGAAAGAGCTTCAACGGTTGAGTTCCGAGGCAGAACGGTTCAAGAAAGTGGGAGAAGCTGCAAAATCGGAAGTCATGAGAGCAATGTCTGAGATTGAACAGACGAAAGCTATGATAAGAACATCCGAGATAAGGTTGGTTGCTGCTCGGAAAATGAAGGAAGCTGCTAAAGCGGCCGAAGCTGCTGCAATGGCCGAGATAAAAGCATTATCTTATCACGATGGAGATTGTATGCAAAAGCGCGATGGAATTACTCTAACCTTTGAAGAGTATAATGCTTTAACTTGCAAAGCTCGTGACGCGGAGGAACAATCTAAGAAGAGAGTTCTTGACGCCATGTCTCAAGTTGAAGAAGCAAATTTATCGAAAATGGATGTTTTAAAGAGGGTTGAGGAAGCTACATTGGAAGTTAAAACAAGCAAAGTGGCTCTTGAAGAAGCTTTAGAGAGAGTAGAGGCTGCAACTCGAGGAAAGTTAGTAGTCGAAGAAGCTTTAAGAAACTGGCGATCGGAGGGTCAAAAAAGGCGATCATCGATGCATAACAACAATATGAAGTTTAAAAATCCTTCTCAGCATCAGAGACACACTCGGCTATTCGACGTACATGGAATGAATCAGGCTAATGATGAAGCCGAACAACCGGTTCTTAAGCCAACTCTATCGATAGGACAAATATTGAGCCGGAAATTGATGAAGCCGGGAGAGTTTGACGGTGGGATGATACGCGAAAATGTCTCGATGAAACGGAAAGTGTCGTTGGGTCAGATGCTTGGTAAGCAAAACTATGATCCATCATGTTATGAATTTGATAAGCAAGTTGAGAAAGAAAATGGTCAGAAGCAGTTTTCTGCTAAGAGAAAGAAGTTTGGATTTGGTAGATTTTCTCTTCATTTGACAAAACAACAAAAGAAGAAAAAACCAACTTTGAACTTGAGGTGATTGTGAAGTTACTTGATTATTTTTTTCTCTTACCACTAGTGATGATGAGATTACAAGAATGAGAGTGAGTATTTATGTTATTTGGGTTTGTATTTGTATGTTCTTGTTTGTATACTAATTAGTTAATTAATTATTTAATGTGTGTTTATTGTTACTTGATATGCTTGGAGTCCAAGTAATTTGATACATGGTAACAATTAACAAGGGTCAAATTTGATTTTTATAAAAGTGTAGGTGATTGTGCTAGTGTTGCATTGAAATTTTATAGGGAGTTTTGCACCAAACTTCTTTCTGAACAAATATATTGGAAAATAAGTAATTTTATTTTTAAGAAACTCATTTAAATTTTAATGAAATTAAAAACGATACGTTAATTACTCAAATTAAAACGTTGGCAGAAAGTTTGTTAGTAAATGGAAAAAGAGAAGGTTGAAGCGGTAGCATTTAAATAGTGAGTCATGAACTCCATAAAATGAAAACATTAATCCGTTTATCCCTTGATGAAAATGAAAATGACATTGTTAAAGTAGATTGGCTCTTTTGTTAAAGAGTTGATTCAAATTGTGAGTTAAATTTCCAATATTAATATGAAAATTTATTTGGTGGGTGATTTGTAAATACATTTACAAGCATTCTTTAATGTCTTGAGACATTTTCTAATTCCAATGAATCTTCAAAATCCAACTCAACTAAATTTTTATTCAAAAAAAAATAAAATAAAATAAAATAATATTTAAATTTTGTTTGTTTGTTTTGGTAATGGTGAGGGCCAAAGGCCCAAAGAAAAAAAGAACTCACCACGAATATCATGTTGAGGATATAAGGACTCACCACGATTGATAAAATCTTTATCTCTAATTTATTGGGATTAAAAAATTGTATTAGAGGATGATTTTGGAGGATTTATATATATATATATATATATATATATATATATATATATATATATATATATATATATTTTGATATATTTTATGTTGTTAAAATATTTTAAAAATTCAAAATATAGTAATTATATACATTATTTATCATTCTATACAAAACCACAATTTTAAAAAATGATAAATTTTTTTGACAAATTCTTAAATACCCGTGATAAGAAATTTGGTATCAGTATCTTGAGTACAAATTGATTTAGAATTTGAATTTATTTTAAAATAAAATAATCATAAAAAGTGACGTGTAATTAAATAATAGTATTTGATTGGACGAAGGTACTAGTATCTAACTAAATTCAAGGATATCAAAATATTCACCGATTTTTTTTCTACCAACTTTCAAACAAAGCCTATAAGAGTTAAGATATTTTATATCCATGATCCATGGACCAAATTATGGATGAATAATTGGTTCCAATTCTAACCATTTGGTTGGAATGTGAGAATATGAAGGTTTGATCCTCCCCCTTTTGTAGGAAAAGTGATTTTCTCCCCTAAAGTGGGATGATGATTGTTTTTTCTCTTATGACATGACATATAGGGGTGGAAAAACGGACCGAGGTCCACTGAGTCGGCCTGCGCACCCGTCAAAAATGACGGATTGGATTGAGATTTTGTAACCGCCTACCCAATAAATTTGTCCTGCTTTAAGCTCGCCCCACCTTAAGCCCGTCAAAATAGGGTAGGTTGACCCGCCAATCTAGTTATCAAGCAGCCAAATTATTTTTTTGGTTGGTTGAAAGTTAATACTTGAACTATAATTTTGGAATACTTGTTGATGATTCTATTTTATACATTTATATGTGAATATATGTAATATTTCTCTAAGAAAAATTGGTTTAAAAGATGCTTTATAAAAAATTGTTCTAAAAAATAAGTGAAAAATATAATTGAAATGTAAAAATAAGCCTATTAATCTATTAGAAAATAAAAATAAATAAAATTAAAAAATAGACGGGAAAGACTGCTGCCATCCAACTTGACGAGGCGAGCTAGATTTTTAAGCCTATTTCACTTGCCCTTTTTTGGCGGGCTTAGGCGGGGTGGGAATGGGCGGGGCGAACGACCTGTTTTGCCACCTGTAGCACCCCAAAATTTTCCCTCATATTTTTCTCATCATCAATAAGTGGCTTATGCCTCACACACATGCATTGCATTAGGTCATGTTCACAATCATGCATATCATTGGTTTTCTCCAAGCATGAGATCAGAAGTTTCCTATGGGCTAGGGTTTCTTGAATCTTTGAGGTTGTTACACTCAGATTTGGAGCTAGGATTTGAAGTCTTATTTCCATTAGCATTTCTATCAAGATTTATCAAATGCCAAGATCATTGCTTGCTCCCCAGTATCAGGCTACAAAATTGTTCTTCTTCAAGGCCAGGGATTAGGGTTTTCAAGACAAGTTTGTGCATACTTGAAGCTTCTTCAGAGCTTCCCTTCTGTGGAGAGTTAATTTAGTCATTTGGTTAAGGATTTGTGGTTTGAATTACTGAAAAGATGAGTCATATTTCAAGATGTGATTTGAGGACTCATTATGACTGAAGTTATTGGTTTCTTTGTTGCTTAATATGCAAACTTGGGTTGAATGGAGGAATTGAATTGAGATTAAGTTGCATGAGATTGAGGGTTATTTTGGAGATTCTTAAAACACCAAGTTTTGTCCACCAAAGAGTTCATACACTTGAATCTATGGGGAAAACAAGGACATCATGTTCATCAGTGTACAAAAGGATAGGATTTTCACTTCGTCATCCTTGAGTTTGATTTGTCCAGCAAGGTTCATTGAATGTCAAGGTGTAACCATTGAGGAGAGTTTGAAATTTGAAATGTGAAGATCCAATCATTCTAGTGAATTTATTTCTGATTTTAATTATCATATGGTGGATAAAATTCCAAGATGCAAATAGAGTCAGGTTAGCTATTTGCTTTCAAGCCGTCATTAAAGATGGATTGTGGGCTTTATGTCAAAGATTATGTTGCCGAGAAGATTGAGTTCAAGGTCCAAAAATGGAATTAAGGGTAAAAAGTTGCAAGTTGCAAAGGCAAACTAGTTTCAAAGACTCAAGTGCAAGTTTCCAAAAGTGATTTAAGTTTTTAAGTTGCCTTGAATCATGAAGTCACATTTAGAATGAATTGTTTATTGTTCTTTAAGAAGTGATCCAATTTATTCAAAGACGATGTGTATGGTTGCAACATCAATATTACTCTCATCCAAATTCTACTCATTTGAGGTTTTCAGTTCAATTACTTAAAGACATTCATAAACTGGTAGAAAGGCATTCCACACCCAATGCAAATCTGATTCATACACAAAGCCAATCTAAGAGCTTTACATGAGGTTAAGCTAAGAATGATTACATATTTAAATCCAACGCTATTGCAAATAATAAGAGTTAATTACAAGAAAAATTACAAGAGAAGAAGAATGTTACAATAATGTTGATACAAATTATAAGACCTAAAGAAGCTCATGTCGTGCCTATACATTATTCAAGGAAACGTCACAAACTCTTTCATCAAGTCCATCCATGAGCCAAAATCTTTATCACTTCAAGGTCTTCATGTCAAACGTGCTTCCATGCCAAGACTTCATTCATGCCAAACTAATGCAAATTTCACCCTTGAGCCTATTTTGTTCTTATGACCTTCAAACTTTGTCAATGAGCAAGCCATACTCCAATGAGTCCATACACAAAACAAGAAGAAAGATTAGTATCAACCCAGGCACAACTTATAAGAACCATCAATGAGAACCATACATAACCACAAGCAGTACCACAAATATTTTGATAAGAGCCAATAGTAGTTGTGTGTGTTGCGTTTGATCAGAATGGAAAAAAGACATACACATGAAATTGAGCACACATCATTAATTTAATATCCAACACACCAATCCAAAATTCAGGGGGGGGCACTCAAGCAGAGAGAAGAAAAACAACAATAAAAACAAATAATTCAGAGCTGGAAATTTCTCCCCCATGACAAAATGAGTTACATAAACTCCATATGACCACCTGTCAGAGCTGGAAATGCCTTGAGCCAACGTTGCTTTGTTGTTGTTGCTATTGTTGTTATTATGTTGCGAGAGAAAGTTGTTGTTAAGTTGTCATAGTATGAAGTTGTTGTTGAGCTATTATATTATGTTGTTGTTGTGTGGTTATATAACTATTTTTGTTGTTATGTTGATATTTGAGTCACATTGCATAGCATATCAAGTTGGAGTTGTTGTTCGGTAAGTTGGCATGGATTGACAATATTTAAGTTGAAGGCTTATGCCTTGTTGATGGCTCTATTAATTGACAAGTTATTAAGTTGGGAGTTCTACTCTAATGGTACCACATGCATGTGCATTTGTCTAAGTTGCATTTCAAAGTTGTATAATTAAGTTGTTGTATTATATCTTGTGTTGATTTAAGTCGTTTGCGAGTTGTGAAACGGTGGTCTATATAATCTGATCTAATATGTTATTTATCATATATCTGATTATATTGTTAAATATAGCATCCCTTCTATTTGAATGTTGCCCTCTGTTGGTAACGTGCAGGTAATCCAGACTAGAGATGAGTACCTTAGTAGATTTGAGTCGGTGTTGTCGCTCTGATACGTAGCACTCGGGGGGATAATGCATGTTTTCTATTGATGTTGGATATTGTTATAGTTGTTGAATTTTAAAGTTGTTTTATTAAAGAATTGTTGTTTTGAGTTGTTTTGGTGTTGAATATAAGTTGTGTTATCTTAAGTTAAATTGTATGAATCCGCTGCGTGAATATAAAGTATTTTGTTTTAAAGACTAATAAGTGTTGAATGTTTATTTTAAAGTTGAAAATGTATCATCTTATTTGAATTGTTGGAATTTATTACTCTGATTTTATTATTAATTATCGGGTAGAAATGGGGTGTTACATTGCTGATGTATGATTATAATGTTGTATAGGTTAATATGATTAATTTTTTTAGGAGATGAATGATGGTGCAATTTGATCAGTATGTGGATGTTTTAACACGAAAACTTCAAAATTTCATAACTCGTGTTGTAAGTGTCTGATTGACGCGTAGTTCGGATTGTTAGGAAGCTGATGCAATATACTTTCTTATAAAAATATACTTTCAGTATCATAATTCTTACTATTCGGCACGCGGGATGTTGATTTGCACCTGTCGAGTTATGTTGTGTTGGTGAAATGTGTGTAAAGACTTGGTGTAATTGGAGAATTGTGATGTCCTATGTCGAGTGATAATAATGATGATGTTGAGGGGTTAATATTGTTGATGTATATGTGTAAGAAATGTGATAGTTTCGTTGTAGTGGTGTCCGATGATTAGGCGATGATGATTGTGTGTGTTATTAGATTAGATGATGCTTATGTGATGATGATTATGTATGGGTGCTTATGTGATATTAATTATGTGTTGATGTTATTATGAGGATTTTGACATGTATTAGTGATGTCATTTAAGGATGCTATGATGAAATAAATAGATGAGGTGCATGTTTTGATGTTTGTACATGCTATGTGACGAACATGATGATCAAATGAATTACGATGATTTGGTAATGAAATGAAGTTGAAATGATATATTATGATGTTTATGATTGTTATGTGATGACAATTATATGTTGATGGATTATATGACTGATGTATAGATGTTGTATGTTGAGTAATATGATGAATTTTACATGAATGTTGATGCAAATTTCAATTATGTTTATTATGTTGAAGTTGTTGCATCGTTGCAATCATGGCATGCCTATAATGTTGGAGGCTTCAATCCTATTGTGTGGATCGGGTGATGTTGTTTATGTTGTGCTCCCTGAGTGGAGGGTTGATGACCCAGTGTCCATTACATGTTGATTGGTACCACATGCATGATTCTATGACGTTGCATTCATGCTAAGTGGCATTGCATAATTGTGTATAATTGTTGTTGATGACGTGTTGATATTCCTATGATGTTTTAGTTGATGATGTGTTCTTGTCCTATTTATTTTATTTTCGTTATATTATTATAATGAATTGTGATTACTCACCTTTCATGTTTGAATGTTGCCTCTACGTGGGTAACGTGCAAATAACAAGATTAGTTCGTGGTGGGCGAAAGGGTAGCTTTTATAGTCGGTTTCCTTTTCCGTAGTTTAGAGGGTGTCTTGCTCTAATTATGTAACATCGGATCGGGAACATTGTGAATCTTCAAGTTCTATTTTTCTTGGTTTAATAAATGTTATAATTGTTTTCTTTATAATGTTTGAAGTTTGATTTGAATTGAATTGAGAAATTATTCCGCTACGATGTTTTGTATTAAATGTTTTGAAAACCCGTGTTACGGAGCAGGATTTATTATTATTATGTTTTTAAGAAGAAAAATGTGATGTCTTTCTTTGATGTACTATGGTTTAAATGATTACTTTACTGCGTATTTATGTGCGGTAGAATTGTTTTACACTTCTGATGAGTCTGACCTACATTTCTCTATTTTCTTAATTTTAACATTGAATTACACCAAAATAAAGTTGTCGCATTTTTTTTTGGAAATTTCTTTTCAAACTCTTATGGTGTGGCCGCACCTCTAAAAACCCAAAAATGTCCTCAAGGTTTTTCGGAGATGCATATTTGGACGCACCAAATCTCATTTTTGCCAAAATTTAGTAGGAGGATGCATATGCGAAGATTTATAGGGTGAATCCGCATATGCATATCCGAAAAGACTCCTTAAGCCATTTAAAAAGCGCTTTCATTAAGATGTTTTATCATTTAACCATTTAGCAATATTTTCAGAGATGCATCTACAAAAATCTCAAGCGGGAAATTGAATAAATGACCACCTTGCATGAAAATTTCTTTTACACACCATACCTCTTTCATAACCCCAAACTCTTAAAAAAATCATTTTCAATTAATTTTTTATTCCAAGTCATCATTCTTGTGTTTTATCACATTAAAGGGAGCTAAAGAAGCTGCAAATGTAAAGTTCATTCATTTCATACCTCATTGCTTGCATTAATCTTGTTCTTGAGACAATAAAATGAATGTTATGTCCAAAGATGCATATTTGAATTCACCTTCTATCTGTTTCAGAGGTGCATCTCCAAAATTGCTTGTAACTGTGAAGTTTTTTTAACCGTTTTTCTGTTTTGGTTTGTATTACATATGGTGCACCCAGATATGTTTCCCAAAGTTGTTTTAAGTAATGATGAAAAACTAGATGAAGTGAAAAAAATGATGTTAAACTAGATGAGGTGAATGATGATGTTAAATTGGGTGCTAGACTGGTTGATGCCGAGTTATATGTTGCTTAACAAATTAGAAATGAACAACTATTTTCTGCTCGTGAACATATGTGTTCTGGACTGGGCCTTGGGTAGCCCCACTATCGGGCAAAGCCCAAACATGGCGGGCACGACCCAATCCAATAAGTAACGATCCACTATAAGAGGCCCACAAACTGATGGACAGTGAAGGCACCTTCCCCACGTGTCTGCTAGCAACGTGCAACCAATTTCCCCCACGGAATAATCTCCCACTTCCTAGATCTTAGGGGCATTTGGACCAGGACGAAGACTATGTGCTAGGTCTTCCCTTGCATCTTCGCAAACCATGTTAGTTTCCATCACAGACCTAGTTAATTCAGCCCACAATGTGGACCTTGGCCCAACGCTGAGGGCACATTATAAATATCCAATTTCACTAGAGGGTCAGATATTCTAACACTTCTTACCCTTTCTCTGTACTTAGCTTTCTCTTTGATCCCACTCTCACTTTGGCCTCAGAGTACCTTGCAGGTACACCCCCTTCTCATCTTCTACCATCGGAGTTGCGCTAGCATAAAATGTCCATTCTGATCAGGTAAGATCAATATGCTTGAATGGAGACCAGTAAATTGGGGTTTGGCATTATAATCAGAAGGTTCGACATTGATTCTCATAGAAGATAAACATTTGTAACCATGAGATGCGAGAGAAGTGGCATGTATCTTCCACCGGTTTGGAGGTTGAAACATGATTACACCAGATTGAGAAATATGAGTGTCATTTAACTTGTGCGGATATCGTAAGGTGGATGATACATGCAAATTTATGGTTTCTGATTTATATAATCATTCCTTGCAAACCGAGCTAGTCGGTCATCCTATTGTACATCGCCTTAAATCATAGGAGAAAGAAATTATTGCTGATATATCCACAGTGCGTCCAATAAATGTTGAACCCGTAAACCATCTCTATCACATGAAGTCCACATCGGGAATGACTTAATGCACCTGCAGACATCATTAACTTCAACCACTAGAGGAGCTTTAGAGAACAAAGTGGTCAGCATAAAGGAAGGTAGTTTGTATGAATGTTTAGCCTTCAAAGCCTTCATAGTATGTGCATTATAGGGGCTACTCCATATGATCCAAACACTTTCACAATCGATGTGAAATGACCATCTACAACCTTACAAAAGCATTGCTTAACGTTAGAGTTCACATTTACTTCTTTCTCCTCTCATTTACATCAAGATTATCAGAATATATTATAGATGATTTTTTTTTTCTTTTAAAAGAAAAATAACGAAATAAAAGAATAAGTAGACAAAAAAGTTTTAAAAAGACATGAAAGAAACATTTGACAACATTGATAAAAATAACATTTGATTTGAAATAATATATTAAAATTTTAAAATATGTTTAATATAGATGAGATCCTATATAACTGTAAATGAATGAATCCAATTTTATATATTAATTAATATATTATTTTATAGTAGATAAATTTAATAGATAAATTTATAGTAGATAAATTTAATGTATAAATTAATATATTATTTTATATATTAATTAAGATATCTATGTGTTTTATTTTTATCTTTTTCAATAATATTTAAAAAAGTTTTCTAACTTATTCAACATTGTATAAGATAAGAGATAATTAATACACTATTTTTATTGAAATATCATGTATTAATTACTATTTTAGTGATAATTTATTTATGATAATTTATTAGTGAAACATTGTTATTTAATATTGTATAGGATGAGATGTAATTAATATATAATATTTCAATAAAATGGTGTATTAATTACTCCATATTCTATGTAATATTGTATACGTTAGAAAAATCCTATTTAAAATATCATTAATTTTATCTATTATGCATTTTTTTTAACTAAAGCTTATAGATGAATTTATTGAATTAATCAATTAGTAAATAGCATGTCGGTTTATGGATGAAATTGCCACCACTAATCCACTATATACGTATACGCCTTTAAACAATTTCAGAAAATAAATTGCGTATTTACCATTTTGCCACGCTTTCCGTTCTCTTCTTCTCCACCCTCTCGTTAGTTGGAACCAAACGCAAGTCTCCATCACATTGCCCTAACCCTCCTACCTGAAACGTATTCATCTTCTTCTTCTTGTGTCAATTAATTGTTACCTTTTTTTTTTTCTTCCATTATTATTATAATAATTATAATTCACATCATTTTCCTCATGTTTTGATCATGTATTTTAACTCATTCATGAAATTTTTATGTTTTGATCAAAAATTATAATATTTTATTGATTATGTTTGCATGTGTATTTGGGAATTTCTTATAGCAATTTAATTTTTATTTATTTTTCTAAAGGGTTGTTGATTAACACCGTGTTCTTTGATTGTTTGTTGTAGAGACTATGGAGGGCAAAATGGGGATTTTGTTTCTGATTGTTTTGGGTGCGTCTTGGGTTTCAGATGCAAGAGAATTATTAAACCCTGGTAACAATATTAGCTGAATCTCTTGTTCTGTATTTTATTTTTTCCGTATAGTATTCACTTTCCCTTTTGTTATTTAATTTTATAAGTTTAAAATTGTTAGGATTGTTTGGTTAGTTTTAGCATGTAGGCCAAGGTTTTAAATAACTGCCTGACAAAATGGTTATCCACGGTTTTAGTGATTTGAAAAAGAAATTGTGATTAATTCACACTGTCACGATTGTGAAAGCCTTTACGCAACCACAACACAAAGCATTCGCCGCCGTTATTTAAAACCTTGATGTAGGAATCAATGGAAGACATGGAAAAAATGTGAGAACTTAGAACTTGTTAGTATATAGGGTGGTGTGGTGCGAGAGGCTGCCATGAGGCAAGGGCGGGGAGTGAAAGAGAGAAGTTGTTTCTAGGATTTGAACCACTAATCTTTAGGTTACCTCTAACCTTCAGGTTACGAGGCAACACCCTTACCGTCGCACTGAGGATAGTATATCGGCATCCCAACACACGAAAGTGCCTCTTACCAGGTGAGGTTGGGGGGCCTAACGGAGAGATTGAGTCTAGGATTTGAGCCCACCCTTACTGTTCTACTGAGGATAGTATATCTGGCAATCCAACACACAAAAGTCCCTCTTACCCGGTGAGGTTGGGGGCCTAACGGAGAGATTTTGTCTAGGATTTGAACCTGTTACTTCCAAGTTACAAGGCAACAGTCTTACCGTTTTGTTGAAAATTTTCCTCATTCAGAACCAGCATATAATTTGCCAAATTTAAGCTCAGATTGATTTGATCTGTGATTGTAAAAGTTTAAGCACTTAAAGTAAAAACACTCCTAGACTAAGGGCCTGTTTGGATTGGCTTATTTGAGCTTATCTTATGCCATAAGTTTTGTGACACCGATTGAAAGAGTTTATTAAAATAGCTTATAGCATTATTCATAAACTTTTGAGTTTATTTTTATAAGTTTTCAAAGATAACTTATGAAAACAATTTATAGTACATTTAAAAGTCATTTTAATTTATTTTGTTTTTGTTAGAAAAATAGCTTATGCAAGTTTTTCATAAGTGCTTCTTTTGAAAAGCACTTGTGCTATAAGCTTCAAATAAACTGTTTATCCAAACAGGTCCTAAATATCGTGTATTTCTTAAAGAAAATTTTATGCTGCACACAATTATAATTTTGAAACTCAAATGTAACATCATTATTTAATCTTGTTGATATATTTTTTCCTATGCAGAATTAAACAGAAATCCAGATGTGTGTTCAGTTTGTGAGGAATATACAACTCAGGTACTTGATTATCTACAAGATAACAACACTCAGGTAGAAATCATTGATTCACTTCACAATACATGCCATCAACTCCGGTCTTTAAACCTGCAGGTTTGTCTCCTTTTCTTGATTCTATTTTACTTAGATTTCGTAGTTGTTCTTCTAAGTTGTTGCAAAAATTGAATTTAGTTTCTTGCTTTTCGGTTTTAACATTTTAGCTTAGATGTGTGAAGGAATAATAGCTAATCTAGCCCTATCTTAACTCATTTCTGTTTGTTCTGTATTGCACACTTTACAGTGCGGTAAATTGGTGGATTATTACGCTCCACTTTTCTTCTCAGAAATAGCTCCAATAAAGCCTGATGAACTCTGCGAGAAGTTCAACCTTTGTGAGTCTGCAAAGATTTCTTCACAAGTTCATAGAAATAATAGCTGCGGCCTTTGCAAAGAAGCCATTGCAGCCTTATTGGCTGAGTTAAATGATCCTGACACTAAGGTTGGTGATTTGACTGACTTACCTTATCTCTCCTTGATATCGCGAATCAAAAGAACTCTTTTATGAGTCGTGCGTCGAGTCTCATTATGAATTCTAAAATACATTACATATAAATAAAAATATGATATTTATATGCAAATACAAGTGACATAGCAAAATTTATATCTAGTAGGGATTAATTGTTATGCATTGTCAGTGTAAAAAAATTTACACCATCAATCCATCACAATCATTCATAATCATTACTTTAAATATAATTAAAATAAAAATCAAATATAATTTTGAATATGACGGTTATCGTTGTCAGTGTAAAACTGCTTTATACTGTCAGTGCATTCCAATTAAATTCATATCTAGTATATCATATAGGAACCTCGAAGCAATTTAACTACACAGAGTCGACAAAAAAATTGCCTTACTACGCTAGGTTTAAGTAATGATTCATTGGAAAGAATCGGGATTCATGTTCCATCGTTGTGGATTAGGATTTAACATACTGAATCCGATTCAATATGATATTCATGTCCAAAATATATATGAATCACACATTTCATAAGATACTGATAACCATGATGTGTAGTATTTTTCTACATTTTCGAGTTCCACACTGATTTACCTATACAACAAATCGTTTTTGCATAACTTTCATATGCTTGCAAGTTAGGCTTTTCCTTTTTCTCAAAAATGTCTATGGTTTGATGTCAAAATGATAAAGGAATTTGATTCTTATATGAATTTCTATGCTCAAAAGGGTATGAGATTCTACGATTCCTGCATTATTGCTTTTGGCGAGCTGTTTTATTTCTTTCTCAAAATGAAAGGCAATAAAATGTAGTATTTTTTGCTATCTTGTTATAAGAACATTGGATTTCCAGAAATAATGAATATTATCAATATTAGTTGTATTTTCACATTTTGTTGTGTACACAAACTAAGACTTTATTGTAAAATGACAGCTTGAGATATTAGAGAAACTACTGAAGGCGTGCGATTCTGTGGAGAAGTACAAGAAGGAGGTAAAAAACATGAGAAATTCCAGTTTCTTTTTCTCTCTTATTTATTGATTTACCCTTCTACTGAAGACATTTCGTCAACAATTGTATGCAAATACCAGTTGCATGTTGTTAAGTAGCGGCTAAAGCATAGCAAAATTTGAACCAATCGATATGCTATATAGTACAAAATATTGTCAAATAGAGGCTACAGAAGCGTCGTGATGCTGCTGTACTGTGGAATTCGAACAAACTGATATTTTCTGATTATCTATGATTTTGCTTAATCTTCAAATTCTTTTACAGTGCAAGAAGGCAGTTTTCGAGTATGGACCTTTGATTCTGGCGAATGCGGAGAAGTTCTTGAAGACAACAGATATATGCACTGTATTACATGCTTGCCCTGCTTCCACAATTGTTAGTCAGGAAGATACAGCCAAGGAAGAATTACCATTGCTTTCTGACTCTTAATCATTGGATTGGAAGCCACATTGTGGAAGAAATGCTATATTTACATTAAAGATCAATGTGATTGTTCCTAAATGTGTCCTTTTGCTGAAAAGGATTAACTAATTAATTGTCTAAGATTGTAATTATGGTTTTTCAAATTTTATATTATATGTATTTCTTCCATTTTGTAAGCATTGAAAGTGTTTCTGTATGAAATCATGAATTTATGGAAACTGTTGATCATTAAAGTGCCATATTATTTGTCCATATGATTATGTTCTTTCAGATATTTTGTTATATTTTTTTTTTCTTTTTCCAATTCTTTTTATTACTTTGAACTGCAGAAAATTGCAGGAAAATCATATTTGTTTGAAATGTGTCTTAGTATCTAAAGAAAGATGTAAAGAAAAGAAATTTCTCATTATGATAAACTATGATAAACTGATTATGTGAATAAAAAAACTGATCAAATCAGTTACAAGGTAGCTTATATACAAGATGAGAAAAAGGCTAACTAACAGAAAAACAAAAATTAATTATAATTAATTAAAGTTAAGAGTTAAATCTAACTGTGATTAAAGCTAACTAGAGTTAAGTTTAATACAACTAATAATATTAATATTTCCCTTCAAGTTGAAATGGGGATGTTGCAAAATAACTTCTTTCCATTAAAGAGTTCTTAATGTGATTATGAGAAAGTGAAAAGTAGAATTGTGATATTTTATTTGAAAATATATCATACTCAGTGAGAATAACTTTCGGCAAACAAGAAATCTTTCTTTCTCATAACTCTTATGATTATTTTCTGATCATTCAGAACTTTTTACCAGTGTCATCTGAAGGAGATACGTAGTTATCAACTACATAATTCCATTGATCAGAATCACAGATTAAAAGGAATTTCTTCGGTCCAGCTTTCCAGTATTCAACCTTTTCATCAACAACGATGATAGAACATAAAGCGTATGAAACTAGAACAACGGTGGTGGATGAGATTAACCGAAATGTTTCTCAAAGCTCGTCTGAATCTTTATCTGACACTGTTAAGTGTTTGATAAATATCAATAACAGAACCAAAACTCTGATACCAATTGGGTTTCACATTTTGTACCATTTTTGTGGAATTTCAAACAATGCTAACAAGGAAATAAAAATAAATTGACACAATCATTTTTATCCTGGTTTGTTGTTAACAAAGCTACTCTAGTCCACTCACCCGGTGATTTGCCTTAGACAAGGACTTACTCCACTAATCTTAGAAAATATTACAACATCAAAGTGTTAGAAAACAGCTTAGCCCTCCCAAGTATCCTGAGTATAAACATAGTCACTTGAGGAATCATCACCTTAGAAAATGATTTCTACCTTAGAAAAGGATTTTACATGTATACATGAGATGCTTATAATAACCGGATTACATAACTTGAAGTACAAGAACACAAAAGTATTTCTAGCAAGATATGAGCAACAACTCCTTATTAATAAACAAAACTATCTTAAGAATGATCTCCAAGAAATTTGCATCGTATCAACATAAATTTTGTATTGCTTAAATGCTTTTTGTATTTGAGCACTTCGACTTCTTTTCATTGAGCTTCTAGCTTATTTCTTGTACTCGTTTTTTTGAGCTTTAATTCCTTTTCCTGTTTGACCAACATGTTTAACTAAGCTACTATGATTCGCTTATTAGTGTTTCACTTGACTAGCTTCACATGGATTTAATATGATGTATTGTTTGTACACACACATATTTACATTGTCATCAACTTTTTCTTCTTGATCCACACGAGCTACCTTATTGGTTGATTCACTTGTACGCTTTTTCTATTTCACTAGATTTGAAAAGCTCCCTTTACGACTTCAGCTCGCAGCAACATCTCAACTTGCTAGCACTCTTGCAGCAATTCACATATATCAACATTTCTCAAAGCTTTCAAAGCTTCAATATATAGTGCTTGAGAAATATATTCGTTGAAGGGCATTCTTGGAAACATATTCCAATAGCAAAGTCCCAACAGTCACAATGAAGGAATGGTCAATAACATAGTACAATAGGTTGTCCTTGCGCCACCTTATCGAGGTAGAGGTCACATAGTTTTTTTACTTTTATATTCAGTTCAAAATCATTCTAATCTCCAGTCTTCTAATATCTTCGTAGACTTCAGATATGTATTTGATGAAGCTTGTAATATAAGAGTCACTCATGTAACTTTAGAACCTAAGTCTTTAGAATCTCAGATCTTCGTTCAACAGAACCTTGTCTTGAGAACCTTCAACACTTGTTCTTTAGAAGTGATATCTTCAAAAACTTCAGAACTTTGTTCAACAAAACCTTGTCTTCAAAATCTTCAAAATTAGTTGCATATACTTGTCTTTAGAATCTTCAGAACTTCGTTCAATCAGAACATTTTCCTTAGAATCTTCAAAACTTGAACTTCATAAATGATGTCTTCAGAATCTTTAGAATTTCGTTCAATAGAACTTTGTCTTCAGAATCTCCAGAACTTGTAGCATTAGAAATGATGTATTTAGAATCTTTAGAACTTTGTTTTTCAGAACCTTGTCTTAAGAATCTTCAGAACTTGTAGCAATAGAAGCACATCTCTTGTAAAGCCTTCTAGGCTTACTTATAATGTCTCAATTAGAAGCTTCAGAATTAACGTTCATCAGAACCTTTGTATTAGAAGTGTTCCTGAACCTTGACTTTATCTTGTACATGACACGTGTTTTCTTCCAAAGTGTTGAGATCAGAGTCTGATGACATCACACACCTTCTTATCATAGTCAGAATCAAATTAGCAAAAGGTTCACACTAGACATAAACCATAAAGTACAAAATTGTTCTCTTAGATAACATGTGCAATTATCATCAAAACTAAAGGCCAAATGTTGAACCAAATCTTGTTCTTACAACAAGTCGCTCTCAAACCTGATACACTTTGATCCTTCAGCAGCCGCCCTATTATAGTGTGGACAAAACTTCACCAACTCTTCAAACTTAGCAGCATACTCAGCAACTGTTGAATTCCCTTTTTTTACTGCACATGTCCTATGGGAATTACTTCTCTAGAAAATTAGTTCTGAACAATATCCAAATAATTTTTGCACCAATGGCCTCCAATCTCTGACGCTCATCATCCCACCAGTCCTCGACGTCATCTGACAGTATATAAATACCAAACAACACTTTATGTTCCTCAGTACAAGTCATCACTTAAAAAATATTCTTAATCTCTCAGAGCCATGTTTGAGTACCTTCTGTATCATACATGACTTTGAAGGTAGGCAGATTGTTCCGTTGAAACTTCCCCAATCCACTGAATTCATCGTCATCCTGATTCTGCTGACCCTACAATGCCTGAGACATTGCCTCAAAAGCATCAATAATAGCTCAATCATTTCTTCCTCTAGCCATATCTCTGTACACCAACAAAAAACTATTATAATAACATGCATCGACAATGTTCATACACATGTTGTATACTAGGGAACAAACAACATTACATAAATTTGGCTGGATGGACCGACCTGTTATGATACCACTAATGTAACACTCTAAAACCCCGCTCGAAAATATATGGAATGAAGCAATTATATATATATATATATATATATATATATATATATATATATATATATATATATATATATATATATATATATATATATATATATATATATATATATATATATATATATATATATATATTTCAAATAGGATGTCATACAAAAACATTCAACCTTCTCTATAAGACTTATTAAAATAAAATAAAATAAATTCAAAACACTTGTCATCACATGCTCACTTTTTCTTAGACTCATCGAAGCAAAATTAATCATTAAAAATAATTACTCGATCAAATGAATTATAAATTTTATTTAAAAATTAAACTCAATTAGGGAAATATTACTTCAACATCAAGGCAACTAAAAACTAGAAGTTATAACATTAATCTCGCAACGATAACTTTGAATAAAACAAAACACAATGTTTGCCCGCCCAATGTTACAGTTCAGAGCAATGATAATCTAAAATGCATAAAACTGGAAAGGAAGAATAGCCCCAACGTCATCCTTTAGCTCTAAGTAGTTACTCGCCTACCTATTTGTTTGTACACTTAAACTATATAATGGTGCAAAAGGATGTGTTAATCCTACAGTTTTGGTATTAGCATTAATTTTGGTAAAACTAACCTGATAGCGACATGTCAGATAAGATGTCCTAACAGGGTTATTCAACATCTTTGTCTGGTACATCAAGTGCTTCTATTTAATATCTCTTGATAGATTTGATTTTATTTGATGAGTATCTTTTGGATATACCTCATCATTATGCGCATGTCAAGGAGATTTATTAGGATCAAGTTCAGATTTAATTGGATTTCTTAAAAAGGATCTTGGAGAATTTTTAGGAAATTAAAGATTTAAAAAGTTTATTTTTTTTGGAGAATATTTTGCATATTACGTGCAACATAATTACTGCATTTTTGAAGCCCAAGTCCAATCTAGTTTATGGTTATAAATAGGGTGGATTTAACCTAATAAAAGGGTGGAAAAATACATTGTTGCTTAGTGAGTGTTTAGGGTTTGTGTATTTGCGAGCCTCTCTTGTATCATGTTGATACTAGAGTTGGACTGTTGTATTGAGTTGTAATTTTTGTCATTGCTATGATTGAAAGGGAATTAAGAAGGGTATCATACATAGGATAGTCTTAGGTAGAAATTAAGCACGAGTAGTGATTAAGTGAGAATTTTTAAATGGGGGAGTTTAGCTTTGAATTAATACCATTATAGTGGATTTCATTCCTGACTTGGTAGCTCCCAGAATAGGTGAATTGCACCGAAATTGGTTAACAATTTGTGCGTGTTCATTTACTTTCTGCAACTATTTTTTTTTTGTGTTCATCTTGTTCATTGTGTGAGAAAGAAGAGATCAGTTGTTCCGACAACTTATAGGACATTTGTGATATGCTATACCAAAATTTCAATTGGCATCAAGAGTTGGCACCCATCTGTGTTTTTGGGTGAGATTCAGGGATGATACTTTCTGGTACAATGGACATAGAACTAAGGTTTTTCAATAGACCTCCAATTTAGGATGGCACCAACCATGATTACTGGAAGGCACATATGACGACTTTTCTAAAGTCTATGGATAGTAAAACCTGGAAAGCAGTCATCAAAGGTTGGGAACATCCTATTGTGAAGGGCAACGATGGGAAGGACACAACTGCACTGAAGCCAAAAGAGGATTGGTCTAAGGAAGAAAATGATCTTGCTCTTGGAAACTCCATATCCTTGAATGTCTTATTTAATGGAGTTGATAGAAACATTTTTAGATTGATAAATAATTGTAATCTTGCTAAATATGCTTGGGAGATTTTGAAGACTGCTCATGAAGGAACCTCTGGGGTGAAGATGTCAAGACTTCAACTTCTTACCACCAAGTTTGAGAACTTGAAGATGAAGGAGGATGAGAGCATTCATGATTTTCACATGAATATTCTTTACATTGCCAATACATCTAGTGCCTTGGGAGAGAAGATGCCAGAGGAGAAACTGGTCATAAAGATTCTCAGGTTGTTGCCTAAGAAGTTTGACATAAAGGTCACATCAATTGAAGAAGCTCAAGACACCAGCAACATGAAGGTGAATGAGCTTGTTAGGTCACTTCAAACTTTTTAATTGGCTAACAATGAAAGATCTGAAAAGAAGAAAAGCACCCATATTGGCTCTAATAGTGAAAATAAGATTAGCCAAGGTAAAGTAATTCAATGCCATGGATGTGAAGACTTTGGACACGTAAGATCTGAGTGTCCTACGTATCTCAAGAATCAAGAGAAAAGTCAATATGTGTCATGGTCAGAAGATGATTCACAAAGTAATCCTGAAGTTGAATCTGCAAAACATGTTAATTTTTCTATTGGAATTTGTGATCCTGATGAAGAATCAAACTGTGGAGAACTTACTTTTGATGAATGTATTGCTTCATATAAAGAGTTGTTCCTCAGGAGTGAAGAAGTGTGTCAACTGGGAGAGGATAAAAAAAGATCATTTTTCAACTTCAAGATGAAAAAGTTGAGCATCTGGCTATCATCACTGATTTAAAGGAGGAAGTTGTATTGCTCAAATCAAAACTTGACAATATGACCAAATCTATAAGAATGCTTAATAGTAGTTCTGATGTGCTGGATGGAATTTTCAAACTAGGAAGAATGCTGGAGATGTTACAGGTCTTGGTTATGATAATCAAGTTGTGCTGGAGAAAGGAAAAATGCCTGCAATGAAGGTTGTTCAACCTAAAATAAAACATGAACAAAAGATGTCAGGTCAAATGTCTTAACATTAGAATGATTACTCAAGAATAAAGATCCAAGGATGGAGATGTCATTATTGTGGAAGGTTTGGTCACATAAAACCCTACCGTTACAAACTATATGGTTATCAAAAATAGTCAACATGACCTAGGGCTAATCATGGTATGATTAAAACTAAAAAGGTGTGGAAACCCAAGATTGCTAAAAGTGAGAAAGATATGTCTGAAGACAAAGAGGAAAATGCTAGTGAGAAGAATCACCAGTCTATAGAGATGGTCAATGTTGATGATCTGAATATTGATGATGTGGTTTCTGCTACTAAGAAAAGTAAAGAAGCATCCTCAAGTGAGTCAGAGTATGATGTTGAACAATATGTTCAGGGTATCATGCCAATGGGGAGTTTGCAAGCTGCAGTTGGGAAATAAATTCCTACTTCTTTTAGCCTATTTTCTGCTCTTGGTGATTGGATATGTTCTGCTAATGATTTGCTTATTTTTGGTTGATTTCCCTTAATGCATAGTTGCTTGGTTTGTCATATTATGGCTAAAAAGGGGATAAGTAAGTAGTAGTAGTGTTCTTTGGTCGTTTCCATGAGGGGAGAGATTCTGCTATTAAGGGAGATACTTTTCTTTTAACTATTTGTTGAGGTTGTCATGTTTTCCGCTGCTGACCTGATGTTAGCCTCTGACCTGGGGTAGAAGGGTTATTTGGTTAGTTTAGCCAAAATATGCCAAAAGGGGAGATTGTTAATTCAACAGTTTTGGTGTTGGCATTAATTTTGGTAAAACTAACCTGACAATGACATGTCAGATAAGATGTCCTAACAGGGTTATTTGACATCTTTGTTCGGTACAACAGGTGCTTCTATTTTATATCTCTTGACATATTTGATTTTATTTGATGATTATCTTTTGGATATATCTCATCATTATGCATAGGTCAAGGAGATTTATTAGGAGCAAGTCTAGATTTAATTGGATTTCTTAAAAAGGATATTTGAGACCTTTTAGGAAACTAAAAATTTAAAAAGTTTCTATTTTCTTGGAGAATATTTTGCAGATTTTGTGCAATAGAATTGTTGCGTTTTGAAGCCCAAATCCAGTCTAGTTTATGGTTATAAATAAGATGGATTTAACCTAATAAAAGGGTGGAAAAATACATTGTTGCTTAGTGAGTTATTAGGGTTTGTGTATTTGTGAGCCTATCTTGTATCATCTTGATACTAGAGTTGGACAATTGTATTAAGTTGTAATTACTATAATTGTTGTGATTGAAAGGGAATTAAGAAGGGTCTCATACCTAGGAGATTCTTAGGTAGAAATTAAGCACAGGTAATGATTAAGTGAGAAGTTGTAAACATGGAGTTTAGCTTTGAATTAATACTATTATAATGGATTTCATTCCTAGGTTGGTATCCCCCAAAGTAGGTGAATTGCACTGAACCGGGTTAACAATTCCTTTTTCACTTACAATGAATCCTAACAATTTACCGAAACGTACCTCGAATGTGCACTTGTTGGGGTTTAGCTTCAACTGATACTTCCTCAGACGCTTGAACAACTTCAGCAAATTTACCAGATGATCTTCTTCAGTGAGGGACTTTGCAATCATGTCATCCACGTAGCATTCAATCTCTTTCTGGATCATGTCGTGGAATAACGTTACCATAGCCCGTTGATAAGTAGCACCGACATTCTTCAGCCCGAATGGAATTACCTTATAACAAAATGTTCCCCAAGGTGTGATGAAGGTAGTCTTCTCCATGTCTTCGGGTGACATCCTGATCTGATTATACCCGGAAAAACCATCCATGAAAGAGAATACCGAGAATTGAGCTGTGTTGTCGACCAATACATCAATGTGAGGTAATGGGAAATCATCCTTCGGGCTAGCTCTGTTCAGATTCCGGTAATCTACACACATCCGTACGTTGCCATCCTTCTTAGTTACTGGTACAATGTTAGCAACCCACGGCGGGTAACTAGTCACAACAAGGAAACCAGCGTCCCACTGTTTTTGCACCTCTTCTTTAATCTTCATGGCCATATCTGGACGAGTACGGCGTAGCTTTTGTTTTACTGGAGGACAGTCTTCCTTCAATGACAGCTTGTGCATAACAATATCAGTATCTAGACCCGGCATGTCTTGATAGGACCAAGCAAAGACGTCGACGTATTCTCTAAGCATGTCAATAAGTTGTTCCTTCACTGAATCTTGCAGACCGGCCCCAATCTTCACTTCTTTCAAGTCTTCTACGGTACCAAGATTAACCGTTTTAACCTTCTCCTGATGAGGAGTAATCACTTTCTCTTCTTGTCTCAACAACCTGGCAAACTCTTCTGGTAACTCATAGTCTTCTTCAACCCCTTCATCAGCTTGATTAATTGGATTGTCGAAGTCATACAAGGTCATAGCAGTGCTGTTGTTGGTGCAATCTGGAGGATAATCTCTGCAAGGGTTGAGATTGGTTCGTTTTAGTGATCAGTTTTAACCTTGTTTAGAAAAAGTGAAAATGAAGTTATTTATTTTGAAAACATTGCCATTTTATTGTTTTGTACAAAAGTGAAAAATGAAAAGACAGTGAGCGAAAAAGAGACTCGTTTGCAAAAGATGTTCGATATTCATTGATTAATCATTTACACAAAATTACAATATGACCCTATTACAAAATGAGTCCTGACACCTTGGGCAAGATGCAGGACTTGATGCATGCTAAAAAGACAGGAAATAATAATTACTCTACAGGAGTAACCCTTATAATTTCCTGGGAAGACCAGTTAAGGACTTGGTTCCCCGGGATCCTTGGACGTATCCAGCTCTCCAGGTTGCGGTCGTTTTCCTCCTCGTCTTCCAGATTGTTAACAGCATCTGGGGTGAGCATCCCCCCACTGATGAACTTGGGCTCCTTTGCAGCCTCTGATTGATCTTGTCGGAATGGTCTGTAACCCAAGCCGAATCTATCTTCCTTCTTTTCCACTAGCAGCAGCTTGCCCCAGCCTTGAGCATTACCGTCTTCAACAACCTTCCCGGCTTGATGATAGGAAACAATTGAAGTACCCATCCTGTCTTCCTGGGATGCAGCAAATACTTCACTAGCCTCATTGACATTCAGGGCCTCAAACCCTTGGCTCATTGTCTCATGGATTTCACCATCCATCTCAATATACTTGTATGTAGCCAGATGGCTAACAAATATGTCCTCCTCACCACAAATGGTGATAATCTGTCCTTCCTATTCATACTTTAGTTTCTGGTGAAGGGTCGACGTTACTGCACCTGTGGCGTAAATCCAAGGTCGACCTAGCAAACAGCTGTATGCCGACTGTATGTCCATCACATAGAAAATGGTCTTAAAGACTTGTGGACCGATTATCACTAGCAGCTCCACCTATCCAAGAACAGATCTTTTGGAGCCATCAAAAGCCCTGACCACAAGGTTACTTGGCCAGAGAGCTATCCCATCATAGTCAAGCTTGACCAGAGCTTTCTTGGGTAAGACATTGAGTGAGGACCCCGTGTCTACAAGAACATGAGATAGTACATCTCATTTGCACTCCAGGGTTATGTGCAAGGCTTTGTTGTGGAGACGTCCTTCTGTTGTTAAATCAGCATCAGTGAACCCTAGCCCATGGCTAGTATTGACATTTGATACCACTGTTTCCAGCTGATTTACAGTGATCTCTTCTGGCATATAGGCAGCGTGCAGAACTTTGAGTAGTGCATCCTGATGGGCTTCAAAACACAACAGCAGTGATAGTATAGAGATCTTTGAAGGAGTTTGGTGGAGCTGGTCCACAACGTTATAGTCACTTCTTTTAATAATTCTCATAAACTCATCCACATCTTGATCGAAGGATGATTTGTGAGTTTCTTTTGGTGCAGATTCTTCTGGTACCACATTCTTCCCTTTGGCTTTGGCGACAGCCTCTACCTCAGTGTTGGTTCTAGGGACTTGTGATGCGAAGAGACGTCCGCTTCGGGTGAAGCCTCCGTCTCCCCCAACATTATCCACTTGGGGAGTGAGAACTGGAGAATCAAGAAGGACTTTCTCTCCGTTACAGTATAGATCAGCACTATAATGCCATGGTATAGCACTGTCTTTATCATATGGGATTGGCTCAGGCACCGTGATAGTGATTGGGCTTACTGCAGCAGATGTTGGGACCGTAATAGTCTGTGGATCATAGAAAATAGTAACAGGACCTCTGGTGGATGTTGGTGAAGGTGAATTGAAGCTTTGTTGAGACTGTTGTTGAGGTTGTTGAAAGTTGTTGGAACTCGGGACCATTGTCGGGTCATAATAAATTGTGACATTGGAAACATCATTATTGGTAGTTGCAGTTGTAGTAGCCGGTGCAAATGGATTGTCGTGTGTTGAAGTGACAGATGGAATGATTGTTGAAGTTGTAGCTGAATCAGTTGGAACAATGGTTGTTGCATTTGTAGAAGATTCACTTGTTGTTGATAAAAGGGTTGCTAGTGTTGTAGAAGTTGTGGTTGTAATTTGCAGAATGCCTTCCTTGATTAAGCCATTAATTCCACTCCTCAAGCTAGCACACCCATTCTCAGAAAGTTTGCATAATTCACAACAAGCCTCACAACCTGGAAACACTTGGCACTTTAAAAGCTGGGCTGTAACCTCTGCAAGAGGTGTCTGAATACATGCAATGTCTTCTATTAAACTCAGGGGTGAGCTATCCTCTACAGCATTAATCCTTAGCCCACTGTGGCTTGGCATAGGATTTTTCATTACATTGGGAGGAGGTGCAAAGTTCAGGGCTTTTGAATCTACCAGATCCTGAACCTTCATATGCAGAGCTCTGCATTTTTCTGTAGAATGACCAGGTGCGTTAGAGTGAAAAGCACACCTAGAATTGACATCATAGTTTCTAGGAAGGTTTTGAGGATCAGGTGGAGCCAATGTCCTCAATTCAACAAGATTGAGCTTTAGGAGTTATGGCAGCAGTGTAGCATATGGCATTGGAATGGGGTCAATTACCCGGTTGACCTGAGATGGTCGCTGTTGAAATGGGCATTGTTGTTGATTGTTGTTATTATTGTTGTATGATCTTTGTTGCGGAAACTGTTGTTGTTGCGGAAAGTATTGTGGTTGTTGAGCATACTGAGGAGGTGGAACAGGTATAGTAACAGCAGCAACTGTCTTGGGCAAGTATTGGGGTCTCCCTCTTCCCATGTGCACGGAGTTTGTCTCACCAGATCTACAGGGCCCAGCAAATGGTTTTCTTGTACTGCTTGAGCTGGCACCGTTATCGGAGATCTTTCCCATCTTCAATAGGCTTTCTATCCTTTCCCCAACTATCACCACATCTGCGAAGCTGGTAGAAGAAAATGCAGCCAATCTGTCAATGTATGTTCCTTGGAGGGTATTCATGAACATGTCTGTCATTTCCCTTTCAGACATGGGGGGTTGAACTGCAGCAGCAAGTTGCCTCCACCTTTGGGCATATTCTCTGAAGCTCTCACGGGAAGATTGAGACATTCCCATTAGGAGGGTCCTGTTCGGGGCCATGTCCAAGTTATACTGATACTGACGGATAAAAGCTTCAGCCAAGTCGTTCCAGTTCCTCACTGTGGCTCTAGTCAATTGGGAGTACCATTCTCGGGATGCCTCTGTTAGACTATCCTCGAAGTAAAACATCCACAGCTTTTCGTCCATTGTGTATGCTTTTAATCTTCCTAAGAATGATTGAAGGTGGGTACGTGGGCAGGATGTGCCATTATACCTTTCAAAGCACAGGGGTTTGAACTTGTGAGGAATTCTCACCCCTTCCACCAGTCCCATGTCCATGACATCAAAGCCTAGGGAGTTTTGGGATTCAAGAGACCTCGGCTTCTCTGCAATTTCATCCAGCCTACGGTCGTAGACTTCGTCTCCAGCCCCGACAACTGTAAACTGCTCTTCTTGGGGATCCTCTTGCAAGACCCTTCCTCCAGCAGTGTTACCCTGAGTATTCCTTATGGCATTGATTTCTGGGTTCAAATGAGGCCCAAACTCTGGTGGATCAGTGTGAGGTTACACGTGATCGTTGTTACTGGTACCTCCTGTACCTGGATGGTGTTCTTCAGGAGTTTGTCTCTCAACCAACTCCCTTAGTCTTTCCTGGCTCTGAGCTAAACCAGTCATTACAGTCATAAATTGGGTCATCTGATTCCTCATCTCAACCCTCTCATTGGCCATCTGGGCCCTTACTTTATTCAAGTCTTGCTGAACTTGATCCATCTGGAGTCCCGGAAGGTTGTTTCTTGTCGGGTACCGGTGTGTTCTATTGACAAGGAACACTCTTCTGCGAGCAATGTTTCCTGAAACTACAACAAAGTGAGAAACAACAATAAAACAAAAAACCTACAAAACAAAGAAAATGTTAGTATGCAATGCAGGATGCCTATTTGTCTTCCAAGGGTATCCAGTTTGGTTCTTTGGTTTTGACCTTTCCAGACCTCGAGGAAATGCTGATGATGTTGTAGAGATAGGTAAAGCCCACCAATAATACAAACTGATATATTACAAAGAGTGAAAATACATAGTTTGATTATAATAACATCCCATGGTGGGTCAAAATACAACAACAAAAGAGAAAATACAACAAAAGAAAAGTACAGGCAAAAGAATCAAACATCCAATCCAAAGTCATCCTCCCTGACTTCCTTCAGGAGGGCCTTAGTCACTAGACCCACTGGGTGCTCTGTAATAGTCCTGATGAGGAGGTTCCTGGTAGCAATGGCAATGGTTAACTTCTTATGCTTGTCCTGATCCTTTGACCTCTTCAACCCCGTCCAGAGTTTCAATTCAGATATCTCTCTGAGCTGCCAACAAAGCCTCCTGATGCTTCTTTTCACTAGCCTCCAACTGCTCTATCTTAGCCTGAGTCCTTTGATCTTCTTGTGCATGGGCCTCAGTGATCCTGATCCACCTAGCCTGGCTCTCCTCTAGATAATGATTTGCCCTAGCCTTCTGAGTCTTTGCTTCCTTGCAAGCATTCTTTAGTACTAACTCCCCTGCTTTTGCCTTCCTGATGTAGTCATTTGTCTTCTCAATCTTGGTCAAGTGCTCAATCATGAACCTTTCCAATCTCTCATTATCTAGATGACTGTCATTTATCTCCCAGGGAGTCTTCTTCAAGATAACCCCATATATACTGAGGGCTAGAAGTGCACAGACAACCTTCCATTCTCCTATTGCAGCATGCAGGGTAGCCTGGGAGATCAAGAAGTCTAGGTGAAGGCCTGGAACTCTAGCCTTGGTTGTCATGTTCTGATCAATGAGGGCAGGCTCCAAATGCAATGCCCTAGCTATGTCTTCATTTTTGGTAGTAACCATCTTGGGGTTGAAAGGAATCCCTCTCCTGATAGGAACTCCTAACAACATGGAAAATTCTTCTAACAGAGGTCCCAACTGGAAATCAGGGAATGTGAAACATCTGAGTGGAGGATCATAAAACTGCAAGCAAGTATGGATCATACTCCTCTGAGATGCATCTAGATCCATGACCATGTCCAATATGCCTCCATAATGCTCTCTGAATAGTGGGACATGATCAGGAGTAATGAGGGACTGGATCTGCCTGATGCCAGACAGGGTGGGCTCAAAGAAGTGGTATGTGATGCTGCTCTTTCTTGAAGTGTCCATGCTGATGATGGATGCTGATGAAGAAGCTGGGAGAAACTGCTGATGAAGTTCATTGAATGAGATGCTGGAAATGGGTCTCTGATGAAGATAGCTGGAGGAGAAATCACTGACAAACTGATGAAGGTGCTGGAGAAGATAACTGAAGCAGTCTAAGCAGCAGAAGGGGTCAAAACCAAACCAAAGATGATAAGATGGTTACCCTATAAAACAAATAAGCAAATGTTAAATGATGCAGAAATGATGTATGCAAAATGATATGCAAAGGGTTTGTGATCAAGTGCTGGATCTGTTTATCTGTCTTGGTAAAAGTCCATGTATGTCCATAAGTCCAGATGGAGGCTTAGAAATCCAGTAACCAGGTGGAGGACTCAAATAAAGAGTCACAAGTCCAGTGTAATCACAAGAACTTTCCAAAGTGATGTATTCTTAAAACAAAACTAGTAACAGGGTATGATGTGGCCAAGGGCTCCTGCAAACCTGAAAATATCCCAACCCCCTCACATGTAATGTTCTAGAACAAGGATCCTCAGACTTGGATCAATTATGAGAAGTGTAAACACTTCTAACCCGGAGGTACAATGTTTATAATAACTATAAAAGATCCTCCTCTAATTCACCTCAGATTCTGAAGGTCATAAAAAGGTCATCCAGACTTAGCAGGCTTCCCAATAGCCCTAGTACTACAGGAAATCTGTAGCACAGAGTTCTCAAGAAGAAACCCATGTATGAACCGTGTTTCATATTCCCGCACCAGACCGAAATGGAATGGGAACGAATATGAAGCCACTCTAGCCTATGTGTCACTCAGGTCCCCGGTATAGGACCTTAATCTCTCAATGAACCCCACCCACCAAGGGAAACACAGATCCAACACATGATAATGACAGTATGAAATGCATAAAAACTGTAAATGAAAGCAATAAATAAAGCTGTACATAAAGCAATAAATAAAGCAAATAAATAGGCACAAGTAGCACATAACACCCCCGTAAACACAAATCAAACAAGCGCTAGGAGAAACCCACAAAAAGAACCAGAAGACCTGGTTGCAATATAAGGAGTCCCCAGCAGAGTCGCCAAGCTGTCGCTCCCCCGAAAAGACACCTGGTCAGATAGGGGTACATACGCGAACGGTCAGCGAAAGGAGAAGATGAAGATGAAAATGAAATAGAGTCGCTAGCTAGGCATTTTTATCCCGAAGGAAAGGTAATGTTGCATAAACCTAGAAAGATATGGATAAGACGGTCGCGAACCAGAGAAATTGAGAAAGGGGGTTGGTTACAACCTGGGAAGGTATTAGCACCCAGATTGTCCGTCGTACTCGACGGGATCCACGCTTAAAAGTTTGTGTTTACAAGGGGTAGTGTTTGTGCTATCTATGTGCAAAAGCTGAGAAAGAATATATAAGTGTCAGTGCAAAAAGGTGAATGCTCAGGACTGAGTCTTAAAAGAAAGCTGGAAAGAGGGGGAAGACACAGAGACTTTTGTTCGATAATCGTTAAGTTATGCCTACGTATCCTCTCGTTTAATGAGGAAGTCAGAACACCGTAGTTCGACTCAAAGAGACTGGAAGATAAATTGACTGGTGAACTGCTTGCTTGTCTATGCTCAAGTGTATGACTTGTCTGGCTCAAGTGCTAACTGTCTTGCATTAGACGGAAGAAGCAAGTTCTCGTTTATGAGTGAAAATGATGAGAAAAGAATCCCGAAGGAAAAGATTATTGTTTTTTTTTTGTGTTTTCAATCTTTTATTGCTTTTGGAGTTTGTCATAAGTTAATGAGCTTAAGCCTAAACCAAGGGTTAGTAAACTCATCATATCCTCCCTTTGATTAGGGATAATGAGAATACCTTAAGTATGAGATAAACATTTCAGCTTAGTTACCATGATGATGTAGGATTAAGATTATTAACCTACTTGTGATTATTTAGATTTTTTTGAGTTTTTGTTTAGTGTTAAGTAATGATTTTAAGCCATAATCAAGGATTAGTGAACTCATTACACCATCCTAATAGAAGGATAATAGATGAGCACACTTAAGCTGAGGAAGATACCTCAACTTAATCCATTATTAGGGATTAACTTCATGACAAAACAAACCTTTTATTAAGTGGATTTTAATTAAGGGTGAGATTAAGAAGTGGATTTTATGGTTTGTAAGACAACTTGAGGGGGACTTGTCCATTAACACTAGGGTTAGTCCTTCTTAACCAATAAAGGAAGAATTAGAACCCTAATGCAAGGCCCAAGTTACAAGTTAATGTCTTAGTGATTATTAAGATGGATTGATTAAGAGGTTTAAACAAATTAAGGGTTTAACACTTAGGATTAAAGTTATACACTTCATCCTAAGAGAAGGATGCAGGCATAACCCTAATCACAAAGTCTTAAAGCCTTAAAGGTTTAGTCTCTAATGATGAGATGAGAAGAGAGACACAAAGAAGACACAAAGGTAAAAACTAAAGGGGACTAATCACAACCCTAATTATTTTCATGCTTGGAAGTTCCTATGGTTTGTAAGGCTTGAGAAAGATCTTCAAAGAAGCCACCAATGGAAGAAGCAGATGAAAGGAGGAGAAGCAGAAGAAAATAAGTTACTTACTTCATTGAAGAAGATAAGTAACTTGGAGAAAGAAAGTGAGAGAAGAACATGAATGAGAAAGCTCACTCTAAGGAAAAGAAAAATGCATAAATGATGTATAAGAAAAAGATGAAAGGAAATGAGAAGTGAAGGCAAATTCACTTCTCAGGTTAACTTACCACCTGAAAATGTTAGCATAAGGAAAGAAATGAAATAAAAATGAAACATATGCAAAGGTAAAATGCCAAAACCAGAAGCAATCATATGATGCAAATGATGCTATGAGATGATGCAAGGGAATATCAAGTGCTATGAATGTTCATACAAGAGATTGGATGCAAATGAGACATGCTTTGAAGTATGAAAACACATGGATGCTTATGAAATGAAATGGATGCAAAGCATAACAAATGTATGAAGAAATGACCAAGCAATGTTCAAGAAATGGCTTAAGATGTCTAAGATGGCATACAAGTTCTTAGAATGTCATGGCAAGTTCACATGTTCATGCAATGCAATGTAAGATGCAAGTATGGATGCAAGATTAAGGTTACATGAAAGGATGAGATGCAAATGATAAAAACAGAAGCAAATAACATGATAAAAAATTGCAAATGAACTCAAAGGAACCCTAACCCCATATGATATTACACCCCAAAGGAGAAGGTCTAACTCTTAACCTAAAAAAATTGTAATTTTTCTAAGTTTGGTAGGGTTTTAGGGTACCTTAAGAGGGAAAATGCAAATCAAATGGAAAATGCAAGATAAATTTATGGAAAAAATATCCTTGAAACTACATGTTATATGGAAGACAACACAAAAAGAATCATTGTAAAACCCTTCATGGTTAGGCAGGAAAAAAATTTCAAAGTTAGGGTTCTAAAAAAGGAATTTTATGAACCCTAAATTCAAGAAAAATGTCAAAGTTGGATCAAAACCAAAAAGAAATTTGTATCAATGGTTTGACAATGTTTCTAAATGTCCTAAGATGCAATGTGATTTTTTTTGGAATTTTTAGAAACCTAAATGGTATTTTAATTAATTAATTTCCATTAATTAATTAAAATAAACATTTAAATATTTTTAAAATGATTTTTTAATCCAAAAAATAAAAATAAAAATGGTTTTGGGTGAAGAAAAATATTTGGAATTTAAATGCAGAAGAAAATATTTTTTTGGACTTTTCTAAGTATTTTAAATAAAATGCACAAAATAAATGGATAAAAATGAAAATAAAATGAATTTAAATAAAAGTATGGCAATCCAAGGGATCAGATTCAAACTGGGGGGGATGGTTGACCAGCGCGCAATCTAAGGGTCAAGATTCAATCTGGCCTAATTTTAATTAATTAAATAAATTAAATGGATTAGGGTTAAGTGAATTGATCTAAGCCCTCCACACATGCGCGAAACTCACATCCTACGCTCCAGATTCAAACTTGGCTAATCACCTGAGATTAGCCCTAATCCACCTCAGACGGCCGGAACAGTGCTCCGGTCGTCTTCTCCGGCAGGGTAATTTCTCAAACTCTCTCCCTATGTCAAATAAACTCCTCTAAATCTCCAAAAATGATCTAACACCCTCCCCAAACAAGAATCCATCATCATATATCATTTATATTTCATCAAAAGCAAGATTCGAATCAAACAAGTTTCACGGGCAAAATTTCAGAGCAAGCATACATGGCCATTTCTCACTCATTTTCAAAACAAATTAGATCATGGTGATCAGCAAAGCATAAGGAAAAATTTAGAAACTTAAAATCATGCTTCTGGAAAAAAGTTTGAAGATTGATACCTGAGCTGGAGCTTTCTCCTCTGAAGCTTTTGGACCTCTTCTTTTGTGCAAATCCTCTTTACTTGACCCCCTGATGAAGTTGCAATGCTTGGAAGGAGCTTAGAATGGCTGGATTGAGTGGTTGCACTCTTGCTGCACCAGAATCGTGTTTTGTGTAGAGGGGCTTTGAGGCTTGTTTGATGGTTGGTTTATGTTCTATGGATCATTTCTGAATGAATGGTGAAGTTTGTTTTGAAGTTTGATGGCTGGACAAAAAGTTTCGAAGGTTTTTGCTTGCAGGTGATTTTTGTGAAGCTTGGTGTATGGGATGATCTGAGCTTGTGTGTGTTATGGATTGGCTTGCTTTTAGTCCACATAACATTGTTTGATAGGTCAGAAAGTGGGTGGTGGTTTGTGGTGATTGGTATGAGCAAGTTGCCAAAATGTCAACATTAGGTGTACTTGAGGTATGGGCTCATGTTGCAGCTGTTTTAGGGCATGTCTTGGCTCAGCAAAGATCAAGGAGAACCATGGAAACTTTTTTGGGGTGATGCAGCAAGTGTGTGAGAAGTTTCATCCCCTTTTGCAAATTTGAAAAGTTTTGGCCCCTTTTGAATTACTTGAAGTTCAAGGCATGAAATGGAATGATTCTTTGGGCAATTTTGGTCACATTGCATTGTAACATGTTTGTATGATGCTTAGAGAGTGATTAGAGGTCACAAAATGACTTGGTTTGTGAAATTGCAAAAAAAATCCTCTTTGGTGTGAAAGTGAAAATTATAGGATTTTTGCCAACTTTGCAAGGCCATAACTTGAGTTCCACAATGAATTAGGACTTGTTCTTGTACTTTTTGAAAATGGAATGATCCAATCTACAACTTTCATGACCAAAAAATTTTCATTTGAATCATTTTTGGTTGAGAAAGGGGAGGTTGAAATACTTTCCCAAAATGGAAAGTTTCCATTACAAGTCATTTCCATTTTTGGCAACTTTTGGTTTAGCTCAATTTTCTTCAATTTTGTGAACTTCCAAGCACTTCAATGATCAAATAAAGATCATATAACTTTAATTTGATGAAAAATCCACTTTGGTTCCATTGTTGGGGGCCTTAGATGCCCTGATTTTGCTCTGACTTGCTCAAGAAGTTACCCAGTGAACAGATGACTTCCACAATGAATTTCTTCATAAAAATTCGTACACATGATCCTTATAACATATTGAGACTATTAGAAACAAGAATGACCAAAACATTTGGAGTTATGGCCTCTGAAACCAAAACCCTAATTTCAGGTCATCTGTGAAGTGAAACCCTAGCTCTGCTTCCATGTTTTCCAAGTTCTTGTGATTTTTTGACTTCCTTGATCTTTGAGGGATATAATATGATGATAGAACACACATGGAACCTCTTGGAATGATTGGAGACCTTTGGAGTGGCTCAGATGGATCCTTGGATTACTCAGATCACAAACCCTAGATGCAGATGAACTTGAACTATGCAGATGAAACAAAAATGAAATATGATATGATATGCTTAAAATTATGCAAAAATGAAAGATCACAAGCCATGGTGTGAACTTGGTGAGGGAAAATTTGGGGTGTTTACAGAAATCAAAGAAAAAAACAATTTTTTTGATACTATGTATCGATACATACGAGTTTTGTATCGATACATGTTATTGTGGAAATGGACTATGTATTGATACATAAGAAGGATGTATTGATGCATGATTGCCAAAACCTTCAGTATGCATCGATTCATCCATGTTATGTATCGATACATATCAGTTAAAAAACTGACATGTATCGACGCATCCGTGTTATGTATCGATACATATCAGTTAAAAAACTGACATGTATCGACGCATCCATGTTATGTATCGATACACAGTTGGTTTTTTCTGCTGAAAATTGCCATTGCTTCAGTATGGATCGATGCATACATGCATGTATTGATACATATCAGTTAAAAAACTTACATGTATCGATGCATCCGTGTTATGTATCGATGCATAGGCCTGTTTTGCTGCTAAAAACTTCTGAATGATGACATTTTAGCTCATGGATTGTATCTATGATGGAACCATACAAACACCACTCAAAGAAGCTTTGTATGTCTCAATTTTAGAGTTGTTTCAAGGACTCGAAAGGGGCTGCACTCTCACCATAACAGTCCTAAACTTCACCACATAAGATCACACCTAAGAGTGGCATAACTGAATTTTTCAATCCACCCTCATTGCACCTTACACCTCAAGTTAGAATTGACCATGGTTCTAACTGTTAACCATGAGGGTTAACAGTTAACCTGAAATATATAAGGTTTTCTCTAACTGAATTTTGAGAACACACTTCATTTCTACCAAAATTTCATCACAAACTTCATCCATTTTCCTCTGATTTTCATTCTGATTTTGGAAGCTACATTGCACTGAATCTTCATCAATTCAGTCCCAATCTTCATCAGTTCATCTTCATCTTCATCAATTCAGTCCCAATCTTCATTTGTTCATCATCATCATCATCATCAAGAGCTTCATTTCCATGGCAAAATTTCATTGAATCTTCCATTTTACAACAATGAACATTGATGCATTTGGCTTCAATACTCTTTGATCTTTATCTATAGCACCACACTCATCATCAAGCCATCATCAACATCATGATTTGCAGCTTCTCCATGGATCTAGTGGAGTGAAAGATCAAGATTACATTGCTGCAAATTTTCTGCATCTTCGTCAATTTCTCAAGATTCTTCATCAACAAAGTATTTATTTCACTTCACAAAGGATTAAGATCAAGCATAGAAGACCTTGGAACCTCACCTCTGGATTTATACAACTCTAAACTCCACTGAATTTCAGGTTTCATCTTCAATTCCATTGACACGAATTCTGATTTTTTTGGTTGTTTTGTGTTGATATGAGCTCAATAGGAGCAATGCTTATGATGGCTAGTTGATAGACACCTTAGGTGCTTAGATTAAATTTTTAGGTTGATTCTTGTGTGCTTCGATTTGCATTATTCATGAGCCTTAGGAGAAAATCAAGCCTAGATTGTTGACGTACTTGAGGAGACGAATCTGTCATGGCCTTATTTTTCAGTTTGGTAGACATTTGTCCAAACCCTAACCAGAGAGTGATCGGAGAAGATGACCAGAGTTTAGCTCTGGTGACCGGAATAGTAAGCCTATCATTAGTGTGGGAACATAACACAGCCGTTAGATCAGTTTCCATCTGACGAACCAGAATCAGCCACCACATTAATGAACATGTGCCAATCATGTGCCATAATTTATGAAGAGTTTTTCAGATCACTATTTGCACCCCAGCATATTTGGGTTCAGCCCAATCCAGTTCAACTTTCCACTTCCTGCACCCCTTTCCATTTGCTTTGTTTCTTTATTTTCTGTTTTACATAACTTTCAATTTTAATCCAACACAAATACCAAAAATCATGATAAAATTCCCCAAAAATCACAGAGACTTCCCGACTCATTTTAGAATTTTTCCACACTTTTACTTTCTGATTTTTAGCCATTTTCCATTTTATTTCGATTTTCCATTTAATTAGTTTTCTAAGGAATTCTTTCAGCTACACTTCATTTTGTTCATTTTATTTCTCCCACTCCCAGTAATCTTTTTGTCCCATTCTTTTTGCTATAATTAGAGGACTCATAATAGAACATGGGATTATTTTTTTTTCATATTTTTAGGTCCATTTTATCCGCTGTTTTGGCAGCATGATTTGTGCAAGTTTGTGAACAAATAGTATCTAGATTTAAGTGACCTTTTGGCATAGTTAGGTTTTGAATTTTTAGGAGATTTTTAACAGAAAATTAGATTTAGATTAAGGACCTTAAGGATTTAATCTCATATTTTTCCAGGACCTTTACCATTTTTTTAGTGCTTTGATTTTATTCGAGTTTTCCATGCAAATCCACTTAGCCTTCACTTAGGGGTTTAGTGCCATTTAGGGCATAGTTTGAGTTTAATTCACTTAATCCTTTTAGATACTTTTAATATGACTTAGCTACTGATCTTAGAAGCTAGATAGCATATAAGATCCCTTAGGACTTGACTTTAGGCTTAGAAGTTCATTAATGCCTTTATGAGTTAGTGTGAATTCTTCTTTGAATTTTTCCATGCCATAATTGTTCAAATGTTTCATCATGCTAACATTCGTTTTGTAGGGGGAAGATGAGGTAATCATTACTTCATTCCTATCTCTTATGTATTTTAATTGTGTTTACCTTAGCACTTATTGCTTTGTTCATAGGTTCCCTTTTGTTCTTTAGGTTCAAATTAACTTCCTTAGGAAGTAAGTTGAATTCTAACTTGCTTTTCTTTTCATTAGGATTAGAAAACCTCACAAACCATAGGATCACCCATTTTGTGCATAATAAGATAACTTAGCGTGTGTCTTAGTCCCCCGTTAGCTTTGACCTTTTTCCTTTTGAGTCTTCTTCTCTCATCTTCAAACAAAATTCCAAAAAGACTTAATAAATGCATGAAAGGATCTCTTGTGTATAGCCTTATTCCATGGGGCACTTACATTCATTCCATCTTGGAATAATGTAGGCTTATCTAGAATGATGTACAAGTCTAATCAAGAGGTTATTTCACAAAGAAAACCTAAAAGATAGTTCTTCACAAAGCTACAAAAACAGCTAATAAGTTCAACAATCTAGAGAATTTAGACCCTAATCCTTGGAAACAAGTCTTGGATAAATTCTCCTTACTTGGTGTGCTTGTTCTATAATTCCGTCTTGAAATGTAGTAGCAAGTATACATTCCATGGAAAAGAGTTTGAATTCACTTCCTTGTGCCAAGTTCATACGAAACTCTTAAAAAGCAAACAACAAACAATAAGCGACTTTCCTGCGGGAACTTCTTTTCTCACCTCATTCACTCACAACGCGAACTTGTGACGATGTGTCTCTCATGCAAGACGGTAAACGCACTTGTACCAGACAAGCCTGCAACACCTGAGCATAGACATACGCAGTTCCATCATAAAAAACACAAACAAATAGTTTCCACCTTAGTTAGGCGAACTACGTCGACTCTGATCCTCATTATCCTGATGAGGTACGTAGGCAGCAGGGTAGGGCCTGTTCGAGCACATTCTTTATTTTCCCTACATTACCCCCTTTCTTTTCGATCTCCTTTTCAGTTCCTTTCTCATTCTCATTCCATTCCAGTAGCAGTTCACTTTTTCAGCAGTACTTTATTTCTCACCCTTTGAAACAGAACAAACAAGCGTGGATCACATCGGGTACGGTGGACGATCTGGGGTGCTAATACCTTCCCAGGTCGTAACCGACTCCCGAACCCAGATCTTTGGTTCGCAGTACCTTGGCCTTTCCTTTTTCCTTAGGTTTGTGAAGCATTACCTTTCCCATTCATTCGGGATAAAAATGCATGGCTGGCGACTCTACCTTTTCCGCGCCACTTTCGCGTTTGTACTAGGATGAAAATCCCGGGAGCGACAGCTGACGACTCTACTGGGGAGGAACCCAGAATCTCTGGTTTCCCTTGTAGAGTCAATCCTAGCGCCTGTTTGTTTTTGTTTCTTTGGGTGTTTATATATGTGTGTTGTTGTGTTTATTTATTGTTTTTGTTTACAGTTTATTTACTGTTTACAGTATTTATTTTCACATGCATCATATGTTGGACTGTGCTGGTTTCATTTTTTCTGTGGGATGGGCTTTGCTACTGTGAGATGAGCTCGTAATCGGGGCTCGAGTGCACCTTAGGACTTAGAGTGGTTCCACTTTGGCTTCATGGCATTTTGCTATGTTCGTAGTAGTGAGTTCCACACCTTGACTTGCGACCTTCTCGGAAATGTATTGATCCGGAATCTTTCTGGGGAAATACACAACCTTGATAGTTATGTGCAGTCAGGGGACCGATCATTGGGAACCTTTGTGGAAACATCCCTCTCCAGTGATGATAGTGGCAGACCACATTTGTTGGCAAACCCACTCGCATCTGAGGGCCCACTGGGAACTCGCATAGGATGGCCTGATTCTCTCATAAGAATCCAGTTAAAGAAAATTGTTCGTATGACGATAGTATTGTACCCTTCAGGATGAATGTACTATTGTTTCTCGATTTAGTGCTTGAAGCTGGAGACTTATGAGGGATGCTTGTTTCCTTGGAATCAGCTGAGACCTCCCTGAGTAGTATATAATGCCAAACCGATTCCCTGATTTGGTCTTGAGCCATTTCTCGGAGATGGTGAACGTATTATTGCTGCTCGGCTTTGAGAGTTCGTGATGTTGACCCGAGTAGCACACCTGTGAGATTGGGAGGGGTTTACAGGTTTGAAGGAACCCTAAACTTCAACATACCCACTTTTCCAATATTGTTCAGTGTACTATGGTTCTTTGATTCTGAGATCCGGGATTTCTATTCAGAGAAATTGTTACTGTGATTACCATTGTGACCCTGATATTGTGAGTGCTATTATGACTCTCCACAGACACTTGGCTCATTGTTCAACTTCAACACCATCAGTGACTATTCTATTATGTGATCCAGTTCTAAAGTTATTAGGTTCTCAGTTATGGAGTTCTATACAGAGATGGTACTGCTATTATGGTTCTATTCAGACACTTGACTCACTGCTCAACACTGGCACCAACATTAGACCATTGATCACATGCCCGTTGCATACGTTACATCATATCATTCCAGCATACATGTTCAGTTATTTCTGAGGATCATATATTTGAATCATGCCATTAGACTTTTTCTGTATCAAAACATGGATCGAAACTGATAGATTCATTGGGAATAACCAAACATGGTATTTGCATACATCCTTGCATTCATGACAGGTGTTCAGAGACAAATTGCTATCTTGATTTGGTTTCTCTTCACAATGGTCAACTTGAATCACCCTCTTCATGGTATGGATTTGGAACTACTCTAGGCGGAGGTAACCGAATGAAGACCCAGCTAGGGCAATTCAGGCCAGAGGTGAAAACTTTATTTCAGAGTCAGATACTGTTGAAAGAGGAAGTCAACCAGATGAAGACTCAAATTAGCCGGTTATGGAAATCTTGAATGCGGTGTCAAGGAAATGAAGTTATTTTCATCCCTAGTGAGGGGAACTACGTCGCTCTGAGTCTCCATTAGTCAATGGAGATACGTAGGCAGGAGATCACATGAGATCTTTGCGAGCAACCTTATCTATTAACTTTATCAACCTCTTCCTTCTAGATGTTGTTTGTCAGCATCCAACCTCAGCTTCCCAAGAGATTCCTAGGGAAAAAGCATAAGGGTAAAGGCCAGAACAACTTGAGAAGAAGTTTGATCATATTCTGATGTAGTACACACAACATGTTTCCTCATTTGCTCAAATTCAAACTAGTTGAGCTAGTTGCATCAGGATCATCTCCGACAAAGCTTCCTTTGGGGTTTCAATGCCAAGTATGATTACCATTCTGGGACACCTGGTCATTTAATTGAAGATTGTAAGTCTTTCAAAGGAAAAGGTAAATACAAGGTCGCGAATTTGATTGACTCCAAGAATATTGTGTTCACACCAGGTAAAAGTGGGAATATGACACCAAAACTGCAATGGAATGAACATCCAGATTGGTGACTGTTGAAAGTCTCCAAGAACAATAAGTCTAAATGGATTCAAATCTCCTCAACAATGACCACCATGATGTGAAGGCTAGATGCAAGTACCACTCATGGGCATTTAGGCATACCATTTGACAACTGTGATGTGTTCAGGCACAAGGTGCAAAATTTGATCGACTTAAAGGTCATCATGCCAGAAAGTCTGCCCAGATATTGAAGTCTCCTCATCAAATTGACCTCCCAGTTTGCAAAAGCATTTTCAGAAGCAATAAGTCCAGACGGAGTCAAGTCTCCTCAATGATGACAATGTTCAGCTTCTTTACTGCATTTCATTTGTGGTTTCTATTGTTTGTTTAAACATTTGTATGCATGCATGAAACTTATTTGTTTTTGAATGTTAACCATAATAAAATGCACATGTTTTTCTTGAAGTAATCCATTCGTATTCACTCATGATTTTGTGTATGTGCATCACAATACCAACTGTAATACCTCGTATTTAATTAAATGCCCTGGATAATATTAATTAGGATTAATTAAGTATTATCTGACTCAGAGATATTTTCTGAATATTCTCAAAGTGAACTCGTTAGTATACTAACTATCGTGTATTGGTATGATATACATTGTTTGGTTTTTAAGAGAAAGAGAAACAAGTTATGTATGATAAAAAGAAAAGAAAGGAAAGAAAGTTGGTAAGAAAAAGAAAAGAAAAAGAAGGAAAAAGAAGGGAAAGAAAGGGATATGAGAAGAGAAGAAAGGGAAGAAACCCTAAGAGAGGAAAATGCTCGGATCATCGCCATTTCTTCGTCAAATCTTCATCTTCACCAACCTCCTCGTCGATTTCAAGGTGGGTTCTTAGTTAGAAACTTTTCTTTTGAGTTTTGGTAGAGATATTGAGATTTAGGGTTTTGTAGAAATCTTGGAAATTGAAAGATTAAACGGTTAAAACTCGATTAAAACTCGACTAAAACACCCACACTATGAATATAAACATGTTTGATTATGTTTTTCTGCATTGGTTGATGTTTGGGAGAAATTTGGTGTGGGAGAAGTGTTTTCCTGTAAGGCTGGAACTTCCTGAACTGGTGTAGCTCGCTCAGCGAAAGTTCCAGGGCGATTTTCGCTCAGATAGACCTGTAGGTTTCAATTTTGGTATTTAATTCATAACTTTTGATCCGGGTATCCGTTTTTAGCGTTCCATATATCGATTCGAAGCTAAAAACATGAACTATCTTTTGATACCGAAAAATGTTATTTTTACTCGACTTTTACCGAAAAATGTCATCCTAGGTCGTTGCGAATCCTAACGCGTTATACGCGGTATCCTCCAGAAATTCTTGAGTAAGTCTTGAGGTGGGTATTACATTGAGTCCCACGGGAAGCATCCGTAAAGGTTTGAGGTACCGTCTGTTATGATAAGTCTTGAGGTGGGTATTACACTGAGTCCCACAGGAAGAAATTGATAAGTCTTGAGGTGGGTATTACACTGAGTCCCACGGTAAGCAATTGATAAGTCTTGAGGTGGGTATTACACTACGTCCCACGGGAAGCAATTGATTAGTCTTGAGGTGGGTATTACACTGAGTCCCACGGGAAGCGAGTGTAAGTCTTGAGGTGGGTATTACACTGAGTCCCACGAGAAGCATCTGTAATGGTTTGAATAGAGCGCTATATCGACTCCTCCGTAAGGTCTTGAGTAAGTCTTGAGGTGGGTATTTCATTGAGTCCCACGGGAAGCATTCGTAAAGACTTGAGGTAGATATTTCACTTGTTTAGTGGTGTGAGCATTGTATGGAGTGTGTTCCATCTTTCTTTGGTTCCTAGTTGAGATTCATAAGGAATATCCTAGCTAGTATTAGTAGGATTTGTAAAACTCTTGGATGTGGTTTCAAGGAGTGCGAGACGTATGAGCTCAAGGTCGTTTTCCTTGCCAAAGACTTGAGTTAGGTTTGATAGAACCCTTAGAACCGAGAGAACTCTAAGATAGGGAACCCACTGAGATGTTGTTATCTCACCCCATTGTTGTTGTTGCTTTTCAGGTTCATATGCAGGTTTGATTTACGAGTGGAGCTATGCTCGAGATGTTTCAAGTGAAGCTTAGTTTAGTCTTCCGCTGTGTATTATGTATCTTTGTACAATAATGGATATTGTATTGTTCTTAGTTTTTATTTTAGTATGATTTCCATATCTTGTGCCATATTTGTATAGTTTTAGAATTGGACAAGAATGTGAATTATACTAGTAGGTATTTATGATGGTGTCAGTACCAAAAATTAACACTATATGATATTATTCTAGATATATATTATATGGGTGTTACAGTTGGTATCAGAGTAGGTCGTATCCTCGACCTAGCCTTGAAACATCATAAGTAAATCTTTCCTGCCTCTTAAGTGTGTCTGGCCGGCATGGTTCTTAATATCATACTATGTAGTATTGGGTCTGATCAGCCCAATGCTATTTATGTGATAGGTAGGATCATGGTTATGCGACCATGAGGACTCTGAAGTGTTGTCATAACTTGTTCTGTGAGAGTAGATTCAAGCTAAGAGTTAGCAAATGGGGCTTTGGTCAGCTCAGTTGGAGTCTTCATAAGAGCCCTACTTCCTGTAACATGGAGTTGTAGAGTAGTATGTTGTTCGAGAAATCCTTTGGAATGGGTAGTGACAGAAAGTTACAAGTATCCACAGGATGAGTGGTCGGTGTCCCATGGAATAAGTGAAGTCACTGGTGGATCAATGTTGGTCACTGGTACGGATAAAAGTGTTGAGGAGTTTCATTTCACGAGAAGAGAAGATGTTTATGGAACGTGTGACTTAAGGTTATGGAATGAGTTAATTGTTAGTGTTTTGGACCTAAGATCGTAGTGGCATCTTGGATGAGCGAGGGTACTTCAAGGAATGTATTTGGATAATACCTTGCAAATGGATAGGAGTTATGAATAAATAATGTTCATTTTCTTTTGGGAACCTAAAGTTGTGGCAAAACGTGGGAAGAAACATGGGGATGTGATTAAACGTTTCAAGGGAGACAAGTATACCCCGAATGAAAGATAGAAGACTAGAGCTGTATATCCGGCTATGACGGAAGTTACAAGTTTAGAGTAATACATTAAGATGTTATATTTTAGTAAGGGACCATTTCAGAAATGTTGAATTACCTAAGGAGTTGTATAAGGTATAATGCAGGAGAGCGAGTAAGCCTTATTCAGTATCGTAAGGAGCATTTGGTATGGACCGGATGAAGTTATGTTAAGTGTTAGAGTAAGCACCTTGGTTTCGGGAGAACTCTAGTAAGATGAATTATGTTTGGGCATGAGGAGATTACCGCAGAGCGTGAAGTTGACATGGTATGGAAACGGTCTTAGCAGCGCAATATGAGAAAGTGATAACGGAAGGTATGTTAGACAAGTGTATAGTGGAATTGTTAAGTTATTGTTAAGACTAAGGTTGAGAAGTGTAAGCAATGATGGTTTTCTCATTAAGGCTCTGGTGGTATGATTACTTTTGTATGGAATCGTCGTTTAGTATGGTCGTAACTTTTGGATGTGGTTGGAATAAGTTTGAGAGGTTTGAGTAACAATGAAGACCAGAAGTTCACTTCTGCGTTGAGTAATCGGATTGTCCTCTAAATAGTACTCGGTTACCAAATTGTGTTTCTAAACCTCTTACAACTACTAGAAGCACAAGATCATACTGAGTGATCTGTAACCCTCCTGATAGTGACCGGTTATCGTTGTTAAGTTTTGGAAAATTGGATTTTTCTAAGCTGCATACATTTGGACTTGAGTGTCCGGGTGGATTGTTCTTGTAACCAATGGAAAGTTATGGATACTTTCTATAAAATGATCAGTAGGGGGTAAAGGAACCTCGGTTGTTATGTAAGCGTAGACAGTAAGGTTCTTCAGAAGAGTGCTTTGCCTCAGTCTCCAAGAGTAAGGGAAAACCTCTGTAATTGTGAATTATCGAAGTATTTGGATTATGCCCCTGGAGAGATTAAGAATGTTATTGTTGATAATAATTCTTGCAAGGAATTAGAGAGAGAGGGAGAGATAGAGAGAGGACAAGGTTGTATATTATAAATAAGATCTCCTTTGTTTTGCTTTGTTTTACCCGATAAAGATTGTGTACTGGATTTTGTTTACGGATGAACCAAACATTAGCTTGTAACTAAAACCCTTTGATGTTTTCCTGGTCGATTCCTACTAGCGTCATTGTAAGAATGGAATCATACCATTCCGTTGAGTATTAGTATTGTGACTGGAACAAAATGGTATTTCTACTTCTTCGTTTGTTAGAGAGTATAATCTGCATGTTGTGCCCGTTTGTGTTATCTTGGGTTATGGATGGTGAACGATTGTTACACCTATTTAGAGACCACGAGTGAAAATCATATTGCAATTTAGTGTGGTTTGGATTGGTAAATTCGAGCTGGATTGTTTGCTAGCAAGAAAAACAAGTTTAGTTGTGTTTGATCGTTTAACCTTGAATAGTTAATCGGTAGACACATGATCTTGGTGGGAACATTAGAGAATCATATTTTCTAAGCTGTAAGTCCGTTTTGGTTTCCGTACCAAGCGTCAGTAGACAAAGTGTTGGACTTTTACTTTGAGCATGATTTTTGGTGGATAGTAAATGATCTAAATTTTGAGTGGACCATAGATGAACAATTGGTCAGTTTTAGTATCGTTAACATCAGTTATAGACTCCATGAGAGTAATACCAGATGTGCACAGTTGAGTCGTACTCAAGGATATGGATCCTTAAGTTACCTTCCAGGTAAGAGTGAAAGGTAAATGTCCCAAAGTTAAGCATGTAATTGGATTGTCTAAGAAACAAGACCTTTGAGAGAGGTGGATTTGAATGATAGGTTTTGTGTGATCCTAAAAGGTGAGTGAGTAGAATATTGTATGAAAAAGGCAAGTGTTGTGGAAACCCGTAAGTGTAATAATGATTTGAGTTTGGTATTGGTGACTCACAAGTTATTGTAAGTTCTGTGGCGTGGCTGCATTGTTATTGATGGAGCCCTTGTGTCAGCAGAAATCTTGACTGAATGGAATTTTGTAAAGAGAATTGTTATGAAGCATTGTAATCATGGTCTGATTGGTTAAGTCTAATTGGATAGATGGTTTCGAGTTTCGAATGGAATTGGAATGGTATTGGTTGCGTTTGCAGCAGTACAACCCTGCATCTTTGTTATTGGGGGGTTTGGACCAATGTTGTCATTGTGTAGTAGACAAGTGAATTGTTCTATCGTTACAGGTTTGCAAGTTCTTATTCTTTTGGTTGGTGAGAGCTCCAACGGATACTAGAGTTCTCCGCAGACTACCAACTATTTGGTATTGCTTGAGAATTCATGGTATTCTCCACTGTTAGGCTTTGGAAGCATAGTGGAGGGAGACAGATAAAAGAGTTCAGTCAGATTATGAGAAGTTGAAGAGATTTATTTATAAGTGCCGAAGTAAGAGAATTTTATTCTAAGTGGATTGCCTATGGTAAGATACCGACAGAATGAAACGCCCGATGCGAATGGTTATCGTTTAGGCGTAAGACTAGGGGAAATTGGTGAGGGAGTCTTTGGCAACTTTTGTTATAGCGTTAGTAATTGGAGGATCATAATAGGATGCTTTTGTTGGGAAATTGTACAAGGAAAGGATCTCGCCAAGATACCTTGTGGAACCTTGTCGAGGTAAGCCGTAGTGTTATGTTTTGTATTGTGATGCAATGAGAAGAATTTGCATGGTGTGTTTCTCTGAGGGAGAAATGAGACTTAGTGTTTTGCATGAAGCAACGGATAAGTTGCGGAAATAATAAATTGAAAGTTAACCCGATATTGAAAACAAGCGTATGAGTAAGGACGCGAGGTTTGATTTTATTGTGAAACGAGGATCTTTGAGCCGCGAAGTCAAATTGGATTTGAACATGTTCGGATATTTAAGATAATTAAGGATGAGAATGGATCTAAGATAATGTTGTCACTGTCGTTGTGGATTAGTAAAGGAAATTTGAGGACGAATTTCAATTCAAGGAGGGGAGGATGTAATACCCCGTATTTAATTAAATGCCCTAGATAATATTAATTAGGATTAATTAAGAATTATCTGACTCAGAGATATTTTCTGAATATTCTCAAAGTGAACCCGTTAGTATACTAACTATTGTGTATTGGTATGATATACATTGTTTGGTTTTTAAGAGAAAGAGAAACAAGTTATGTATTATAAAAAGAAAAGAAAGGAAAGAAAGTTGGTAAGAAAAAGAAAAGAAAAAGAAGGAAAAAGAAGGGAAAGAAAGGGATAAGAGAAGAGAAGAAGGGGAAGAAACCCTAAGAGAGGAAAATGCTCGGATCATCGCCATTTCTTTGTCAAATCTTCATCTTCATCAACCTCCTCGTCGATTGCAAGGTGGGTTCTTAGTTAGAAACTTTTCTTTTGAGTTTTGGTAGAGATATTGAGTTTTAGGGTTTTGTAGAAATCTTGGAAATTGAAAGATTAAACGGTTAAAACTCGATTAAAACTCGACTAAAACACCCACACTATGAATATAAACATGTTTGATTATGCTTTTCTGCATTTGTTGATGTTTGGGAGAGATTTGGTGTGGGAGAAGTATTTTCCCATGAGGCTGGAACTTCTTGAACAGGTGTAGCTCGCTCAGCGAGCAGACCTCGCTCAGCGAAAGTTCCAGGGCGATTTTCGCTCAGCGAGAAGGAGCTCGCTCAGCGAGACCTGTAGGTTTCAATTTTGGTATTTAATTCATAACTTTTGATCCGGGTATCCGTTTTTAGCGTTCCACATATCGATTCAAAGCTAAAAACATGAACTATCTTTTGATACCGAAAAATGTTAATTTTACCCGACTTTTACCCGACTTTTCTGATTAACCGTAATTATGTTAGTTAAGGAATTGTGGTAATTATGTTAGTTGTGCAAGTTGTAGAAATATGTGATAATCGTGAGAATTGAATGGAAATAGAGACAATGAGATTAGTTTAATGATGATAATTTGACTAGAATGTTAGAGTTATATGTTTGAAAACTATATAACCAAAGGTATCAAGAATGGAGGGAAAGTTAGGAAATCTTACCATAAACCAATAGTGTGGCCTAGTTTTGTAACTAGAAATTGTTAGATGGTATGACTTGTGAGATGCTTAGGTTTACCCTAGGTCGTTGAAAATCCTAACGCGTTATATGCGGTATCCTTCGGAAATTCTTGAGTAAGTCTTGAGGTGGGTATTACATTGAGTCCCACGGGAAGCATCCGTAAAGGCTTGAGGTACCGTCTGTTATGATAAGTCTTGAGGTGGGTATTACACTGAGTCCCACGGGAAGCAATTGATAAGTCTTGAGGTGGGTATTACACTGAGTCCCACAGGAAGCAATTGATAAGTCTTGAGGTGGGTATTACACTAAGTCCCACGGGAAGCAATTGATAAGTCTTGAGGTGGGTATTACACTGAGTCCCACGGGAAGCGAGTGTAAGTCTTGAGGTGAGTATTACAATGAGTCCCACAAGAAGCATCTGTAATGGTTTGAATAGAGCGCTATATTGACTCCTCCGTAAGGTCTTGAGTAAGTCTTGAGGTGGGTATTTCATTGAGTCCAACGGGAAGCATCCGTAAAGACTTGAGGTAGATATTTCACTTGTTTAGTGGTGTGAGCATTGTATGGAGTGTGTTCCATCTTTCTTTGGTTCCTAGTTGAGAGGCATAAGGAATATCCTAGCTAGTATTAGTAGGATTTGTAGAACTCTTGGATGAGGTTTCAAGGAGTGCGAGACGTATAAGCTCAAGGTCGTTTTCCTTGCCAAAGAATTGAGTTAGGTTTGATAGAACCCTTAGAACCGAGAGAACTCTAAGATAGGGAATCCACTGAGATGTTGTTATCTCACCCCACTATTGTTGTTGCTTTTCAAGTTCATATGCAGGTTTGATTTACGAGTGGAGCTTGTAAACACCCCAAATTTGCCCTAACCCATTCACACCATGGCTTGTGATCTTTTCATATGCATAAGTTCAATCATAGTATCTCATATCACATTTTTAATTCACTGCATTGGGTCAAAGTCATCTGCATCTAGGGTTTGTGATCTGAGCAATCTAAGAGCTTCTTGAGCCACTCCAAAGGCCATCAATCACTTCAAAGGGGTCCATGTATGTTCAAGCATCATATTATAACCTCTCAAAGTCAAGAATGTCAAAAAATCACAAGAACTGAGAAGGGCATGGAAGCAGAGCCAGGTTTAACTGCCCAGATGACCTAGAATTAGGGTTTTGGTTTCAAAGGCCATAACTCAATTTTTTTGGTCATTCTTGTTTCTATTGGTCTCTATATGGTATAGGGAGCATGCATATCAATTTTCATGAAGAAATTCAATGGGGAAGTCATCTGATCAAGAGTTAACTTCTTGGGCAAGTCAGTGTAAAATCAGGGCATCTGAGGCCCCCAATGACCCAACCAAAGGGTGTTCATCATCATTTTGATTATGTATGATCTTTATTTGATCATGGAAGATGTTAGAAGTTCACAAAATTGAAGAATTTCAAGCCATTTGCAAAGTTGACTTTTTGGGAAAGTTGACTTATATTGAAAATTGCCATTTTAGGAAACGTTTTCAACCCTTGCTTTTTGATTCAAAAATGCTTCAAATGGAAAAACTTTGGTCATGAAAGTTGTATAATGGATCATTCCCTTTTCAAAAAGTACAATAACTTGACCTAATTCATTTTGGATCAAAAGTTATGGCTTGTCAAAGTTGGGAAAAATCACATAATTTGAAGTTTTCTACCAAAGAGGCATTTTGCAAAATGGTATGATCAAGTGTTCTAAAGGCCTCAAATGTGTACCATTTCTTCACAACATGATTACATGACCTCTAAAAATCAGAATTGGGCCAAGAATCATCTCATTTCATGCCTTAAACTTCAAGAAATCTCAAAGGAACCAAACTTGAATCAACTTGCAAAACTTATCATAAGTTACAAACCACTTGCTGAATCACCTCATAAACAATTCCATGGCTCTCCCTAAACTCAGCTGAGCCCAAGCATGCCAAAAAGCAAGTTGTACCATTGCCCATACCTCAAGTACAAATCAAGTTGACATTTTGGCCAAAGACTCATACCAATCACAATAGGCCAGCACCCACTCTCTGACCTATCACAATTGTTTATACAAATCAAAAGCAAGCCAAAGCACATAGCACCTCATGCTGAAACACACCCAAGCCCTAGTTTTTCAAGTTTATTCTCCATTTGCAAAACTCTTTGAAACTCATCACACAAGCCTCAAACACACAAACCAACTTCACAAACAATCTCCATATGCTTCACTGATCACAAAGCACCCATCACCATAGCCTGAAACCCTCAGAAACCAAAATACGATTTCTGCCCCTCATTGAGCATAACTTCAGCCATCTTTCAAACCAACCATTACAAACTTCAAACAAGCCTTGAAAGCTTCTCAGGAGGTCCAGGGGAGTTGATTGCAAGCAAGACATCAGCCAGAAAGTGCCAGAAATCAAAGCTTCGATTCAGGTAGCCATGGAAATTCATTTTTCTAGAACTCTTATATCTTGTTTCTAAAATGATCTACATGCTTCCCTGAGTTCACTGAGCCTTTTATTTTTGAAAATGATTGAGTTTTGAGGTTGTATGCTTGTTCTGAAACTTTGCCCGTGAAATGATTTTTGCTTTGATTCTTATGATTCAGTGAAAATAAATGGATTTTGGGGTGGGGATTAGGTTCAGTGAAGTTTAAGGATGAAATCTGGAGATTTTAGTGGAGTTTTGATGCGTAGGGAGTGAGATAGCATGAACACATTGCCGGAGAAAACGACCGGAACAGTGTTCCGGTCGTCTGAAAGTAATTAGGGCTAATTAATTAGGGTTAGCCAAGTTTGAATGTGAGCCGTCCAAACGCGCGCATAGTCAACTCCCGCTCCCTGGAATTTGAATCCTGGCCCTTGGATGCGCATACTTTCCCATTTTCAGTTTAAATTCATTTTATTTTTCATCTAATTGCATTTGTTTTCTTCATTTTATTAAAAATAGCAAAACATCTTTAAAAATTCTGAAAATTTTTATGCAAGCTCTTATTAATTTTCAGAAACCAAAAACATTTTTATTTTTATTTTTTGCATTAAAAAATATTTTTAAATCATTTAAAAGTTTATTTTTAATTAATTAATGAGAATTAATTAATTAAAAATACTTTTAGGTATTTAAAAATCACAAAAAAATTCATGAAGCATTTAAAATCATTTTGAAACAATGTACAACTCTCAAACCAAATTTCTTTTTTGATCTTGATGTCTTTTGACAATTTTCCATGGAATTAATTTCATTTCAAAGCATTATTTTGATCCAATCTTCAAAAATTCATTTCTGCCTAGCCTTTAAGAGTTGGACCTTGATTCTTCTTGCATTGCATCTTGTATATCATGTAGTTTAGAGGATTAAATTGGCATGAATTGATCTTGCATTTCCTATTTATTTGGAATTTTTCTTGACAAGGTACCTTAAAACCCTAGCAATCTTAGGAAATTCATAATCCTCATTAGGTTAAGAGTTAGAACCCCTCCTTTGGGCAGTGAGTTTGTATAGGTTTAGGGTTCCCTTAAATGCATTTTCAATTTTTTATCATGATGTTTGCTTCTGGTTTTGATTTTTGTTTTGTGCATTGATCATAAACCCTAATTTGGGCTATCATTTGCATCCATCTTCCATTTGTTTGCATACCATGACTTGCCATGACATTTTGTGCATCCATGTGATTCATAACACATCTTAGGACATGTTAGAATCATATGTGATCATTGCATCTTTTATTTGCCATGTTGTATGTCATTTGCATTTCATAACTTTTCATGTATGTTCATGGTTCTAAGCATGCTTCTCTTGCATCCATATGTTCATATGATCATTCTAGTGCCTTGCCTCATGTGTGCATCATCTTTTAGCATCATTAGCATCATATTCATGCTCTGGTTTTGGTTTGCATCATTCCATTTCATCTCATTTTGCATTGCATTGCATTCCTTTCACTAACTTTTCAGGTGGTAAGTTACTTTGAGAAGTGAATTTGCCTTCACTTATCACAATTTCTTTTCATCTCCTTTATGCATCATTGCTGCATTTTATCTTGTGTTTGAGTTTGAGCTTGCTCTTTCTTCTTCATCTTACTTTCTTTCTTCAAGTGACTTGTCTTCTTAAATGAAGTAAGTTACTTTGCTTCTCTTTGCTCCTTTCATCTGCTTCCTGGTGGTTTCTCTGAAGATCTTTCTTGTAAACCTCACAAACCTTAGGAACAACCAAGCATGACAATAATTAGGGTTTGATTAGTCCCCCATTTAGATTTTACCTTTGTGTCTCATTGAGTCCTCTCTTCTCATCTCATAATCAAGGACTAAACCCTAAAGGCTTTAAGGCTTTGTGATTAAGCTTATGCCTGCATCCTTCTATTAGGATGGAGTGTATAACTTTAATCCTAAGTGTTAAACCCTTAATGTGTTTAAATCCTTTAATCAATTCACTTAATAATCACTAAGACATCAAGCTTGTAACTTGGGCCTTGCATTAGGGTTCTAATTCTTCCTTAATTGGTTAAGAAGGACTAACCCTAGTGTTAATGGACAAGTCCTCCTCAAGTTGTCTTACAAACCATAAAAATCATTTCTTCATCTTACCATTAACTAAAATCCATTTAATAAAGACTTTGTTTTGTCATGAAGTTAATCCCTAATCATGGATTAAGTTGAGGAGCTTTCCTCAGCTTAAACATTCTCATCTATTATCCTTCTATTAGGATGGTGTAATGAGTCTGTTTAAATCCCTGATTATGGCTTAATCTCATTACTCAACACTAAACAAAAACACCAAAAACATCTAAATAATCACAAGTAGGTTAATGATCTTAATCCTACATCAAGGTGATTAAGTGTGAGAATCTGACTTCACACTTAAGGAATTCTCATTACCCCTAATCAGAGGGAAGATGTGATGAGTTTACCAATCCATTGGTTTAGGCTTAAGCTCATTAACTTATGACAAACTTTCAAAAGTAATAAAAGATTGAAAGCTCAAAAACAAACAATAATCGTCTCCTCCGGGATTCTTTTCTCATCATCTTCACTCATAAACGAGAACTTGCTTCTTCCGTCTAATGCAAGACAGTTTGCACCTGAGCCAGACAGGTCATACACTTGAGCATAGACAAGTAAACAGTTCACAAGTCAATTCATCTTTCAGTCTCTTTGGGTCGAACTATGGTGTTCTGACTTCCTCATTGCACGAGAGGATACGTAGGCATAACTTAACAGTTATCGAACAAAAGTCTCTGTATATTCCCCCTCTTCCAGCATTATTCTTTAAGCCTCATAGTCTTGAGCATTTCACTCCTGTCCTTGCACTGACACTTCTTTCATACACTCCACACTTCTTTTACACTGACACCTGTACATCCTTTTCCAGCTCTTTATACACAAATTGCACTGACACTACCCCTTTAAAACACAAATCTTTTAAGCGTGGATCCCGTCGAGTACGGTGGACAATCTGGGTGCTAATACCTTCCCAGGTTGTAACCAACCCCCTTTCTCAGTCTCTCTGGTTCACAACCGTCTTATCCATGTCTTTTCTTAGGTCTATGCAACATTACCTTTCCTTCGGGATAAAAATGCCTAGCTGGCGACTCTTTTCTTTTCTTGTGAGTTCACTCATGTGTGTTCTCACCTCATCCTTCCGCCGACCGTTCGCGTCTGTACCTTTAGGTGGGTCATTCCCATTTTATCGGGAGCGACAGAGCTATGCTCGAGATTTTTCAAGTGAAGCTTAGTTTAGTCTTCCACTGTGTATTATGTATCTTTGTACAATAATGGATATTGTATTGTTCTTAGTTTTTATTTTAGTATGATTTCCATATCTTGTGCCATATTTGTATAGTTTTAGAATTGGACGAGAATGTGAATTATACTATTAGGTATTTATGATGGTGTCAGTACAAAAAATAAACATTGTATGATATTATTCTAGATATATATTATATGGGTGTTACACCAACTGTCGTGCTCAAACTCTATCAGGGAGAATGACGAAATGAAAACGCGAAAATCTCTAATTGTGTGCTTTTGAAAAAGACCTTGTTGACGATGTACATGCATTGTTTCAAATCTTAAACACCAGAGATATAAGGGAGATAAACCCTCGCCAACCCATTTGAGCCTTGAAGTAGGGGTTTCTTTTTGCATGAAAAAACCCTTGCACTTAACCCAGGGGCAGGGTAGGCGTCAGTTAGTTTGACCGATCGTTCAAATTTCAAAAAGGAGTGCACATTTGAGGATCAATTACCTTTCGTTGTACCAAATCAAGAGGTCCAATGAGCAGAAACCACAATGGTTACCCCAATCAAGAGGTCCAAAGACCGAATACCACAATGGTTATCCCTCATCAACTGAAAAGTGAGACAATCACGACCCTTTCAAAGTAATCAAGACAACCAGTGTCACACGATTTGTTCAAAAAGAGAATAAAAAAATGAAAAAAGCACGCTAAGTCAAAACTTGAAAACAAGTGACTTAGGCAAAAATTAGGGCATCCCGCTGGACTTCACAACCAAAGATTCACAAGAATAGGTCCAGGAAAAAGTTAGGGATAAGCAAAATAATGAAAAAGAGAAAGACGAAAAGGATTACACAAGAAAGATCCTCAAACAAGAACTAAATTGTGTGGCGCAGACACGAATGACAAAGGGGTGACTGACTCCTAACAACAACCTGATTGGTGCTTAAACCGTTAGTGTAATTGGTTCCTTAACCATCATAAAACCCTTTTTGAGAGGTGAGCACTTGTGAAAGCTAGTTAAACATAGGAATGGAGAACATCACGAAGAGGGGTGGGCACAAATAAACTTCGAGCATGTATCTTTTGTTTCTATAACTGTGAACTAGGCCATGATACAACCCTCAAAAGTCCTAACTGAAATAGGGTTATTTCGAGAGTGTACTACCACAAGACCGTGTTCCTGACTCCTATGAGTTGTGCTGAAAGATCTTTATTAGTGTTGCATGTGCATGCTTTATATTATTCAAAAAAGTTAATGTCGTATCTTAACCAATGATTCGCTCACAAAGGTTTGCGACATCTTTTACAGTAAAACTTCAAGATTAACATGTGTTTTGCATTAGAATTTTCATTCACAAAATAAACATTTTCTGCTTGCATACATTTGCTTGACATCATAGGAGTTCACGTATGAAATTTTAGTCAAGAAGCTTAATCTTGCCAAAGTTGAGAAGTCTGAAATTTTCGAAGGACCAACATACGAAGGTGCGCTTCTCAAGAAACTCCATTGAGTGAGGACTTTCCCAACAGTCGTGGTAAGAGCCAACTAATCTAGAGAAATCACTTCGAGATCAAATCTCCCAAAGAGCCATGAGTATGAGGCATTCATTCAAATTCAGCCAAACTGGGGCAATCACTTTGAGATCAAATCTCTCTAAGAACATTTTGTATGGGTATTCACTCGAAGATCATTTAATCAGGGGCAATTACTCAAAGGCTCGTACTGGGGAAGGCCACCCCAAGAGCATGAGAAGTACTCTCCCCCGAAGATGGTTAATCAGAAGCACCTACCCAAGGTTTAAAATACTGGGGCAAAATATCTCACAGTGATACGAGGTTTTTCATGAATACTCGCGAGGAAATTTCTTTCATAGACCATGTAGACTAGGGCAGTTATTTCGAGATCCAACGAATCTCTCCAAGAATTTGAAGAAACGGAGGAATCTCAGATGTCAGGTTTTCTGTAAAATTCTCTTGAGACAATTTCTTTCGACAGATCCTAGTATGTGGTGAGTTGAAAATTGCAAGGAACCATTGTTCACTTATGATTAGAAGGCAATCTATCAACCCAAAGACTAGAAGCAAATCCATTGTCAACACAGTACTTCAAGAGTTGTTTCATCAGCGGCTTCATTGAGTATGATTCTTCAGCAGGTCTCAGTAGATTGTTTCCCTCCAACAGAGAAATAAGAAAAGAGTTGGTAATTCCTTGGCATAAGGTATCATTATTAAGAGATCTCTCATGTCTCTCATCCCTAGCATGAGACGCTTTATACCTCATCCCCAACATGAGAGACTTCATATCTTTTACCCCCAGCAAGGGGCAACTTAAACTCTTATCTTCAGCATGAAGCTTTATCATTGACATCCTCCATCATCCCCACTAGAATTGGAAGTTGAAATATCCCCCAGCAAGGAAACAGAAGGTTGGTGTCCTCCCCAAGCAGAGAATTTCCTTCAATACAGGAGTAATCCCCGACAATACAAGGAGTGTCTTTCCTCCCCAGCAGGTTGCTACCTCAGTAGTTCCATACCTCTGGTTCCCATCCAGTCAGGAGGTATTCACTTCCCCTGCAGAGTTCAAGAAAAGTCCATCTCTAGCAGGGTCTTGGCTCTCTAATCTCAAAGTCCAATTTAATTTTGGCAGTGGCGACAGTTCAGAGCCGGTGTATCATTAACAACATTCCCCGCAGAGTTGTTTTCTCCTTTCAAGGAGTAACCAGATCAATGCAGTGATCATCAGTTTTCCCTAGCCAAGCCATCTGGGATACTTGCAGTCTCTTGTCAGGAGATCTCTTTTCATTTTGCATATGCATAATCATCATTACATTTGCATCCTCCAAAGTGTAGCATTTCCATCATCATGGAGCATTACGCCATAAATCCAAACATGTGCATGCCAACATGGGCCAGTTTTGAGATATATTACATATGACCCATGATATCTTTTCAACCTGAAGTAGTCCCCACAGAGAATACCAATACCATTTGTTAGATGTCCTTGTCTTTCCAAGTCAATGTTTGTCATCTATTCCGCGTCTTGTTTTGTACAACAGTCGCGTCGCAGGTTCTCGTTTTGTACAACAGTCCAGTTTGCCTGGGCTCTCGTTTATGTACAGCGGTCCCATTCCATCACCGAGTTTCGTTTTGTACAATGGTCTCGTTTTCAAGCCCTGTTTGGTACAACATGCCCTCATTCCGCGTCTTGTTTCGCACAGCAGTCGCGTCACAGATTCTCGTTTTGTTCAACTATCATGTTTTCCTGGGCTCTTATTTATGTACAACAATCCCATTCCATCATCGAGTTCCGTTTTGTACAATGGTCTCGTTTTCAAGCCCTGTTTGGTACAATAGGCTCCCATTCCATGGCTTGTTTCGCACAACAGTCGTGTCGCAGGTTCTCGTTTTGTACAACGGTCCTATTTGCCTGGGCTCTTGTTTATGTACAACGATCCCATTCCATCACCGAGTTCCATTTTGTAAAATGGTCTTGTTTTCAAGCCCTGTTTGGTACAACATGCCCTCATTCCGTGTCTTATTTTATACAACAGTCACGTCGCAGGTTCTTGTTTTATACAACGGTCTTGTCTACCTGGGCTCTCGTTTATGTACAACGATCCCATTTCACCTTGTTCTATTCCCGCTACCTTATCAGAGGTAAAAAAAAAAGAGAAAAAACACTAATAAATAAAAGCTGATGACATTTTCCTCATCCACAAAGTTCAAATTTCAAGGTTTTATTCGAGTATTCAATCACTCCATACCTTGAACGTCTAAAAGTCATTGCAATTATTCGTTCAGGCTTGTAGATGATTGAATAGGGACAGGTGTAATACCTCAAAATTTTCCCTCTCATTTCCTCAACATCTTGCATAACATTTAGCATAAATAAATTCATGAAATAATCAAAAACACTGTATCATGTGCATCATAGCTGAGGCATAGGCATGTGATCATTGATTGGAGCAATTGAAGGCTGTACAAAGGCAACCAAGGAACCACAAAGCTTCTCAACCTTGTGAAAAGGGTTCACAACATCCCACAAGTCCTCACTTGAAGCCATAAGTCATGAAAAGATTTGAATTGATCAAAGGTGGCAAGCATTGCAACATCTCTTGATGAAAGGGGCCAAATTAGGGATTCTAATTAACTGGGCTTCCCAAGGGAATTTTGGCCCAAACTTGTTTTCTTTGTTTTCTACATGATGATGGGTACCTAGGGTTCAAATTTTATCCATGGAATCATTTTGGAAGGCCCTCAATTGTTCAGCTGATTGAAAAGTAGAAAATTGGGGAAAAGTCAACCAGGCTGAGTAATAAGTCAACTCTTGACTTCTTGAGGTCAAGGTCATGAAATTTTGGTCATAAGGGACTTATGGACCAAGTCTGATCAAGAAGGAATGGAGAAGTCAAAGAAAAAACAATTTTTTTGAGACTATGTGTCAATACATACGAGTTTTGTATCGATACATGTTGTTATGGAAATGAATTATGTATTGATACATAAGAAGGATGTATTGATGCATGATTTCCAAAATATTCAGTAAGCATCGATGCATCCGTGTTATGTATCGATACATATCAGTTAAAAAACTGACATGTATCGACGCATCCGTGTTATGTATCGATACATATCAGTTAAAAAACTGACATGTATCGACGCATCCATGTTATGTATCGATACACAGTTGGTTTTTTCTACTGGAAATTGCCATTTCTTCAGTATGCATTGATGCATACATGCATGTATCAATACATATGAGTTAAAAATCTGACATGTATCGATGCATCTGTGTTATGTATCGATGTATAGGCATGTTTTGCTGCTAAAAACTTCTAAATGATGACAGTTCAGCTCATGGATTGTATCTATGATGGAACCATGCAAGCAACACTCAAAGAAACTTTGTATGCCTCAATTTTGGAGTTGTTTCAAGGACTTGAAAGGGGCTGCACTCTTACCATAACAGTCCTAAACTTCACCACATAAGATCACACCCAAGAGTGGCATAACTAAATTTTCCAATCCACCTTCATTGCACCTTACACCTCAAGTTAGAATTGACCATGGTTCTAACTGTTAACCATGAAGGTTAACAGTTAACCTGAAATATATAAGGTTTTCTCCAACTGAATTTTGAGAACACACTTCATTTCTACCAAAATTTCATCACAACCGTCATCCATTTTCCTCTGATTTTCATTCTGATTTTGGAAGCTACGTTGCACTGAATCTTCATCAATTCAGTCCCAATCTTTATCTGTTCATCTTCATCAATCCAGACCCAATCTTCATCTGTTCATCACCATCATCATCATCAAGAGCTTCATTTCCATGGCAGAATTTCATTGAATCTTCCATTTTACACCAATGTGCATTGCTTCATTTTGCTTCAATACTCTTTGATCTTCATCTATAGCACCACACTCATCATCAAGCCATTATCAACATCATGATTTGCAGTTTCTCCATGGATCTAATGGAGTGAAAGATCAAGATTACATTGCTGCAAATTTTCTACATCTTCATCAATTTCTCAAGAATCTTCATCAAAGTGTTTATTTCACTTCAGAAAGGATCAAGATCAAGCATAGAAGACCTTGGATCCTCACCTCTGGATTTCTACAACTCTAAACTCCACTGAATTTCAGGTTTCATATTTAATTCCTTTGACACGAATTCTGATTTTTATGGTTGTTTTGTGTTGATATGAGCTCAATAGGAGCAATGCTTGTGTTGGCTAGTTGATAGACACCTTAGGTGCTTAGATTCAATTTTTAGGTTGATTCTTGTGTGCTTCGATTTGCATTATTCATGAGCCTTAGGAGAAAATCAAGCCTAGATTGTTGACGTACTTGAGGAGACGAATCTGTCCATGGCATTATTTTTCAGTTTGGTAGACATTTTTCCAAACCCTAACCGGAGAGTGATCAGAGAAGATGACCGGAGTTTAGCTCCGGTGACCGGAATAGTAAGCCTAGCATTAGTGTGGGAACATAACACAGCCGTTAGATCAGTTTCCATCTGACGAACCAGAATCAGCCACCACATTAATGAACATGTGCCAATCATGTGCCATAATTTGTGAAGAGTTTTTCAGATCATTATTTGCACCCCAGCATGTTTGGGTTCAGCCCAATCCAGTTCAACTTTCCACTTCCTGCACCCCTCTCCATTTGCTTTGTTTCTTTATTTTCTGTTTTACATAACTTTCAATTTTAATCCAACACAAATACCAAAACTCATGATAAAATTCCCCAAAAATCACATAGACTTCCCGACTCATTTTAGAATTTTTCCATACTTTTACTTTCTGATTTTTAGCCATTTTCCATTTTATTTTGATTTTCCATTTAATTAGTTTTCTATGGAATTCTTTTAGCTACAGTTCATTTTGTTCATTTTATTTCTCCCACTCCCAGTAATCTGTTTGTCTCATTCTTTTTGCTATGATTAGAGGACTCATAATAGAACCTGGGATTCTTTTTGTCATATTTTTAGGTCCATTTTATCTGTTGTTTTGGCAGCATGGTTTGTGCAAGTTTGTGAACAAATCTTATGTAGATTTAAGTGACCTTTTAGGATAGTTAGGTTATGAATTTTTAGGAGATTTTTTAACAAAATATTAGATTTAGGTTAAGGACCTTAAGGATTTAATATCATATTTTTCCAGGACTTTTACCATTTTTTTAGTGATTTGATTTTATTCGAGTTTTCCATGCAAATCCGCTTAGCCTTCACTTAGGGGTTTAGTGTCATTTAGGGCATAGTTTGAGTTTAATTCACTTAATCCCTTTAGATACTTTTAATATGACTTAGCTACTGACCTTATAAGCTAGATAGCATATAAGATCCCTTAGGACTTGACTTTAGGCTTAGAAGTTCATTAATTCCTTTATGAGTTAGTGTGAATTCTTCTTTGAATTTTCCCATGCCATAATTGTTCAAAAATGTTTCATCATGCTAACATTCGTTTTGTAGGAGGGAAGATGTGGTAATCATTAGTTCATTCCTATCTATTATGCATTTTAATTTTGTTTGCCTTAGCACTTGTTGTTTTGTTCATAGGTTCCCTTTTGTTCTTTAGGTTCAACTTAACTTCCTTAGGAAGTAAGTTGAATTCTAACTTGCTTTTCTTTTCATTAGGATTAGAAAACCTCATAAACCATAGGATCACTCTTTTTGTACATAATAAGATAACTTAGGGTATGTCTTAGTCCCCCATTAGCTTTGACCTTTTGCCTTTTGAGTCTTCTTCTCTCATCTTCAAACAAAATTCCAAAAAGACTTAATAAATGTATGAAAGGATCTCTTGTGTATAGCCTTATTCCATGGGGCACTTACATTCATTCCATCTTGGAATAGTGTAGGCTTGTCTAGCATGATTTACAAGTCTAATCAAGAGGTTATTTCACAAAGAAAACCTAAAAGATAGTTCTTCACAAAGCTACAAAAACAGCTAATAAGTTCAACAAGCTAGTGAACTTAGACCCTAATCCTTGGAAACAAGTCTTGGATAAATTCTCCTTACTTGGTCTGCTTGTTCTATAATTTCATCTTGGAATGTAGTAGCAAGTATACATTCCACAAAAAAGAGTTTGAATTCACTTTCTTGTGCCAAGTTCATACGAAACTCTTAAAAGCAAACAACAAACAATAAGTGACTTTCCTGCGGGAACTTCTTTTCTCACCTCATTCACTCACAACGCGAACTTATGACGATGTGTCTCGCATGCAAGACGGTAAATGCACTCGTACCAGACGAGCCTGCAACACCTGAGCATAGACATATGCAGTTCCAGCATAAAAAACACAAACAAATAGTTCTCGCCTTAGTTAGGCGAACTACGTCGACTCTGATCCTCATTATCCCGATGAGGTACTTAGGCAGCGGGGTAGGGCCCGTTCGAGCATATTCTTTATTTTCCCTATATTTCCCCCTTTCTTTGCGATCTCTTTTTCAGTTCCTTTCTCATTCTCATTCCATTCCAGTAGCAGTTCACTTGTTCAGCAGTACCTTATTTCTCACCCTTTGAAACAGAACAAACAAGCGTGGATTTCGTCGGGTACGGCGGACGATCTGGGGTGCTAATACATTTCCAGGTCGTAACCGACTCCCGAACCCAGATCTTTGGTTCGCAGGACCTTGTCCTTTCCTTCTTCCTTAGGTTTGTGCAGCATTACCTTTCCCATTCATTCAGGATAAAAATGCATGGCTGGCGACTCTACCTTTTCCGCGTCACTTTCGCGTTTGTACTAGGATGAAAATCCCGAGAGCGACACAATGGCTAAAATGATGTTGAAACCAGGTTACTATTGACTGACAATGGAATCTGATTGTTGCAAGTATGTCAAAAAGTGCCATAAGTGCCAAGTGTATGTTAATAAGATTCATGTACCACCAACTCATCTCAATGTGATTTCTTCCCCATGGCCTTTCTCTATGTGGGGAATTGATATGATTGGTATGATTCAACCCAAGGCTTCGAATGGAAATCGTTTTATTCTTTTAGCAATTGACTACTTCACCAAGCAGGTGGAAGCGGCATCATATGCTAATGTGACCAAGCAAGTTGTGGTTCGGTTTATCAAGAATAACATTATCTGTAGATATGGTGTTCCGAATAGAATCATTACTGATAATGGTTCAAACTTGAATAATAAGATGATGAAAGAGCTTTGTGAAGAATTCAAGATTCAACACCATAATTCTTCTCCTTATAGACCGAAGATGAATGGGGTTGTTGAAGCTGCGAATAATAACATTAAGAAGATCATTCAGAAGATGGTTGTAACATATAAGGACTGGCATGTGATGCTCCCTTTTGCTTTGCATGGGTATCGTACATATGTCCGCACTTCAACTGGGGCAACCCCCTTTTCACTTGTTTATGGTACAGAAGTAGTGCTCCCCTCGAGGTTGAGATCCCATCCATGAGAGTTCTGATGAAAGCCAAGTTGAATGAGGTTGAATGATGTCAGAGTAGATTTGATCAGTTGAATTTTATTGAGAAAAAGAGAATAACAACTTTGTGTCATGGTCGGTTGTACCAACAAAGAATGAAGAAAGATTTTGACAAGAAGGTTAACCCTCGTGTATTCAAAGAAGGTGACCTCGTGCTCAAAAAGATCCAGTATTTCATTACAAATTCTCGGGGCAAGTGGACTCCGAACTATGATGGCCCATATGTTGTTAAGAAAGCCTTCTTTGGCGGTTCATTATTTCTTGCAACTATGGATGGTGAAGAGATCACTTGTCATGTGAATGTGGATGTAGTCAAGAAATACTTCGCCTAAAAATAAAAGAATAGATCACTAATTTGAAAACCCAAAAGGGAGGCTTAGGAAAAAATGAGCGTCTCGGTGGATTGAAAACCCGAAAGGAAGGTCCAGGCAAAAATTAGAGACATAAACAGAATAATTATCCCGGTAGATTGAAAACCTGAATGAGAAATCTAGGCAAAAGTTAGGGATCATGGCAAGTAACTGCGTCGATAGACTAGATCACTTGTAGTAACCAAGGATTCCAAATTCTATCCTTCAGAAGAATTTCCCATCAAAGATTCTTATTCACTCATCCTTGACTAAAGTTTTGGACACAGTGGAGTTCAAAGTTGATAGGGAGAATAGTGATCATCGTATTTCAATGTAGCTCGTTTCCATGTATTTACCATTTTTCAAACTTGTAATGATCCATGGAGTCATGCCATTTGCTGACTACCATTCTATCAATGAATTTGAGCTTTAATCCAATTGTTTACAATTCTTTATATTGTTTCTATTTACAAATTTTCAATTTATTGTTGATGATGATTTTTGAAACAAATTTAATAAATTTAATCTTTGAAGATTATAAAAACATTTTTCTTTTGATATGAGAACAAAGAGAGGATATCAATAGTGATTCCAGAGATGGTAAAGTCTGGATGTGTGTAACTTGTCTCTCCCAAAGCAGGGTTTGATCTGATCATGTCCTTACGGAATTCCTGAATGGTCCTGGCATGTTGATGTTAATGATGTTTTATGCCCCACCAGCATGAACGGGGATTGTAAATGCTCATAGTTCCGATATTTTCCCCAGAAGAGTTGTTGGAAGGGATATTATTGAAAATCCCTAGATGAGTTTTTATCTCTTCCTCAGCATTTTAACTTTGACTTGAGAAGCATTGGGAATCCTCAGCCGAGTTCTTGTTCCTCAGCTTGAGTTGGTTGCATCCCTTAGTAGAATTATTGATATAACAGTCAGTTTAGAAGTTTTCTTTCACCTGATGGTGTGGATTGATTTAAAATCCCTCGTAAATGTGTTTGCTATGATGTTAACTTCTGATATCCTCATATGGGTCAGTAATCCCCAAATTTTTCAATGGCAAATGATCTCCATTGATCTTTTCCATAGATCCCCGGTAGAAATGCATGTGATGGTTTCTAGAAGATTCCTATTTGATCTTCAGCAAGTATTACACTCTTTCCCCAATCAGAGCAAGAGTGGCATGACTCTTTCCCCAAGTGGAGCAGGAGTGGTATGATGATTATTCCCCGCAGGAGTTCTATCAAGAATTCTTTTGTCCCTAGCAGGATTGTGGAAGCTTTTCCCATCCCCGACAGATTATTACTTTTCCTCAGCAGGGTGGTATTCTTATGTAGAGTTGATGCTTGATACTCTAGTAGGCTATGCTTTATTTGCATCACTGGTAGATCTTTATCTTTTTTCCCCAAATAGAGTTATGAAGATATTTGTCCCCATCAGAGTTTAACAAGGACTTTTCCCTCTTTCCCCAAAGGGTGTGGAAGATTTTGTGTTGTTGAGGTATCTCCGACATGTTGTCCTCTCAGAGTGGAATTTATGATTTTTATCCATCACAGATTTTTGAAGATTGCTTTGAGGATTGGATCCTTAGCATATATTTCCTTAGTATTGAGTTAATCACTGTAGCAAGATTTTATTCCTTTGATGGCTTTTGATGTTCCCTTGCAGGATTTCGATTCAAATCTCAAGCATGATCCCCGACCTTGTTGCCCTAATTAGCCGAGTATACGGTTGTTGTGATGTTTATGTCATATGTTGCTTATCTTTATGTCTGCTTTGTCAGTATATTCATACGCATACGCATAACATCGTTTGCTTGCATTCTTGCACTTACCTTCGTTCCCCACTCTTTGGTGTGATCTTTCCCCATAGAGTGTGTGTTATCTTCCTCTCAAGTTTAGAGTGTCGACCATTAAGCAGAAAGTGTTGATCCTTTCTATTTCCCCACTGAGTATGTTTCTCATGGATGATTTTGATTCAGTTTCCTCCCCAGTTTATTATCTGGATGGAATTTCCCCAATTGAGATATTTCCTCTTCTGGATGAGTCTTGTTTGACCATTTCTCTCCAACTTGTTCTTGGATTGAACTTTGGTCCTTTTGGTGAGTTAATATTCGCTTTGGAATTAAGCTATCATTATTTGATAGTGGGCAATATTTTCCCCAGTTTGAGTATATTACTTTGGAATTAAGCTATTAATTATTCGATAGTGGGTAATGTTACCAAGCTAATCAAGCTTTTTTGCTTTTACTCCTACCCAGTAAACCCGGTAGCTGAGAGTTCTTCTTTCTACCTAGTAAAAAGGTAATAGAAGTTATTTCCTTTTTCTTGAGCTCCTACCCAGTAAATCCGGTTGTTGAGAATCCTTTTAACATCTACAAATTTTTCTACCTAGTAAACATGTAGTGGAGGTTATCCCTTTGTGTTTTGTCCTATCTAGTAAATCGATAGTTGAGTCCATCATTTTCATATCTTCTACCCAGTAAATCGGTAGTTGATGATTCTTTTCCAACTCGGTATTCCTTCATCTTTGGACTCGAATACTTTGATTGGTTATTATTCCCTGGAAGAGTGTTTACTCTCCCTCGTTGAATCTTTTACCTTGATTATATCATTGAACTTTTCCCCCATGTAGAGTCAGTTATCCAGTGATTTATTTTCCTGGAAAACTCTTTTGTTGTCCTTTGTTTTCCCCAATGGGATTTTCTTCTGTGTCACCAAGCTTTCGCTTTCCTCTGGTGGCCGTGTTCTCCTCAAAACGATCTTGGGTTTGCATATCATATCATATTCATGCCATAACATATCATGTTCTCTTAGGACAAAAATTGGGTTTTATGTATTTAAGTCTCTCCCATCTTGCAGAGACGAAGATGTCAATCTTCATATCTTCAGATTGAAGAAACTTAAATAGTGTCGCTCCCGGGATTTTCATCCTAGTACGAACGCGAAAGTGGCATGGAAAAGGTAGAGTCGCCAGCCAGGCATTTTTATCCCGAAGGAACGGGAAAGGTAATAATGCACAAACCTGATGAAGAAGGAAAGGAAAAGGTCCTACGAACCAAAGATCTGGGTTCGAGAGTCGGTTACGACTTGGGAAGGTATTAGCACCCCAGATCGCCCGCCGTACCCGACGGGATCCACGCTTGTTTGTTTGTTTCAAAGGGTGAGAAAAATATAACTGATGTTGAATAAATGAACTGCTAACTGGAATGGGAATGAGAAAGGAACTGGAAAAGAGAAAGAAAAGAAGGGGGAAAATGTAGGGAAAATAAAGAATGTGCTCGAACGGGCCCTACCCCGCTGCCTATGTACCTCATCGGGAAAATGAGGATCAGAGTCGACGTAGTTCGCCTAACTAAGGCGGGAACTAGTTGTTTGTGTTTTTTATGGCTGGAACTGCGTATGTCTATGCTCAGGTGTTGCAGGCTCGTCTGGTACGAGTGCGTTTACCATCTTGCATGCGAGACAAGTCGTCGCAAGTTCGCGTTGTGGGTGAATGAGATGAGAAGAGAAGTTCCCGCAGGAAAGTCGCTTATTGTTTGTTGTTTGCTTTTTAAGAGTTTTGTATGAATTTGGCACAAGGAAGTGAATTCAAACTCTTTTCTATGGAATGTGTACTTGCTACTACATTCCAAGATGGATATAATAGAACAAACACACCAAGTAAGGAGAATTTATCCAAGACTTGTTTCCAAGGATTAAGGTTTAAGTTCACTAGCTTGTTGAACTTTATTACATGTTTTTGTAGCTTTTGTGAAGAAATGTCTTTTAGATTTTTCTTTGTGAAATAACCCCTTGATAAGACTTGTACATCATTCTAGACAAGCTTACACCATTCCAAGATGGAATGAATGCAAGTTCCCCATGGAATAAGGCTATACACGAGGGATCCTTTCATACATTTGCTAAGTCTTTTTGGATTTTTGTTTGAAGATGAGAAGAGAATACTCAAAAGGTAAAGATCAAAGCTAATGGGGGACTAAGAAAACCCTAAGTCATCTTATTATGCACAAGTGTGGTCTTATGGTTAATAAGGTATTCTAACCTAAGGAGGAGAAAAAAACAAGCTAGAATTCAACTTACTTCCTAAGGAAGTTAAGTTGAATCTAAAGAGAGAAAGGGAGCCTGTGAACAAAGCACAAAGGTGCTAAGTCAAAACAAATAGATGCATAAGAGATAAGAAATGAAGTAATTACCTCATCTTCCCCCCTACAAAACAAGAGTTAGAATGATGGAGAAATATGAACAATTATTACATGGAAAATTTCAATAACAATCCACACTAGCTAAGGAAAGATGTTAGTGAGCTTCTAAGGTTAATACCTAAGCCTAAAGCATATTATAAGGTAACATACTTAAAAAGTCAGTAGCTAAACCAATTCAAAAGTATCTAAAGGGATTAATTGAATTAAAGTCAAACTATGTCCTAAAGTACCACTAAACCCTAAGGATGAGGTTAGAAAGATAACCTAAGTGTTTACTAACTAACAACTCCTAAACTCAAAGGTAAATGAAAAATCTAGAACTTAGACTCATGTAGGAAGCAAAAGAAATTAATGGCTCAAATGGAAAGAAGATATTCAAGTTGAATATATTCAAATATGAAATTGAAAGGTGGGAGAATGCATATAGAAACAAGGTTTTAAAGATGAAACAAAATGACTTAGGAAAGTATTCAAAGATAATAAAAGGGACTTGACTTCCCCATACAAAAACCAGGGGCTTGACAACAAAATGAAATGGAGATTATACTTGGAAAATGTTCACAAATGATGGGTTAAGAAGCATCCTAAGACTAGGTGTTCAAATTAGGGTTTCTAAAGTCCTTTAAACGACAAATGAAGTTCAAAAGGAAGCAAAATGGTTCTAAAATGATATGAACAAATATGGATGATCACAAAACATTCATAAGACTCAAAACAATGACAAGATGAAGTTAAATTATGTACAAAAGGATTTTGAAGTGCTTAAGATTGAAGGAGGAGGAAGATTAGGTTAAAATGGGACATGTATGACTTAGGACTCAAGTAATCCCTAAAGATTAAAGGTAAAGACCCAAGGGTTGTAATCAAAATTTCTACATCCTAAATGACCTAAGAGACTCAAGATTATGACCTCAAAGTATGGGCATGAAGGCCTTAGACAAAAGGGATCAAAGGAAAGAAATGGAAAGACCAAATACATGACTTGTGAACCAAGCAACCTAAAAATTATCAAAGGGTCATGAAAAATTATGAAATTTGACACTTGAATACAAAATCCAGAAATTGAATTGGATACAAAAAATCTTACAAAAATTCCCATTTTTGAGGGTTTAAATGGTGTATGGAAGTAGATTAGGGTTTATGAACATATGTGTGAAAGCAAAGGTTCAAGACATGGCTTAAAAGGACCTAAAAATTAAAACAAAAATATGGTGAAATAGTTTAATGAGTCTACTGGTTAATGCAAGAAGAATGGGCCATTTATGTTTTATGGTTTGGCAGAAAGAAAATAGAAAAAATTATTGGTCAAAAATGAAGGAAATGGAAATTAATTCAATGGGAAATTAATTCTGGTTAAAATATAAAAGGGAAATGGGAACAAAAATTATGGAAAATTAGGGAAAAATATGAGAACATCATATGAATTAATCAGGATTTTTTAATCGTGTTTAGGTATTTTTAATAATAAAAAACGAAATTGAAATAAAATGGGAATAAAAGAAAGAAAAATAAATTAAAAGAATTACTGGCTTGGGCCTGGGGGGTAAGAATAACAAGAAATTGAACTGAACTGGGCCAGACACAAGCACGCTGGGGGTGTGAATATGAACTATAGACTATTGTGTGTTGACTTTGTCATGTGCTAGGCACGCGTTTTATAATGCGCTGGCACTCTCTGGGCTCTTGGATCACACTCATCTAACGGATACGTTATAATTTCATCTCCGACCTAGGGTTACTGTTCAGGTGACCGAAAGTGACCTCCGGTCATCTTCTCCGGTCACCCTGACCTAGGGTTTCTCTAATCTTCCATGAAAATAAAATCTAAGACCACCATTACACTCGCATCTCATCACTGATCAAGAATCTACCATTGTTTTTGACTTAAGGTTCATGGATTAATCAAATCGAATGCAAACATTTCCACACCTAAAACTGAATCTATGCATCTAACATGCCTATCATCTAGCCAGATATTGCAGTGCTCTTATTGAGCTTCAATCAACATGAAAACATTGAAATGTAGGCATTTTGATCAAGCAAAGTATCAGAGCATACCTGATTTGCAGAGGTGTCTAAATGTTGCTAGAATACCAGAGATGAGGCTCCTTGAATTTCTTGATCTTGATCTTAATCACCAAGAGTGGAATAAACACTCTGTAATGTGTAGACTTTGAGAAACTGATGAAGATGCAGTGCAATTTTCAGAGATGAAAACTCAAAGCTTCAAGAAATGAACACCACAGAAGTTGAGCAAAACAAGGTGCTGATGATGGATAGATGAAGATCAGTGCTAGAGAGATGAAGATTGAGGCTGCTCGAATCAAAGTGCAGTGATATTGCAAATGGTGCAATTGGATGATTCAGAGGAGTTTCTCCATGGCAATGTGGTTCTGATGAAAATTGAAGAAGCACCAAGAAGAAGATGATGAATGTTAATGATTGAAGAAGCTTGATCCTCTTCAATTATCAGAGAATTTGTAGAGATTGCAGAGAGAAATTTGAAAGTTCTATGGTGGATTTCGAGCAAAAGTGAGAGAGAGCTTCAAAATGCACTGAGCTTTTGCCTTTATAGGGTCCTTGACCTCTGATTAATAGTTAGAACCAGGGTTAGAACCCTGGTTAACTGAGTTGAATTTGTTAGAGTGAGTCAAGTTAGTTATGAATTGGAATCTCCAGAATATTCCACTGCTCAAGCTGGATCCTCTATAATGGCTCTCATGACAATTACCATGGAACTAAGGTCAATACTGCAACAAAGGCAATGTTAATTCATCTGCTTGTTCTCCATGCTAGCTGGTGTGATCAAGCATGCACATAATTGCATCCTAAGTGTAATTAATTTGTTAAGCAAATAACATCTTGCCTTGCTTGAATTGGATTCAATGTAAGCATGCTCATGCTCTTATGGTGAGGTGTAAGTGATGCAGGGTGAACCTGATCATTGCAGCATGTCTACAAGGCATGAGGCTTCTTTGCAATGCTTCTCATGTATTTGAATTTCCACTAATGTGCATGGCAGCTAACATGTATGAACATGTATGAGATAATTGGGACCTCTAAGCATGAGCCATAAGATCAAAACAAGATGGAATTATGCCTGCAAGCCTAAATGAACTGAATCACCTCATGCTGCAATGCCTTAGCTCACAAGAAACACAGTTTGAAGTATTGGATTCTCATGGGTGATTTCTTCAAGCTCAAGCTACTAGTCCACATGATGTTTGTTCTTAATTTGAAGGAGATGATGTGTATAATAAGTTTGGAGTTCAACACAAGATGAGACATGACCTCTAAACATCTCAAACATGCCAATGAACATCATGTTATGAAGCTGTAAAATGGGCCTGCATGGCCTGCCCTTGGCCTGGCCAGATGCCTTGCATTTTTGCAGTTTGAAACCCTACACTTTGCCCCTCCATAACTTCTAATCCATTGATCCTATAAAGAAACCTTGAACATGAAAGTTGTAGTAAACATGGCAATGAACAACTTTGTAGTTCAAAGAAAATTGATTTGAAGTCTTCTTGTTCAAGAAAAATGGCTTGACATTTGATCCACCATATGTTTGATTAAATGCCTTGCAGGGCACGCGCGCTGGCCAACTTCTTGCCTCGCCCATGACCTAGTTTTTGCCTTGATTTTCTTTAACTTTACAAGATCATATCTTTCTCATTTTTTATGATATAGGTGAGTTCCACCCATGGATTTGAAGCTCAAGATGCCCTCTTTAATTGACTCCAAGTAGAATTTTCATATCTTTCATATTTTGGGAGAAGACCTCATTCAAAGTAGCTGCAAAAATGACCAAAACTTGCCATTTTTGGAAACCCTAATTTTTCAAAAATGGTAAGTTTTGGTTTTCTTGATTTCTCTTGATTCCTCTATCATTTCTTGATCAAATTTGAAACATAGGATCCTTGTAACCCTAATTTCATGATTTTGATCTCAAAAAGTTAGGAGTTGACTTTTTCCTCAGCATGGTTGACTTTCCCTCAAATTCCTGATTTTCAATCATCTGACCAATTGAACCTCTTCCAAAATGAATTTTTGGATGAAATTTGAACCCTATACACTTGTTGTCATATAAAACACAATGGAATCCACTTTTGCTCAAAAATTCATGGAAAAGCCCTTCACAATTGAAACCCTAATTTGGACCATTTCACCAGGAGGTGTTGCACTGCTTGCAATCCTTGGAGCCATTCACTTCTTTCCAAGACTTGAGGCTTCAAATGGAGACTTGTGGGATGTTTTAGATCCATTTTACATGATTGAGGAGCTTTGTGGACCTTTGATTGCCTTTGTATAGCCTTCAGTTGCTCCAGTCATTGACCACATACCTATGCCTCAACTATGCTACACATGATGCAATGTTTTTGGTTATTTTGTGAACTTATATATGCTAAATGATATGCCAAATGTTGAGGATATGAGAGGGAAAATTTTGAGGTATTACAAATAGGGGCAGCTGTAGCACCCTAATTTTTGCCCTAAGTTTTCTTCGCATTTTCAGCTGCATCTTGCATACAAACAAGATCACAATGGTTGTTTGGTCCTTCTCGGGTTAGGTTTATGCCTCACAGGGGATCACCATTGTCTTTAATTACTTTATTTGTTTATGATTACTAACCATTAATTAAAATCCAAAAAATATTTTCTTTCCTTTTACTAACATTTTTCAGGAAGAGGAACCATTGAAAATGCCAAAAATAGTAGTCCTGCAGCTCGAGTAAAATTTCACAGACAAAAGTAGAAGTTGATCCGCAAATAATTAAAATTTATCTGATCAAGGATTTCCGAAGTTAATTGATTCATTCAAAGGATTTCCAAGGTTCATGTGTTTATTTTCATGTCTTCTTTGGCGTACAAAAAGAATCGGGTCACAACAACCAAGCAATCGCATTTGAACAAAATATTCAAATTTTAGCTTGGTTAACTAGTTAACTATATGCGTTAACCGGTTAACCAGTGAGAAATTTGAATATTTTATTCAAATTTAGCACCATTAAATCATTGATATAATTGGAATATTCCAGATCCATTGGTCCCTGATTTCTCTATATCACTTTGATCATTTCTTACCATAAACTCTCACTAATCACCACTCTTTTCCATTTCCCACCAAATTTGTAATTACCAAAGCAAGCTCCATTCCACCAAATTCCCATACCTAAAGTCTTTAAATAGGACCATAATTCCATTCATTCACCAAGCTTTGGAGAGCCAACAAATCCCTTGCAAAATACTTCCCCAAAACAAAAAATTCACTAAAGCTCTTTTTCCTTCTTTTGAAGTTATCAAGAATTCACGTTGAAATCTTGACTAACTTGAGCTAAACCTTCATCCTACTCTTTCTTGTTCGTCAATTTCAGTAGATCTAGCTTGATTTGGTCCAATTTGAAGAAGTGATTTTGGTAATTCACTCTCTCCATAAACCCATATTCACCATCAACATTCAAGATGTAGATCCTTGGTGCCTTTGATTCTAGATCCTTTGGATCTTAATTTGTTGTTTGATTGCAGGGATTCACTGTATTTTGGTTTTAAAATTCGTGCAAATTCAGATCATGATCATCAAATGTTTGTAAAAAGGTTTTAAAATGGATCATGCTGAATTTTCTGCATTTTTCTGCTACTGGTACAGCATTAACCGGTTAACCATTTATAGTGTAAATTTGTTAACCGGTTAACCAATTTTAAAGCAGTGCAGTATTTGAAAACTGCTTACGTTAACTAGTTAACCATTCCCAGTGCATTCTGGTTAACCGGTTAACACAAGTCAGAATGGACTTTTTTATTTGTTTTAAGCCCCTTTTTGGTTCCTCTTTCTTCTTCTTCTTCCTCCTTTTTATTTTTACCTTGGGAATCACTTTAGGGAGTGATTTCTCCTAAATTTCAATGAACTTTAGGTGTAGATTAGAGTAGTTAATGTTCATTAATTCAAAACTACCTTTAAGTGGATTATTCAATTCATTTAAGGTACTTTGTGTTAGTGATACATTTCCATGCTTGAATTCACTAAGATGAGTGATTGAACTTAAGGATGGAAGAATACCATGAGTGAGACTCAATTTGGTATTCACCTTTAGTTTTGTGTGGTATTGCGTCCGGATAGCGATTTATATATTGTTTATCTCACATGCATTAGCACTAACATTATGCACCTTAATTGGTGGTGGCCGGCCTCATTTGTAGGTAATTACTTCGTAAATTACTCGGCGATTACTGAACATAGACCTAAATGTGTCCCGAATTCGGAATAAAAATCTAATTGGGTACTTGCACTTTTGTGGACCGGACCTTTTGTTGGTCGCGTAATCCCAAAGTGGTTAATCATATTGCATAAAAAATCTAGACTTATGAATGTTGGATGCGTAGGTTTTTTGGGTATCCCAATCTCCTTTCAAATTTCATTGAATTCGATTCGGTTTGCCTTGATTAATCGCTATAGTGTAAGACGTTAAGCGGATTCGGTTGCCTTTCAGTTTTGGTTGCTCTTTTTTGGTTGTAGTTGATTAAGTTCACCATACCATTTTATATGTAAATATTATTATATCACTACTATTAATATTTTAGATTCTTGCACTTTAATTTCTTTTGCTACTAACATTTAATTTCTTGCACTTTTATTGCTTTTATTTTATTTTGCTTTATTATGTTTTATTCATCCATATCATGTTTATTATTTGCTCTTATTTTGTTGTCGATTTTCCATTTTGTCCATTTGGACACAAAAACATAAATAAAGATTAAACTTCTAAAAAACTTGTGACTTTAATTTGTGAACTATTGGTTATTATCCTTGGCTTTGGAATGAAGATTTGGACTTAGATTCTTAGGATACATTTCCTTTTCCTTGATCTTCATGAAGTTGGTGTTTGCCTTTATTTGGACATTTGCTAGCTTATAAGGATGGAACTCTTATGCTCATATTTTGAAGTATCATCAAGTTTGGTTAGATTTTTCTTCCTTTATCTCCTTATTTTCTTTTTTTGGGATAGTCCCTTCATCTCCATCCCTTCTTTAATTTTCAAAATCTTCTCTCTTTTTCAAAGGATTCCTTTATTAAAAAAAATCATCACCTCTTTAATAAACAAAACCTTGACTTTGTCAAGTGGACTTTTACTTTTTTTTTTCTTTTCTTTTAAAATCAATGAATCTAATCATATTAACCTTAGTTCAAAAATAAAAAGAATCAAACTCATTCAAGGTATTTTGTACCTTTGTGCACTTTTGTTTATTTTCTTTAAAAGAGTGCCGATTATGAGTCATTATTCTTTAGTCGGGTGCAAGTCTTTCAATCTCCATGGTTGTAGTTTGATGTAATTAAGTCTCTTGTCATTTGTGGGGTTTTAGTGGCATACTCGTTGATTTTATCCGAGTTGGCGCCCTCCCCATAATGATGTATGAGTCCATGCCTTCATTCTTAATGTAGTTTGTTTGGCCATCCACTTGAAGATGACAAATTCTCTTCACTTAATAAAATCAATTACAACCAACCTTTTTCACTCTTTGTACCACGAACTACGGGGTTTTAATCTCACATTGCACTTTGTGGGTAAGTAGGCATGAGGTGGTAAGCCTCACCAAACACAAAAAATATATAAAAATAATAATTCTTTTATCATCCCTCCACTCTCTTTTAACAAGCCATTTTCAAACCAAAATCAATAAATATTTCAAAGGGCTCCCGTGGAGTACCACAGCCATTTTGGGAGCGTAAAACCTTCCCATTTTGTAACTTATCCCCTTACACGTTTTTCTGTTGTGTTTCTTTAGTTTTTTGCTTTTAGATTCATTAGGATTAATTCTCTCTTTTTTCCTTTTCCTCTTGGAATAAAATAAAATCGCGATGGCGACTCTGTTTACTTTGAGTTAAGTTAACTAATAGCTTACATTCATGATTTTACCGCTACAGGAGGGGAGCGAAAAGTAAAAATGAGCTTTTTCTTCGTCTATTTATAAGCAAGCCCAGTAGCACGTGCAGGAGCACACACTTGCATAGGAAGGCGTGGGGACATCATTATACCCTAGCCTAGCCATTATTATAGATTCATGGCAATGTGTGGCTCGATGCAAACGTGACACTCCAACTCTTCAAGTCCATCATTCGTTGGGCTCCCCGCACACCAGGCAAACAAGGCAACGTTTTGGGTCCCTCGGGCACACACAGCGTCCCCATCTTCAGTAACCAGCAGCAACCGTGCACGCTCCTCTCCGGGACCACAGGCTGCTCAGAAGTTATCATTCATATTTTTAGGAACAACGACTTGGGGGGCTCCTATTCCGGACTGACCAAATTGATAGGCATGACCCAATCCACTTCTGCATCCAAAATGGCTCAATGGTATAAGCCCGACCAATTAAGGACAAAGGGGAACACTTTTCCTTCTCACCCGTAGCCGAGGAAACCTGGTTGATTGATCCCCATGATCAACGAGGCCACCACTATCCTCCATCATTTCTCTGCCCGTCACATACGGTGCAACCATCCAGGAACGACCGCAACATGCTTACTCGCACCCAAGCCCCTACTCGAAGCAACGACTAGTTTCGACCATACCTACTTGTAACAATGATTAGTTCCTGGCTATTATCTGTTTTTGGGGGGCTACTATCTAGGCTCAAAAATAGGAACCAATGACCAAACCTTGGGGGTACTATAAAAACTCTCTCATTTGAGAGGGTCGGGTATTCTAAATCATCAAAGACACACACTTTGTACTTACCCTTACTCTGTCTGATTCTTACTTTAGCATCAGAGTGTCTTGCAGATACACTATTTTCCCCTCCTTAGATTCCAACACTGAAGACGAAATCTCTGATCCACTTCAAAAAAAAATCACTAAAATCAAGTGCATAAAAAGGTGTTAATGAAGTATCAAAATATGAACGACTTCCTATTTTCTAAATTTCTAAAAATAAACTAATGAATCTATTATACCAAAAGAAAAAGGCAAAATACCCTTTTTGGTCCCGTAAATATATCCTTGGGTTCAGATTGGTCCCTTAATTTTTTTTCCGTGTCAATTTGGTCCCTTAACTTTTAAAACGGGTCATTTTAGTTCTTTTTGTCTAATTAGTGACAAATTTAGCGACCGATTTTTGAATTTTTTATCGTTAATTAGACAAAAATAACTAAAATGATACGTTTTAAGAGTTAATGGACTAATCTGACATGTAAAAATTTAAATAACCAATATAAACTCAAATCCAATGGTATAATTACGAGAAAAAAAAATATATATTTTGCCAAAGAAAAACTACATAATGCATCTTATACTCATTTAGAAAAAACTATCATGACTCTTAGCTCCTATGGTCCTCCCCATGTGAACAAGTCCATCACTACCACCAATGACAACCCAACACGTGTCAATTATTACTACCAAATAAACCTATCAATGAAACATAGCGTGGGGAAGGTTACATCTATTGGTGGAAAACAGAACAGCTACAAATGATTATCTTTTCGAAACATGTCGCAAGATGATTGGATAGGGAAGATCGAATGAAACTTTCGTTTGTCTTTGATTAATCAACATTAATATCATCATTAATTTGAATTGAACTGAATTGTGTTTGTTTGTGAAAGATTATTTTCATATTTATGTATGGATTCATTGTCCCAACCCAACATTCACCAAACACATGCCTAATTGTTGTTATCATGACATTAAACACACGCCTAATAATGTTGGTACTGCTTAAGAAAATGCTACCAAACTATTTTATTGCAGTAATGATATATACTTTCTTTAAAATAAATTATAAATAAAAATATAGTTTAAAATAATATATGTGGTCTTAATTTAAAATCACATTTAAAAATTATTAACTATCAGTTTAATAAATATATATCATATCATATCTATCTTCATTTGATTTAGAGTTATGCATATATTATATAATAAATTTTAAGAGTAAATTTTTAGGTACCTATGATAAGTAATTGGGTACCGGTACCTTTAGTATAAATTGTGAAAATATTTTAATATATTTTAAAATAAAATAATACAATAAAATGACATGACATTGAATCATAGCTTTTGATTGGTTAAAAATATCGGTACCCAACTAAATTCAAGGATACTGGAGTATTCACCGATTTTAAGATAATAGTTTTTTACCATACCATTTTTACCGGCAAGTATTTTGTCCTCCTAAAATTTAACATGTTTTAATTTATCATACCTGATTACTAAAAGAATAATAATAAACATAAAAAAAAAAAAAACTTTTAATAATATTTTACTTTTTTATACAATAGTTTTGATTATTTTATTATTACAACATCATAATAATTAAAGGACTATATTATGTGAATCATGTAGAATATTCTTTTGCATCAAATCAACAGCAACTTGTTCAACAGAAGGAAAATAAAACAGCAACTTGTTTGTCTTTTCTGTCAAGTTCTGTATTATAGCCTCTAACTCCTTTTTCTTCCTCTTCGTTCTTCACCCCAAATCACACAACGCTAAGATCTTTAAAACAAGCGCTAATCTTAGGTAAATTTATATAATAACTCTCAATTTTCTTCCATGCTGCATTTTGATTCTCGTTCTTCTTTTCTTTGTTTTGAAATGTTGCGTTTAAAGTTTCATTCTCTTGGTTTAGATTTGTATTTGAGTTTTGAATTTTGAGGATACTGCTTGAGGAATGAGGATTTGAAATTGTTAGTTGAAAATGATTTTTGTCGGTTTCATGAAATGTGTGTTGGGAGATTTTTTCAATTTATGTTTGATTATAGTTGTTTTTTATAAGAGTTTCACGTTGTTTGAAATGTGGTATGAGAATTGAGTTATAAGTGGGAGATGTATCTGACGATGTTAGCCGGTTTTGTAGGATTGAGTTATGCTGGATCTAAATTTTAAGATTATATTAGAGTCTCCAATAGAGGCGCATCTATGAGCTTACAAGCCGCGATTTTGTAGAGTTGAGTTAGACACAGCTTAGATTTGATTTAGGTTGCTCACTTTTAGTGTTATCAAATATCTGGCGTGATGAGACGCTATGGTGGATATACATGGTGGTTTTTGGACTCGTCAGAATGATAAATATCGGCAATATTGCAGGTTTTTACGCCATAGTCTACAATAACAGCGCCGCAAAACGGATGGCAAAGCACGATTTCAGATTATTTTTAATCCATAATCTATCCTTTTTTCAACCTTAATTTTCTTTGGCATCTTATACAGGTTTTGTGCATAAAATTTTTATGTAACTTATTTAGCCTGATTTGATTCTTCTGTTACTTATGAGATTTGCTTATTTCTTTCAGGTATTTCTTTCAGTTGTGCTTTTCATTATATGTTCCGATACTCGGAAGTTTGAAAGGTTAACTAAGTGTTGATTTTTTCTTGATTACTCTACAAGCTTTCTACAAACTCCATACTCTTGGGTGTCATAACCAAAATTCAGGGAATGCTGAAAGATGTGCTTGCTAGTTAAAAACACTTTTCCCGAGGCCAACGAGGCTGTACCTCCGTCTGAGGTACTCATAATCATCCTTGACGAGATTGGATGTTTATCCCAATGTTCATATCTTTATCGTGCTCAAGTGATTGAGGTGGCTACAATTCTCCGCCATTGTAAGATTTCAAAACTCGACGTTGATGAAGATGGTTGAGCTTTGAGTTTCTTGAGAAGTGGTTTCTTGATATTAGCATTGGATTGTACAAAAAAAAAGTGTTGTTAGAAATGGAACGAAATGGAAGTGTGCTTATGCAACGATACGAACTCGGGAAGTTGTTAGGCCAGGGAACTTTTGCAAAGGTCTACCATGCGAGGAATCTCAAAAACGGCATGAATGTTGCCATCAAAGTTATTGATAAAGAAAGGGTTTTGAGGGTTGGGATGATCGATCAAATTAAGTGCGAAATTTCGGTGATGAGACTTGTCAGGCATCCGCATGTCGTTGAGCTTTATGAGGTAATGGCGAGCAAAACCAAGATTTACTTTGTCATGGAGTATGTCAAAGGCGGCGAACTCTTCGACAAGATATCCAAAGGAAAGCTCAATCATGATGATGCTAGGAGATATTTTCAGCAACTGATCAGTGCTGTTGATTACTGTCATAGTCGAGGTGTGTGTCATCGCGATTTAAAACCAGAAAACCTTCTGTTGGATGAAAATGGAAATTTGAAGGTCTCAGATTTCGGGTTAAGCGCACTTGCAGATACTAAACACCAAGATGGATTACTACATACTACATGTGGCACCCCTGCGTATGTCGCCCCGGAAGTGATAAACCGAAAGGGATACGATGGGACTAAAGCTGATATATGGTCATGTGGTGTGATCTTGTTTGTTATGTTGGCTGGTTTTCTTCCATTTAGAGATCCAAATTTGATTGAGATGTATAAGAAAATCGGTAAGGCGGATGTCAAATATCCTAACTGGTTTTCATCGGATGTACGAAGATTGTTGTCGAAAATATTGAATCCAAATCCAAAGTCGAGGATATCTTTGGCCAAAATTATGGAAAGTTCTTGGTTCAAAAAGGGGTTAAAGAAGCCTATTGTTAACGACACGAACAAAGAACTAGCTCCTCTCGACATAGATGAAGTATTTAAAGCTTCTGAGAATGACAATAACATTGATCTTCCAAAACCTTGCAATAAGTTAAACGCTTTCGATATCATCTCCTTTTCGTCAGGTTTCGACTTATCCGGTTTGTTTGACGAGAAAGAACGAAAGACAGAAATGCGATTTACGTCTAACAAGCCTGTTTCCGTTATCATCTCCAAATTTGAAGAAATTTGCAAGAATCTCGGGCTAAAATTGAAGAAAAAAGACGGAGGTTTGCTCAAGTTAGAAGGTTCGAAGGAAGGAAGGAAAGGACGTTTAGGTATCGATGCAGAGATTTTCGAGATCACACCGGTCTTCCATTTAGTCGAGCTGAAAAAGTCGAACGGAGACACGTTGGAGTACCAAAAGCTTTTGAAAGAGAATGTTAGGCCTTCACTTAAGGACATTGTTTGGACATGGCAAGGAGAACAGCCTGAAGGACATTGTTTGGACATGGCAAGGAGAACAACCTGAAGGACATTGTTTGGACATGGCAAGGAGAACCACCACACCAATTGCAGATAGAGGAACAGTCTTCAGATTATGTTCTTAGTTTTTTGTATGTTTTTGCTTCTTCATTGTTTTCTTAGTAGTGAACACTGTCTTTTCTGCAATTGTCATGTGATAATTGTGGTTAAGCATGTGTTTTTGCTTGCCCAGTAACTATTTGACCATTTGGGTCTTCTGTGCTCTCTTTATTTACCTTGTTGGAAATGGCATTTTCATTTTGTAGCTTAAATGGTGGCATGATGAAATAGCTTATAATGTTTGTCCTTAAATTGATGTGTCCTTAAATTTGACATATTCTAATAAATCTTATATAATTCAATCAATCATTGATCAAAAAAATATAATCAAAATATAATTCAATAAAACCATAAACCTATGTAATTAAATCAAAATATCATATATTAAGTCAAAATGCATGATCAAAATACAAAAGGAAAAATCAACTTATGTAAGGATGTGACACTTTGAAAGACTATTGGATGTAGTTGAATGCATTACTCCATGGTTGAGGAGCTAGCACACTATATCTATAATATAGGAAAACAAATGGTTCCGGTTAATACCCATTTAACCTTTGCTTTAACAATGCCACATAGGATAATTAAGGATAAATGATGTCTAAAACTGACCAAATGGAACTGGATTGGGGGATGGTTAGTGTGTAAATATATGGTTTGTAGCATTTACACATGAATATGGTGTTGCTGGAAAATATAGTTTGTGGAGTAACTAAATATTTGTGTTGACATTTGAAAAGCAGAAACTTACCCTCACGTGTGGTACTGTAAAGCAGAAACTTACCCTCATGTGTTGACATTTCAAATCTGACTCTCTTTCTCTCTCTTGCTCCATCATTTGTTTCAAATCTTTCATTGTGAAGCCAAACTGCATCATCTTAACTATTTCTCCACCCCACCCCACCCCCCCACCCCGAACGAGATATTGCCACTTCAGATGCCATAAAAATTGCAAAACAAGTCGATCCTTCAGGTATGGTTGTTTATGCTCGAAGGAGTGTGTTGATTTTGGGGTTTATTTTTGTGAGATTAACTGGTTTAGTTTGTAAAAAATGGAGATCTACTTGTGGGTCGTGGATTCGATTCAAAGCAAAAAAGATGGAGATCTTCTATTTTGGGTTTGTGGATTCGATTTCAATTTTTGCGTTATTCTATCTTTATCTTTATTTTCACCAAATCATTTTTCTTACTCTTTTTCCATTCATCGTCGTTAACAAATTTTGTTCTTATTTCTTATCGTCATTGGATAAGGTAGTCGGACTGTTCAACATGGAGTGTGTTTTTTTTCCAGAAAGTTTAAGATTGGTCGCAACATTGGAGAGGTTCATTTTGAGGTGGGTAAATTTTCTCTGAAGGTGAGTGATCAGTGCATTTTGGTGCACATTCCTACATGATTGCACTTAGGCATTTCTTTAGTTTTCTTTGTTTATTTTTATATTTTAGTTTGTTTTTCTAATTTACTTTATTTTTGGCTTAATTTAATTTTCGTACTTAATTTTCAACTTTAACAGCTTTTACGGAAATGATCATAACCGGAGTCCTAGGAATCTGATTGAGGCGTTCTACCAGTCGATGGAAAGCTAAGAGAGAGAAAGCTACAACTTTCGTGTTGGAGTCGAAATCAGATTCGGAGTCATATTTTCCAGAATTTTGTTTGAAGCTGTTGCATTAGTTTTAATTAGTTTCGGGTCATTTAGAATTAGGTCTGAGTTATGTATTTGACCCAGTTGGGTTGTAAACGAGTTTTTTAGGTTTTTCTATTTAACCTAGCAGCCGCAACTGTTCACTTATACACTTTTCACGATTTTATTTTATTTTTCTTACGGTTGAAAGAACCAGAATGGAGACTTGGGAAAAATTCATAAGATCGATATCATTTTAACACCTTAAGTCTCCTGAATATGGAAATCTTTTTTAATACTTGTTATGCCATTGCCTTGAGTTCTCATCCTTTAATATCTTTTAAGTAGTTTATCTAGCAGTCAGCACCATCTAGAAATCACACACTAAGTAATTAAGCTGATGCAAATAAGTGAATGTTCTTGCGCTTAAAAATAAATCTGAATATGAATCCACCTTTTAAGTTAGGTGACCCTTACTCGGTCATTTAGCCTAACGGATGTGAAACCTTAAGAAGAAAAAAAAGAAAAAAAAATTGTTGTTACTAAAGTAACTTTAAAATATTGTCAAGTATGGATCATAATCACTAACAAGCTTATTTACCATGTGTATGAATAGATAACGGGCTTAATGTGATTGCACTATAATGAAAGAGAGCAAAAGGGAGGATGAGTAAGTTAAGCTTAGGCATAATAACATAATTCGAAATGGTTTGTATATGATGGAGGCTTATGACCGCACAATTGCGGATTTGTGTTCTTACGATATCCTTAGTGTGTAAGATTAGTACCTATCGATGCTATCTTAATCGAAGAAGAGTTTGTAGCCTAAAATGAGTATCTGAATGATGTTGTGTTTCTTGAGTCTTGAGTTTACTTTTGCTCGGAGTGCAAAAGTTTAAGTGTGGGGGAATTTGATCAGTGCATTTTGGTGCACATTCCTACATGATTGCACTTAGGCATTTCTTTAGTTTTCTTTGTTTATTTTTATATTTTAATTTGTTTTTCTAATTTACTTTATTTTTGGCTTAATTTAATTTTCGTACTTAATTTTCAGCTTTAACAGTTTTTTCGGAAATGATCATAACCGGAGTTCCAGGAATCTGATTGAGGCGTTCTACTAGTCGATAGAAAGCTAAGAGAGAGAGAGAGAGAGCTACAACTTTCGTGTTAGAGGCGAAGTCAGATTCGGAGTCATATTTTCCAGAATTTCGTTTGAAGCTGCTGCATTAGTTTTATTTAGTTTCGGGTCATTTAGAATTGGGTCTGGGTTATGTATTTGACCCAGTTGGGTTGTAAACGAGTTTTTTAGGTTTTTCTATTTAACCTAGCAGTCGCAACTGTTCACTTATACACTTTTCACGATTTTATTTTATTTTTCTTACGCTTGAAAGAACCAGAATGGAGAACTAATTCCAAGGCAAAATCATCACAGGTTCCATCATACTTTGAGGTTATAATAATTTTCAATCCAAATTCTATTCCTTTCAATATTATGATATGTGATCATTGTTTGCTTAATTCGATTATCATATATCAGTGTTGATTTAATTTGATTGTTGTATGATCCTTGACCGTAGTCACGCTAGCGTTTTCTTAATTCGTTATCGTGTTTGATTAAACCGTGTTTGCTTAATTCACGAGAGCTTAAATTCGTTTGCTTAATTCGGATAAATTCGTTTGCTTAATTCGGATAATAGGAACATACATCACATAAAACCAGTTGCGCTTGTCAATGAATTTTATAATCAAATAGGAATAGATAATCCGCTTAGGAGGTTGAAATTATAATAATCAATGATAAGTTGGAACCCAAATCAGTAGGATTAGCTGTTTTAGCTTATTTGGTAATTACTTTTTTATTTTAATTGCTTTTTCTTCAAATTAAAATCTAAACCCCCATTAATTGTTACTATCGTTAGTTAATAAGATCAAGAATCCTTGTGAGACGATTCGAGTCATTGTCGTTATACTACGTTTTCAAAAATTACTCGTTTTTGATCCGTGCGCGACACGCGGATCAGTGAGCTTATTTTGTAAGTTCAACCAACTGACTCAAGAAGTTATTAGCCTTTAAAAGTTGGTGGAACAACTCTTATTCGCAAGTCTTCCCAATATGTTGTGGTTTTTTATGATAAGGTAATAATAATAGCTAGATTGTGCCTGAGTGAATTAATGTTGTTGGATATGATCTGACATTTTTCTCAATGTCCTTACAAACAACACCTGATATTGAAAATAAGTTGTTATTGGCGGGTTTTTCAGAAATACAGGTTTTACAATCTTCTACGGTAAGTTTAATTTTCTGGTATCTATCTCCTTGTCATCTGTATTAGCCACTATTTTCTACTGGAAAATTTTGAATATATGTTTTTCCAGGTATTTGTTTTGCACAATTGTCTTTAACATATATGCATATATCTTCTTCAGAACTTCCTGCATAGCAAATTATTTTGATTTGAGATCTTTGAACCTCCGAATTTCATATGTGTAAACACCCCAAATTTGCCCTCACCCATTCATACCATGGCTTGTGATATTTTCATATGCATAAAATACCATCACAACATCTCATACCACATTTTTGATTCACTGCATTGGTTCTAAGTCATCTGCATCTAGGGTTTGTGATCTGAGCAATCCAAGAGCTTCTTGAGCCACTCCAAAGGCCATCAATCACTTCAAAGGGGTCCATGTATGTTCAAGCATCATATTACATCCTCTCAAAGTCAATAATGTCAAAGGATCACAAGAACTGGGATTGGTATGGAAGCAGAGCCAGGCTTGACTGCACAGATGACCTAAAATTAGGGTTTTGGTTTCAGAGGCCATAACTCCAAATTTATTGGTCATTCTTGTTTCTATTGGTCTCTATATGGTATAGGGAGTATGCATATCAATTTTCATGAATAAATTCCATGGGGAAGTCATCTGATCAAGAGTTGACTTTTCAAGCAAGTCAGTGCAAAATCAGGGCATCTGAGGCCCTCAATGACCCAACCAAAGGGTGTTCTTCATCATTTTGATTGTGTATGATCTTTATTTGATCATGGAAGATGTTAGAAGTTCACAAAATTGGAGAATTTCAAGTCTTTTGCAAAGTTGACTTTTTGGGCAAGTTTGACTTTTAATGAAATTGTCATTTTAGGCAACTTTTTCAAACCTTACTTTTTGATTCAAAAAAGCTTCAAATGGAAAAACTTTGGTCATGAAAGTTGTAGAATGGATCATTCCCTTTTCAAAAAGTACAAGAACATGACCTAATTCATTTTGGATCAAAAGTTATGGCTTGTCAAAGTTGGTAAAAATCACAAAATTTCAAAGTTTCCACCAAAGAGGCAAAGTTGCAAATTCACTTCTCAAGGCAAATTAAGTCATCAAATGCATTTCTAAACTTCACCACATGATCACACAAGTCCTAAAAGTCAGATTGCACCCAAAGAATCACATGTTTTATGACTTATGGATCAAGATATTTCATAAAGAACCAAAGGCAAGGCAAGTTGCAAAACTCATCATAGCTTCTCATCCACTTGTTGGCTAGCTTGCTGATCAATCCTAGGCCTTTCACCACATCATGCTGCGCAGGACACACTCCTTGTACTTGGCTAGAAAGTAGCCCATGCCTTCTTACACCAACTTTGACATTTTGGCAAAAGCACCCATGCCAATCAATAAAGCACATGTCACTTCATCTGACCAATGGCAATTGTTTATACTAATCAAATGCAAGCCAAACATAACAAGAGGCAAGCCTGAAGCACCACACAAGACAGCATTCTCATTTTCACCTTCATGTGCAAGAGCTTTCGAAACTCATCACACAAGTCACAAACACACAAACTAACTTCATAGATCAACTCAACACACCTTCCTGGTCACAAAGCACTCATCATCCTTGCCTTAAACTGCCTGAATCAAAAACACGATCACCACACCACCTTGAACAGAACTTCTGCAAACTCTCAAACCAGCCAAAATAAACTTGCTCCAAGCCTTTCAGAAGCACAAGGGAAGTCATAGGAGTGGTTTTGCACAAGAGAAGGGGTCAGAAAGCTCCAAACTGAAAAGCTTCAAACTCAGGTAGCTTCATGAACTTTTTTTCCAGAACGTGTATTTTAAGTTTCTAAATGAATCTACATGCTTCCCTGATCATGAATATGTGCTTACTTTTGAAAATGGTTGAGAAACCAGGATGTATGCAATGTCTGAAACTTTTGCCCTAAAAAATGTTTGATTCGATTCTCTCTGATTTTGAATGATAAATGTTGTTTGATTGAGGGGTTTGATTCGTTTTTGAGTGGGGATGAGTTCTGGGCGGTTAGATTTTGTTTTCATTGCGTGTAGAGAGAGTTAGAAGTTTGAGCTTGCCGGAGAAGACGACCGGAACAGTGTTCCGGTCGCCTGAAAGTCATTAGGGCATAATTAATTAGGGCTAATCACAATTATGAGAGTTTGAATGTCAGCCGTTGGATATGGCGTCAGGTCAAACGCGCGCGCAGCCAGTTCAAACTTGGGCCTTTGGATCTGATTACTTTTCCATTTTTCAGATTAAATTCATTTTCTTTTTCATATTAATTCATTTCTTTTCTCCATTTATTTAAAAATAGCAAAATCATTTTAAAAATTCTGAAATTTTTTATACAAACTTTTATTTAATTTCAGAAACCAAAAACATTTTTATTTTTATTTTTTGCATTAAAAAATATTTTTAAATCATTTAAAAGTTTATTTTTAATTAATTAATGAGAATTAATTAATTAAAAATACTTTTAGGTATTTAAAAATCACCAAAAAATTCATGAAACATTTAAAACCATTTAGAAACATTGTCCAACCCTCAAACAAAATTTATTTTTTGATCTTGATGCATTTTGATAATTTTCCATGGAATTAATTCATTTTCAAAGCATTATTTTGATCCAAACTTCCAAAAATCTTTTCTGCCTAACCATTGAGAGTTGGACTTTGATTCTTTTTGCATTGTGTTTAGCATATCATGTAGTTTGTGAGATTAAATTGGCATGATTTGATCTTTCATTTTCCATTTTGTTTGGCATTTTTCTTGTTAAGGTACCCAAAAACCCTAGAAATTTTAGGAAATTCATAACTTTTATTAGGTTAAGAGTTGGAACCTCTCCTTTGGGCAGTGAGTTAATTTAGGTTTAGGGATCCTTTGAATGCATTTTCAAATTTTTATCTTGATGTTTGCTTCTGATTTTGGTTTTTGTTTGATGCTTTGATCATGAACCCTAATTTGGGCTTCCATATGCATTCATCTTGTATTTGCTGGCATACCATGACTTGCCATAGCATTTTGTGCATCCATTTGATCCATTAGACATCTTAAGACATGTTAGAAGTATGTTTGATCATTGCATCTTTCATTTGCAACTTTGTATGACATTTGCATTCCATAACTTTTCATGTATGATCATGGTTCTTAACTTGCTTCATTTGCATCCATAAGTTTGTATGATCATCCCCATGCCTTGTTACATGTTTGTAGCATCTCATAGCATCATTATCATCTCATATATGCCTCTGGTTTTGATTTACATCATGCCATTTCATTTCATTTTGCATTGCATTGCATTTCTTTCACTGACTTTTCAGGTGGTAAGCAACTTTGAGAAGTGAATTTGCCTTCACTTCTCACAACTTCTTTTCATCTCTTTTATGCATCCATGCTGCATTTTGTTATGTGTTTGAGATTGAGCTTGCTCATTCTTCTTCATCTTACTTTCTTTCCTCAAGTGACTTGACTTCTTGAATGAAGCAAGTTACTTTGCTTCTCCTTGCTCCTTTCATCTGCTCCCTGGTGGTTCCTCTGAAGACTTCTCTTGTAAACCTCACAAACCTTAGGAACAACCAAGCATGACAATGATTAGGGTTTTGATTAGTCCCCCCACTTAGTTTTACCTTTGTGTCTCATTGAGTCTTCTCTTCTCATCTCATAATCAGGGACTAAACCCTAAAGGCTTTAAGGCTTTGTGATTAAGCTTATGCCTGCATCCTTCTATTAGGATGGAGTGTATAACTTTAATCCTAAGTGTTAAACCCTTAATGTGTTTAAATCTCTCAATCAATTCACTTAATAATCATCAAGACATCACACTTGCAACTTGGGCCTTGCATTAGGGTTCTAATTCTTCCTTAATTGGTTAAGAAGGACTAAACCTAGTGTTAATGGACAAGTCCCCCTCAAGTTGTCTTACAAACCCTAAAAATCACTTCATCATCATATCATTAAATAAAATCCACTTAATAAAGGCTTTGTTTTGTCATGAGTTTAATCCCTAATCATGGATTAAGTTGAGGAGCTTTCCTCAGCTTAAACATTCTCATCTATTATCCTTCTATTAGGATGATGTAATGAGTCTGTTTAATCCCTGATTATGGCTTAATCTCATTACTCAACACTAAACGAAAACACCAAAAACATCTAAATAATCACAAGTAGGTTAATGATCTTAATCCTACCCCAAAGGTGATTAAGTGTGAGAAGCTGACTTCACACTTAAGGTATTCTCATTACCCCTAATCAGAGGGAAGATGTGATGAGTTTACTAACCCATTGGTTTAGGCTTAAGCTCACTAACTTATGACAAACTCTCAAAAGCAATAAAAGAATGAAAACTCAAAAACAAACAATAATCGTCTCCTCCGAGATTCTTTGCTCATCTTATTCATTCACAAACGAGAACTTGTTTCTTCCGTCTAATGCAAGACAGTTTGCACCTGAGCCAGACAGGTCATACACTTGAGCATAGACAAGTAAGCAGTTCATCAGTTAATGTATTTTCCAGTCTCTTTGGGTCGAACTACGATGTTCTGACTTCCTCATTGCACGAGAGGATACGTAGGCATAACTTAACAGTTATCGAACAAAAGTCTCTGTATATTCCCCCTCTTTCCAGTATCATTCTTTCAGCCTCATTTATCATGAGCATTTCACTCTTGTCCTTACACTGACACTGTATATATTACATTTCACACTCTTTTTTTGCACTGACACCTGTACATCCTTTTCCAGCTCTTTTATACACAAATTGCACTGACATTACCCCTTTAAAACACAAATCTTTTAAGCGTGGATCCCGTCGAGTACGGCGGACAATCTGGGTGCTAATACCTTCCCAGGTTGTAACCAACCCCCTTCCTCAGTCTCTCTGGTTCGCAACCGTCTTATCCATGTCTTTCTAGGTCTATGCAGCATTGCCTTTCCTCCGGGATAAAAATGCCTAGCTGGCGACTCTATTCATTCCCCGTGAGTTCACTCCTGTGTGTTCTCACATCCTCCTCTCGCCGACCGTTCGCGTCTGTACCCTATTTGACCCGGCTTCATTTAGTGGGAGCGACAATATGGTATTCTAATTCTAAGTTCTATACTTCATTGTGCTAATGTTGATATAGCTCTAGCAGTTTCTGTAATGGGGAAGATCTTTGATTTGTTTGAATGGTTGTGTTTCAAATATCCTTTTAGGAGAGGTTATCTCAGAAGAGTATTCTTTGGAGTATGGAATTGACAAAATAGAAATGCACGTAGGGGTTGTTCAAGTTGGAGAAAGAGCCTTAGTCATAGATGATCTTATAGCCACTGGTGGAACCTTAAATGTTGCAATTAAGCTACTAGGTAAACCCGCCTATACGACTGATTTATTGACAGAGAAAAATCCTTTACATGAATGTAGGGAAGATTAATTCTTCTTCTTTTTAACAGTTATGCATGAGTGGGGGGTACCTAGATTCTTGTTTCTTTGTTTAGTTTCATATGACAGGTCTATCTCTTTTAAGCTAAGTGTTGTGCGCTGGAAGGGGTTCTTGCATCTTATATTCGAAGATGATTTGTAGTTTTGTTTGGGGTTCAAAGAAATCTTTGTAAGTTGTGAAAATATCAGATATGAGCTTATGCTTTCCTAATGATAAAAAAAAGATCATCCTATCAATATTCGTAGATTTTATGATTTCTTTCTTATTTTTCTTTGTTTTTGCATCTTATATTCGAAGATGATTTGTAGTTTTCTTTATGGTTCAAAGAAATCTTTTAAGTTGTGAAAATATCAGATATGAGCTTATATGAAACATATCTAATAGGTTGTTTCTGAATCCTTATCATGTTAGTGGTATAAATCAATGCTAATTTAAGTGTCAACAGAAATTAAATTTTGGTTAGACAATGAATTATTCATTATTGATATCATTTGTCTTTCTATGATTTTCAATCGATTGTGCAGCACCATCTTAATGCTTATTAATTTGTGTATTGCAGAACCCTGACAAAATGAATATAGCTCAACCAGAGGAAGATTCCTTGATGTATAACTTTTGTAGCACTGTTGACAATTACATGTTTGAAGTCTAGGCTTCGTATGCTTTCTGTGATTTTCTTTTTAATGTCACTAATGACAGATTGTTTTGTTTATGCTAATGGATAGACTGTTTTTAATGTAACTTGACTTCACATGAAGGCCTGCTCCTGGAACAGAGCTTACAAAAGAATTCAATGTCCTGGAATCCTATCTATGGAACTCAATTTCTCTTTTATGGGTTTGGATGAAGAATCTTTAAAACTCTTCAACATGTTGTTCACATGATATTATTGTTGGCCACACATTCTTCAACATTTTTTTAATGCGTGTTCACATGATATTTTTTAATGCGTGTTCACAACAATAATATCATGATACATCGTTGGGACTCTTACATCACCGCCTGTTATAATGTACATTTACGTTTAGTATTGTTTCAGTTATAATGCGTGTTTAAATAGGAGAAAAAATACACCGTTGATAAAAAACATTTTTTTCTATTTTGTTTATTTCATGCTTAAATAATTTTATTTTTAAATATAATGCGCGTTTAAATCGAGTACCGCCTTCATGAAGAAAACCAAAGTTCAAGCTCTGACTAGAAAGCTTAACCTCATGATGTTCATAAAAATAACCCCTTATTTTTTTACAAGTGGAATGTATTTAGTAAATATTACATTCAATTTGGCATATATTTTATTAGAGAGTAATTTAAAAGTAATGATACGGTGATTCGAAAATTGAATTAAAAAAGAATGAAAATATTTTCATTTTTTTTTTATATTGTCTATATTTTTTATTTATTGAAATGAAGTATGTGTCTTTTTTATATATGTTATATTTTAGAAAATTTATTTTCTTATATGATCAATTCCAAATGTGAAGTTGCTGATTGTTTGAATCAATTTACATTTGATATTTAAATCAATTTTATTTTAAAAAATAATTTGTTGACGATGTATAATATTTTTATAGTTAAAGGTTAATTCAATTATTGTTATAAACAGGAACAACTTTACTATTGATTCAAATATTTTTATAAATATTTTCAAAATTAAAATAATATTTTAATTCAAATATTTTTATATACGAAAACAACTTTATTATTAATTCAAATATTTTAATAAATAATTTCAAAATAATATTAATATTTATATACAGAAAAAAATATATTATTGATTAAAAAAAGTTATATATAGGAGAAAATATTTTTGTTATAAACGGAAACAATGTTTCTTCTATTGATTCAAGTATTTTATAAATATTGTAAAAAAAAAAATTATTTTGATTCAAATTCTTTTATAAATATTATAAAAAATAATAATATTTTGATTCAAATATTTTTATATACGAAAACAACTTTACTGATTCAAATATTTTTATAAATAATATCAAAACAAAATTAATATTTATAAACGGGAAAAAAATATTGTTGGTTAAAATATTTTTATATAAGACATACAATACTATTTTATAAACGAGAACAAATTTAATATTGATTCAACTTAAATTTAGTGTTATTTTTAATTTTTTTTCTTCCTTTTTTCAACTTTCAGTTTTTTTTACGGTTTATAAACAAATGCGCGTTTAGAGAAAAATAAGGTCAGACATAGCCAATTGACATTACTTTTATATACTTTTATATAAAATTTGATATAGTATAATATTTGTATTTACTTACAGTCAAATATATATTGTGGATTCAAATATTTTTAAACGGATAAAAATATGTTGTTGATTAATTAATTTATTTTAAACTTTGCTCTAATTTTTTTTTATTGGAATATATTCAATTACTATTTATTAATCTTACAATATCTTGGTTTATTTTTCTAAAATTTATTTTTACTTCATTATATTTTTCTCTTTTAATACTCATTGCGCGTCTCAACCGGTATCCGTGCGAATGCACGGATAACACACCAGTAGCGTGTGAACACGGGTAATCAGACCTAAATCTCTATGATGTTATCTGTAGCGTGTGAACACGGGTAATCAGACCTAAATCTCTATGCAGGAACGAGTTATAACATTTTTTTAAATTAAAGAAAATTAAAATAAATATATTTAAAATATTATGAATTCAAAAAATGTGTTATTTTTTAATTATTTGTGTATCTAATATATTTATTTAGAATCTTTTTTCAAATACACTTTTTTAATTGTTTTTTAATTATTTATGTATCTAATATATTTATTTAGACAAATTTCTATAATTAACTGGTTTTTTGTATTATAATTCTCATTGCTATTCTATTACAACCTTTAGCTTCTTTTTCATTCTCATGTTTCCTAATTTCCGTCACTCCTTTTAACTTCAATTTTACATTATCATTACTCTTGTGAAAATGTACAATTTTTTTCTTTATTGCTTTATCATCTTTTTAACAATTCCTTCTTATTTATCACAATTTTACATATGTTTTACAAATTCTTTTCTTCCATTTCATGGATTTTTCCCCCTCACAATGTGTGTTCAAGACAAGTACACGTGCGATAGCACGGGTCTCCTACTAGTACATTCTCTAAGATTAGATGATCATGGTATTCCGCAAATATCTCATCAACATCCTTGCGAAGGAGAGGAGAAACAACAACGACAGAGGCTCTAAAAATATCCTACAGATATCAAAATTGAAGTATGACTCACTCAGATAGACGTGAATACATCAGTCTTGATCCACAAGTAAACTATTTAGAGTAAAAAGATATATTATCGAATGAGCATGTGTGAACACTTGGTTTGGCAAACCTAGGAGTATTTTTCAAAACAAATTATGCAACGTCTAAATTTCATCTTATTTTTATTTGGAATTAATAATGTTTAACAATAATGATATGCTCCTTTGTTTTCAATGAAAAATGCATTAGAGCAGTAGATATGCTTATCATTATTTTTATGTAATTTGAGACAAAAAAACCTAATTAAAAACTCAGATTAGGCATTAGCACTGCATGTGAAAAAGAATATATAGTAATTTGCAAACATATAGATATAGGTAAATTTTTGTGTAGTGTGAACTATGTATCATGTTTTGTCTTTGGTCCACTCTTTTTTTTTTTTTTTATCTAAAAGAAACTTTAACCACATGCATGAATTGCTGTGAAGTTGCCAGAAATTGGAACTACTTGATCAAAAAAGAGGTATGATACTTACATTAATTTATTATTCTAATGATATCGAAAGATGTTTATGAGGTTCTAGAAAATGTCACTTGGTTCCATTTCTTATTTGAATGGTCAACTAAAAATAATAGAAAGAGGTTTTTCTCGTGGAATTATTTTAAATTTATTTTAAATATGAGCTGATAAGTATAAACTAGCTATACGATTTCAGCATTAAAACAAAGCAGTAGCATAATTTTTTAAATTTTGTTTCTAAAGTAATTTGAGTACATTCATTAAAGTGTTTAAGTAGACTATAGTATATATAATCAAAACCAAATTAACAGAATGAATAAACTCTATTTAAATTGGCTAATATATCATTCTTAACTTACAATTAAGTTGGCTATATCTTTAAGTGATAAACCCCTTACTAACCCATCTTTTATTAAATTGATCCGGGTAAAATGTAAACATATAGGTAGTATCTATATATCCTATGTAGAAATTCAAATTTGGCATGACATCCTCAAGTGTCATCTATATCCTATTGGGTATCACCTGGATCAAATCTCAAATATTGCACCATCATATCCAAGGCGTCGGTCTAGTGAATTTGGAGTATTTTAATAATCTTCCCCTAATTGGAAGATGTAATATCAAATGAAAATTGAACCCAGAAGATAACATGTAATATCAAATGAAAATTGAGTATCCAAATAAAAATATCATCTTTCTTCTTCATATTCTTCTTTTTTTTATTTCTTCTTCTTCTTCTTTTCAAATCTACTATTTTTGTTGTTGTTTTCTTATTTCAAGTATTCGTACTTTAGTTGGTTGATAACAAAAATTTGAGAGGTTAATGATATTTGTTTTTCTAACTACTTTTGTATTCAATGTAAAATGTGATTCTTGATTGATATAGATTTAGGTGTTTGGTGATGATGGTTTATGAAACTTGATAATATGTTTACATTTTATCCGAATCAATTCGTCTGATAACCCATAAAATCACATATATTGTAATCGCTTAAACCGAAAGAGAAAAAGGGAAAAAATGGGTTACCATATATGAACAGCGGTTTGGATCGGATTTGACTTTTGGTCCGAAACCACCCAACCCGATCCGTTGTCCAGTCCTAAACTGGATAGCATAAAGGCTGATAGCCAACAAAAAATACTTTGTTTTGGTACCTAGTGTTTTAAAGGTTGGGGTCTTCCCACTAACGATCAATCCAAATTGGATCAAGCAACTAAAATATGACCTCTCTATATGGTACAATATTATAGATCTTATTGTTTAAAGTTTCTTTATAGAAATTAGGGGGTGCATAATTCATCATAATTTTAAAATTTATTCAATTCACTTACTTGACTTTGTTGCAGAGATGTCGCACTCGATATATATATATATATATATATATATATATATATATATATATATATATATATATATATATATATATATATATATATATATATATAGTGAGAGAGAGAGAGAGAGATGTGAACTGATGTTGCTATACAGTTAGTAAAAGGTTTGATTACTCACTTGAAAAAATATAGAGAATCTGGTTTTGCAAAGACTATTGAAAGTTCTAAAATAATTGCAAATGAAATAGACATTGAATGTGTGTTTACTTAAAAATGTCAAATTCGTAGAAAGAAACACTGATAAAATTCACTGATTGCACACAATCAAATCTTGAGTCTGTTGAGGAGCCTTTTAGGATTCATTATTTTTTATACATTATAGATCAAGTAGTTGGCTCATTTAATAGAAGATTTGAACAATATAGAACATATGAAAATATTTTTGGATTTTTGTTTAGTATTAAAATACTTGAGTCTTTTTCTGATGAGAACTTGAAATTGTCTTGCATAAATCTTGAAACTTATTTGGAACGTGGCAATTCTTATGATCTCGATGGTGAAATTTTATATGAAGAATTAAAAGTCATCAGAGAGATTTTAATAGTTGAATCAAAATCTAGTTTTATGATATTGAGCTCTCTTAAGACATTTCATTGTTTTTCTAATGCATGCATAACTTATAAAATAATATTAATTATCCATGTTATTGTTGCATCGGTTGAGAGGAGTTTTTCAAAATTAAAATTGCAAAACTCTTATTTGCGATCGACAATGTTGCATATTAGATTAAATAATATTACTTTGATTTCAATTGAAGATGATTTTTTAAAGAATCTTGATTTTGATTAGATTATTGATGATTTTGCAGTAAAAAATGCTAGGAGGATGATATTCAAAAATTAATAGCTAGAGATTGCAGCTAGTGTGGAAATTGGAATGCCATTGATACATGTTCAAATTTATAGTTATATAATAACTACTTTTGTTATAATTTTATTGTAGTTTTGATTTGGTGTAAATTTTTCAATATTAATATATTTTTTACATTTTCTTTACAATTATATATTTATAATTATATGACTTATAAATCTGATGAAAAAAATTATGAATTAACAAAAAGGACATCAAATTCATAATTTCGACAGGACACTCAAAATCTTGAGATCTCTAGTCCTAAACCAACAAGAGTTTATTTTTCTTAGGGTCTTGCTAACGAGTGCCCTCAGGGCACTCTTTAAGGATTCCATATTAAGAAATTATTCTTTAAAAAATTCAAAAAGTTTAATTTCCAATACACTAATTGCACATTATTGCACATACTTTTATAAAAACTTATTATTTAAAGTTCTTAAATAATGTCTTTAGGGCACTCGTTAGCATTTTCTTTTTTATTAATATATACAATTATTACAAATAAGAAAAAGGAAATCAAATTCATAATTTCGACATAACACTTTTCAATGACAATGCTATCAATTATGTTCATTAAAAAGTGTGTTGTTCATTTGCAATTAAAAAGTGTGTTGTTCATTAACGGGACATAAGTCTGCACTCACATGAACTAAAATTTGTTATAGTTAAATCATAATTAATTAGGGTCTCGCAAAATATTTTTCACAATTAAAATATAATTTAATAAGACCTCTATTTATTTTATCACGATTAAACTGCGTATAATCTATGCAGGGCCTTCGAAAAATTGAGACGACTTTATGTGAACTACATAGTACAGTAGCTTTTCCTCTTTTGTCACATCAATATTTTTCTCTTTTCAATTATTTTGAATTCAAATCCTCCAGTTTCCTTCTTTACTAACTTAGGATGTGTTTGTTTAAGATAAAATAGAGGAGAGAGAAGTTAAAGAGAGGTGTTACACATCTCTTGTTTGGTTTGGAAAAAAGTTGGAGAGAGAGAGAGAGAGACTACACTACTACAAAATATACATTCGATAACATAATATTACTACAGTTATGTCATCCCTGTTGTAGTATTTGATATTGGATGTGCGTTATGATTTTTTATTTTTTTGAAAGTTATTTAATCATGGTTGATAAAAACAATTGTGGTGATAAAGTTAGTGGTACAAAGTTCAAATCCTGGCAACAACATTTTTTCCATTTTTCAAAAATATTTATTCACAAATTTAATATGCAACTGTTGTAATATTATCTGTACAACTTTTGCTCTTCCCAAAAGAGAGAAACATTATTCCCAAGTATAATGATGATTGAAAATTTTCTCCATTTTTCATGACTATCAACCATTAGAAGTAATCATTGCAAGCATTAAACCACCACATGTCTCATCTTCAACCTCTTCTATAAATGCACAATTTTACACTTCTTCAAACTATTTTTTCTAACTTCCTTTATCAACGTGAGTTCTCCATCTGAGAATGCTAACAAAAATATCACAACTGAGGTCACTACTGTATAACGCAATGATCAACGATCAACTGAGGAGGTTCATCCATCTGGATCGTATTCTGTCAGGGATACACTAAGGGTGAGGACTCTGCCAAGAAGAATAAAAAGAAGAAAAAACTGAAGTGGAAGAAGAAAAATGAGCTGAGGAAGATATTTTTACTATGATTCTGACGAGGGTAGTGAGGAAAGAGTCATAGATTATGAAGATTTTCGTGTTGCTATGGGATATTATTCCGACCTTGACTAATTTATGTAACGAAATTATTTATGTAATCTTCTCTTCCCTTTTGGATCTTTTAATGAGATTTTTTAATACATATATATATATATATATATATATATATATATATATATATATATATATATATATATATATATATATATATATATATATATATATATTATTCTCTATCATTCATATACTATTATTGTTTTACACACAAAAAAATAGTAAAAGCTAACAAAAATAACAACAATGATATCAACATTGACGAAGAATAACAATAACAATAATGAATAACTCTTTCACCATTGCGTTCAAAAATAAATAAAAAATTTAAAGATATTTAACCACGATATTACTATAGAACCGTGATGATATGTGATATTTTCTTACTATATAAGTGAAAGTATTTATCACTCATTAGTAACCCTAGCATCCATCTGACGGTTTTTCTTTCTAACAGTCGTTTCTCTCAAATGAAACTCTAACATATTTCACTCTTATCTCTCATAACATAACTCTAGCATCCATCTCACTGTTTAAACATACTTCAACCTTCAGATTCTTCTTCACCAATTGTTATGATACTCTTTAATCATATTTCAGGTCCGTTTATTAAACTTATTCTTCAATTTCGTTTACATTTCTTATTAAAAATGGATTCTAATTTTTTTATTTGTTGGATGTTTTCATTGTTTCAGATTCATCTTCACCACTTTAACAAAGCACATACATTGGCTATGATACATATGGTTTATGTAGCCATGAAGAAAAATTCAAGAAGTATGAAGTTATTATCTTAACTTCATTCACCTTGTACTTCTTCTTCATAACTTCATTAACTAAATGAAATTCATAATTTGTTCCAGATCCACTATAAAAAAAGGCGTGTTCTTTAAACATTACATAATATCTTGTGTTATTGTATGTATGTTGTTGTTATTGTTGATGTATGTTGTTGTTGTTGATTAATGTTTTAAGAATAAGAATAAAACATTTTTAAGTCACCGGAAAGAAGCTTCTTTTGACTTAGCAATATTTTGTTCTAAGAACATTACATAATATCTTATGTTGTTGTATGAAGATGAGTTTATTATATGATACGTAGATTGTTTTTTTTTTTTTTCATTAAACCTTCACTGAAATTATATTTCAGTTAAATTAACATAGAAACTTATAATCTGAAAAATAAGTTGTATTTGAAAATCAACTTATATCAATTAAAGTTTTCTTAATTGCATCTGTCTTATCATTCATCTTATGCTCTTTCACATATAGGATGTGGTTCAATGACGTGATTCTTTCAACACATTCATATCTTCTCTTATAGTTTAATTTGATTAACAACAATTTATTGATATTATTCAAATTAAACTAGAATAGAAGGGATTGATGTGATGAAGGAGTCAAACCATTGAACCACATTTTATATATTAAAGAGCATGAAATGAATGATGAGACGTATGCAATTTGAAAAATAGTGGTTTGTGTAAGTTGGTTTTTAAGAATAATTTAATTTTCAAATTATATATTTCATCAATTTGAATGGTTGTATGTTGTTGTGAGGTCTATTGAAAAAAATGCAATCTGCATATTTTATAATAAACCATATTACTTTCAACAACGGTTATTTATTTTAATCGTGATTAAATCATATTTTCATAAATGTATATACCACAACGGTTAATATTATCAACCGTTGTGGTAGGTAGTACGCTTCCAGCCTTACTATCATAGTCTCACGACCGTGGTAGAAAACACCTGACATACAGTCACTCTTTGTCTCACAATGAATGGTCAGACGTTGTAAAATCCCTTTTTCAACCGTGATTGTATGACTTTTCCGAATTAGTGCTAATTTAATGTGGGTCCACCATGTTTTCATTTCTTCTCAAAACTTAAGAGAAATGGAAAGGCAGTGCTCTTCACTTTTGTGTTTCCCTTTATTCATTCAACTTCTGCCATTATTCATGCAAAGTGGATTTACGCAACACTTCATGAATGTAAAGTTTTATTTATTTTTATTTCAATTAATGTCTCAAGCCTTTGTAAATATAAAGATATATATTTTTATTTTGTACAAAATAAAAGAAATAGACTTTGTTTCATTTTATAAAAACAATGTTTAATTTTCAAATTTTAAATTAATTATTGTTTTAATTAAAAGTTTCACTTTTTTTGCAACTCTTTTATTTATTTAATTTAACAAATAAACTGTAATAAAAAATTATATAATTGAAAATTTTATGAAAAACAAATGTGATGATAATGACTTTTTTTAACATAAGGACTATATTCTCAATTTCTTAAATTATTATTTTATGTCCACTATTTCTCTTCTTTCTTTCTTATACTAAACATTGCCTCAAATCTACTCTATTTATACCAAACATTACTTCAAATCTACTATTTTCTCATCTTTTTCTCTCTTTCTCATCTCTTTCTTTCTTCTATACTTCTTTTCATATCCAAACAGACCCTTATAGATCTTTTCTCGTATTTCTATTTTTAAATTGTATGCTCTCTATATTTTATTTTCTTCTTACTATTTTTTCTTAATTTTTCTCTCTTTTGTCATCTTTCAATTTTTATTTTTCTTTCTAGATAAATTATTAATTTGTAATTAAAAAAAAAGAGTAAATAAAATTACTTTTCTTTATTTGTTGTGTCATTTTCGTTTTCTCAAATAATTAATTGTAACATTATTTTTTTTCCAGCTACAATTAATATAACAATTTCTTCATCAAGGTATGTTAAACATTCTTATTTTATTCTTCTACAAACATTTTATAAATTATGTTCTTTTACATTTTACAAATTTATCCTTTTTTTAATGATAAATAACATCTTTTTTAAATAATCAAATAATACAAAATCTTAAAAATACTTTTTTTTCTTCATAAATTCATTAATGATGTATCAACCAAAGACAATAAGTAATTTTTTAAACTTAAAAAACCTCAATTTTATAGTTTCATGTTTTTCAACAAAATTAAATTTACGAATTATATCAAGATTTTTTTTAATTTACCACTTTTTTTTTTTCAAATCTTTCTGATAAAAAACTAAAAGGCTTAATTGTCATTTTGGTCCCCATATTTTCACTATTTTTGACTTTTGATCCCCCTATTTTAAAATCCGAAAATTTTGGTCCCTCTATTTTCATTTTTTTGTTTTGTTTTGGTCCTCCTATTTTAAACTCCTGAATCTTTGGTCCCTTTATTTTCATTTTGTTTGAGTTTTGGTCCCCTATTTTAAGTTTTGTTTTGGATTTTAGTCCCCTTTCCAATTTGGAAGTAATTTAATAGGGGGACCAGAAATTTAAAATAATGAAAATAAGGGGACCAAAAATTTAATAGAGGGACGAAAATTCAAGATTTTAAAATAGGGGAACCAAAACTAAAAAAATGAAAATAGAGGGACCCAAAATTTCGGATTTTAAAATAGGGGGACAAAAAGTCAAAAATAATGAAAATAGGGGAACCAAAATTGTAATTATGTCAAACTAAAAACTAAATCCACCAGATTTACAATAAATAATAAAAGTGTAGAATAAAATAAAATAACTCAAAAAGAAACAAATCAATATTTGCAAATTTAAACTCTCCATATTCAAAAACAAAATTGCAAAATTCTTTTTCATGCAAAAGATTACGGGAACTTTTAAGAGATAAAGAACAAATAATTAGAAATACATATTTAAAGAAGACTCACTTTTAAGCTAATTCCTTTTAAAATTCTACTTATACAAAAATGTGAAGGAGGTTGAGATGATAGAAAATAGGTAATTAGTTTGAGAAAAAAAATTGATTGGACGATTAAAATTCCAAATGTTTTCACACTTTGCTCATATAGAGGTTGAAGCGCAATACTATTACATCAGTAAGGAATGACTCAGAGGTTGTTGAGGATGAGAAACTCGTCAAAAGAGTAATCAAGAATCATTTTGAAGGTCAGTTTCGAAATAATCACAATGTTCATCCTAAGATACAATTTGGAGACATTGCAAGATTATCTTTGGAGGAAAGACAGAACCTTGAAAGGGAATTTGAAGAAGAGGAAATTAGGGGGGCTGTTTTCGCTTGTGCAAGTAGTATAAGTCCAGGACCGGATGGATATAACATGGGATTTCTTCAAAAATGTTGGGATGTGATTCAGTTTGACTTTGTAAACTGTATTCATGAGTTACACTCTTCAGCTAGATTGTCTAAATCGATATTATCTTCGTTCATTACTTTAATTCCAAAACTGGATAGTCCACAAACTCTTGACAATTTTAGACCAATTTGTCTCATTGGTAGTGTCTACAAATTAATTTTAAATTTTTTGGCTACAAGGCTTAGGGGGGTTACATACAAGCTTATCTCGAAGACGCAAACAACTTTTATACCAATAAGACAACTTCTTGATGGGGTGGTTGTTTTGAATGAAATCTTGGACTTGGCAAAAAAGAGGAATCAAAGTTGTGTAATGTTTAAAGTAGAGTTTTCTAAGGCTTATGATTGTGTGGATTGGTCATTCTTGAAGCACATGATGTCGGCCATGGGATTTGGACATCGGTGGCTAAAGTGGATGGATGGTGGTGTGTTCAAAAGCTACATGCGAGTTCTAGTAAATGAAAGTCCAACAAAATATTTTCGGTTTATCTCAATTTGAGGCAAGGAGATCCAATTTCTCCATTCCTCTTTGCAATCGGGGCTGAAGCTTTCTTAATTCTGGTGAATAGAGCGTCTAATGCAGGATTGCTAAAAGGTTTCAAAGTGAGCAATGATGAGAGTTATAACCTGTTACAATTTGCGGACGAAACCGTTATGATAAGTGATTGAGATTGGTCAAATTTATAGGCTTTCAAGTCAATATTGAAAAGATTTGAATTGATATCAGGTTTGAAAATTAATACGTCGAAATATTGCTTATATGGCTATAGTACGGAGGAACACTTTTTAGGGAAGCAAAGGAATTTCTTGCTTGCAAGATAGGTTGGATACCGTTCAAATTCTTGGGATTAAGAGTTGGAGACACACGTAGAAAGATAACCTACTGGAAGTCGGTCATAGATTGTTTCAAACAAAGGTTATCCCCATGGAAAGAAAGACAATTATCTATTGGCGGAAGGGTGATGTTGATCAATTCAGTCTTGACTAACTTGTTAATTCATCATTTCTATTTTTTCAAGGCGCATAAAAAAGTGGTGGAAAAGATTATATCAATCCAAAGGAAATTCTTATGGTTCGGATCGGATGAAAGCAAGTGTATGGTGTGGGTGATTTGGGATTTCATTTTCATGTCTAAGAAGGAAGGTAGCCTCGGTGTTAAGGATTTGAGAATTTTCAACCTAGCTTTATTGGGAAAGTGGTTGTGGCGGTTTATCACAGAACCGAAGGCTATTTTGAGTGGAGTGTTGCAAGAGAAATACAGTAATTACGTTAACAATATACTTTTGAGGGATGATTATATAATAAAAAATTCAGATTCACAATGGTGGAAGGATGTGATGCTTATCAATTTGAATGTTGACTATGTTTCATTTCGGGAATTAGTAACGAGTAGATTGGGTGATTGTGTATCAATTTTGTTTTGCATAGCGAGGTGGTTGAGAAATGATACATTGAAAGAACAATTTCCAAGATTGCATTCAATTTCAGATTTCAACAAAAGCAGGTTGGTGGATTATGGTGAATAGGGCAAGAATGGTTGGAAGTGGCAGCTTGGCCTACGACAGCAAGAGCTAAATCAAGACATGGCATCAGAATTTCACGAGCTAACAACGATGATGCGTGACATTCGGCCTAGCAAGGATACTAAGAATATTATTCTTAGGCCTCTAGGAAACTTAAGCAAATTTTTCAGTTAAATCTTTTTATGAAAGCATGCGGGAAGCTACGAGAACATGCATGATTGACGAATCTTTGAAGGGAGCATTGCAGTGTTTATGGGAAACTTTCACACCTTCAAAGATAAAGATATTTAGATGGCGACTATTGTTACAAAGGCTGCCCATGAGGGGGGGATTTATGTCGTCGTGGTATTTTATCAAATCCACATGATATCATATGTGTTTACTGTTTCGGTCAATTGGAGGAAACAAATCATTTATTTTTTTCTTGTCCAAATTTTGTTATAGTGTAGAGTAAAATTCGTGCTTGGCTGGGAATTTTGGTTGTTAACGCGTTTACGATATTAAATCATCTATCATCTTGGTGTTGCAATTTTGGGCGAACATGCACAAAACGGCATGCTATTAGTTTGTGGATGGTGGTATGTTGGATCATGTGGTGGATGAAGAATCAAATACTATTCAACGACAAAATCGCTGATTCGGATACAATTATTTTACGAATCAAATATTTTTCTTGGTGGTGGCTTTTAACCTTATCTAAGGGGAAAATGCCTTGTAACTTTTATGATTGGCACAAACAACTATTACATTTCTTGTAAATATTGGTCTAGTTCTATGAATTGTTGGTTGTATTGAGGGTTGAGGTACCCCTACTACTACCTTGTTGGATTAATACAATTTAGCTTATAAAAAAAAGAGAAAGTTTAAAGTATATGCAGGTGAATGAAAGTCAAGCAAAGAAGAAGAAAAAAAGATTAAATAGTAACACACTATAAAAAGAAGAGGAAATAATGTTTAGTTGTGGTTAATAGAATTACTCTTCTTAATTCATGCAACCTATTATCTCTTTTTATACAACTTTTCATCAATTTTGTACTACTATTATTGTTTGGACGTGAAATCAATATTATTTATAATAATTTATTATATCTTTTAATATACATATGCATGATTTTTTTTCTTTATACATGAAATCAATATAAATAACATTTATAGTAATTTATTTTCTTATTTTTTACTATTTATTTCAATTATGGTGAACACATTTAATTTTAGTTGGTAAAAAGTAAGGTAATTAAAATCGGATCAGACACTAAATCAGTAAAAACAATGAGAGCTTAAGGTTTAAAGATTCGATCGTGATCGATAGTAATTATATATACATTATTTATTTCACAATTTCATTCATTTAAAATGAAAAAGATAATGCATTTGTAGAAAAAATGTAGTATTATTAATTAAATAATATTTGATTTATTGGTTTTGATTATACATGAGTACAACATTTAGTCTCTTTTCTCATTCTTCATTATTTACTTTTGAAATATACACATTCTTTTCATTTTCTCTTTTTCTTTGTTGTCTTTTTTTATTTCTTCTTGTTCATAGTTTCTTTCCATTTTTCTTCCCTTAATCTTGTACTAATAGTTTGAATGATTAAGAACATAGGAATCTCTACTTGTTACTATTTTTCTATTTATTTTTTAAATAAAATCGAAGGTGGAAAAAGATAATTAAATATAAAAACATTTTATTTCCCTATTTTTTTAATAGATAAATCAAATATGGTCAAACCAATGAACCACTTGAATCTTTGGCTTTGTCTAATTTTCAGATTTATTATTTGATTATTAACACAATGATTCCAAGACTTATTTGGACCAGACTTGGGTCTGATTTCTGGTTCAACAACTGACTAATCCGGTCCGATTTTTAATTGCATTGATAAAAAGTCAACCATAAATAATTATATCAACAATTCATAATATTGGACCTTAAATATTATGAATAAAGTAAATATTTTAAATACTTCATCAAATCTTATTTTAACCAATGTAATTATCATGATATGTAACACTTTTTTTTTCTTCATGTTCGTTAATATTTGTTTATTTAATTAAAAAAGGTATATTACCTACAATTGCAAACACTATATAATATATAAAACTAATATTTAAATTTAAATTTATGATAAGATGTTAATTTTGTACCGTGTATCATATACAATTATGATTATAATAATGATTATAATTTTTTATGTACTTGATACATGCACAAAAAATTCATGAAAAAAAGAGTTATTGATGTCATCAAAATGCAGGGAAATTAGATATTGATCCGAATACGAGAAAAAATATGTCATTTTTCAATTAACTAACCGTGTTTACACACACTAAGTATGTTATTAATTTTAATTTACACATTTAAAACAATGGTTGCATAAATGTATGTTATTGATGCAATTTAAACTGGGAAAATATGTCCAAGAAGTAGTGTGTACCATTATCTAATACAATTACAAGAAAATTGTGTCACTTATAAATTGATAAAGAATATTTTCATAATATGTGAATCTGTTTTTTATTTTGGTTAGTTTTAGTGAGTGTGTTTGATAAGAAAGCTCTCATGAATGGATGAATGTATTCATGGTGAAGATTGATAAGAGAGAAAAGCAGGCTTAGTTTGTTGTATGTATATTTTCTCATTCTATGATTGAAGCATGTGACTTTCATATTTATACACATGATATGATATAAAGGATAGAAGTTAGTTATGGTTTTGCAACCTCCATAACCAATGACAGATCCAAGACCCTGGATCAGGGATATATATATATATATATATATATATATATATATATATATATATATATATATATATATATATATATATATATATATATATATATATATATATATATATATATATATATATATATATATATATATATTAATTTTTCATTCAATTTAATCTTTTATTTAAACTATAAAATTTACAATTTTTTTATTCAATTAAATAATTTGGACATTTTAAATTAAATGTGAAAAAAACATTTTAGGAATTCAAAATGCAGCTTATTAAAAATTTAAATACATTTATTTTAAATTCATATAATTCAATTAAACATCTCATTATTCAGAATTTACTTTGTTAGTTTAATTGTAAACTTGTTAAACTATATGTGTACTACTTTTAAAATGAAAGTTCTATTCATGTCATTGAAATTAGTTTAATTTAATTTAATTTTAATTGCTATTAATTACTCATTATAATAATCAATTGTGCAACAACTTTAACTACGATAGAGAGAGGAGAATTTTGACTTAAGAAATATAGTTGATTAATGTAGAATTATAGGTGCAGAGAGGAGAGGGGATTGGACAACTTTAACTTAAGAGAGAGAGTTGATTTTGTGCATAAAATATGGGTGCAAAGTATAGTTTTTCAGGGGGTGCAAAGTTTAGATAATATATAAAATATGTGTAAAACCTTAAAATTAATGGGGTGCAATTGCATCCCCTGAAACAAACGTGGATCCACCCCTGTCCATAACTAACTCCAGGGGCACTTTTTATTCTAACTAATATTTATTGTCTAATAATCCCCCTCAAACTCATGATGGTTTGAAGTAAGTTATCTTTAGTTCACTTTTAAAGATCTTAAATAGATTAGTAAACAAAGTTTGTATAAGGATGTCTGGAATCTGAGCTTGAGTTGAAACATGTTGACTATGAAGTTTGTTAGCAATAACCCGTTCACGAACAAAATGGATGTTAAAACCAATGTGTTTCGTTCGAGCATGCAAAATTGTATAATGTAATAACATGACAACACTAAGATTATAACAAAGAAGAGTCGGTGGAAGATAACAAATGGAAAGTTCTAGCTGTTAGAACAAGATTTGTTCTCAGCATAATCCACCTTGGTTTTGATGATAACTGTAACACCTTTTTCACTTCACAACATATTAATACAAAAATTATTTAAGAAAAATCATAGTTTCAACCAAAAGGGCATCACATTTCATCAAAATATCAATAACACTCATTCATTTGTCTTGTCCCGTAACACGAGTTACAACATACATCATAAAATTAACAAACATCATTTAATACGCAGCGGATCATCAACACTTTCAACTTAGTTACTCAATAGAACAATTTAATTGTTAATTTCAAATCGTCATCAAATCAAAGTTAAAACAACAAAAGAAACAACAAAAATAACCAAGTGTTCCTAGTGTTACACGACACCGAGCAAGACACCACCTAGACTCTATAAACGACAAAAAGACTCATTCCAAGCTACTCCCAAACACCAAGCTATTATTGAGTGTCTGCAGGATGACATAATAAACCATCACGAAAGGTAGACAGAGTGAGTAAATTCACATTCAATATAAATAATATAAAGACGGAATTATAAGACAACATGCCACAATACATTAATTACATCAAGTCTCATCCATATACAACAAAATTCAAACATATCATCATAAAATGCATTCATGTTATGCCACCAAGAATGAAATGCATCCTTCATAATATGCATGTGGTACCGAAACATCATCATGGATAGACACTGGACCATCAACCCTCCACAAGGGAACACAACATAAACAACAACACCTCAATCCACACTATGGATTGAAACCTCAATCATCATAAGTATGCCATGAATCCAACAATGCAATAACATCAACATAATCATCATAATCAACACTTGCATCAACATTCATCATTATTAATCATGCATCATTCATACATCTACTATTTTTCCTAATCATGTCATCAATACTACATATTATCATAATACATCATAGTCGTCTATACATCATTTCATCACAATTCTTACACATATAGGATATTATAGCATGACAAGAATTCACATCAACATCATAGCAACATAAGGCAACAAAACAACTCATTTCGAGTCATTCGGAAAAATAAATTATTTTTAAAAAGCTACAGGTCTCGCTAAGCGAGCATCGCGCTTGTTAAGAGAGCTACTCTCTGTCTACGGGATTCCCAAAGTCTCACTCGCTCGCTAAGCGTGAAGGCGAAAATTGACAGAAAACCCTGCGATTTTCCACACATTCCAGCCACGACCAAAACCATCATTTATCAACAAAAAACTGCAAAATTCCTTCTTTCTACCTATTATCATCATATAATCATCACATATAACATCTAAAAACATCAATTCATCAAAAACCTACCAACAATCTTCCTAACCCTAAGGTTTCCCTCAAAAATCCCCTTTCTCATAAGACTACCTATACATTATAGATATTGAATAAGAATTACTCCTCATACCTTAGTCGATTGAGCTTTTCCGATCACCTATTGAGCAATTCCAACCTTTGTCTCCTTGTTCTTTAGAGCAACCTTTCAATCTTCACAAAAACACTACTTATGAGAAAACTGGTCGTATTCTCCTTTCTTATAACCTTCTCAAATGACCAAGTTACCCCTAAGACCTCCAACTCTTTTATTTTATTTTTAATAATAATATTTAAATAATATCCAATTATTCTAATATCACTATTTAATAAAATAACTCACCACAAAATACCACATATTCATAAATAATTAAATTATGAAATTGGGGTGTTACAACTCTGCCCCACTTTAGAAATTTCCGTCCTCGAAAATGTTACCTGAAATAAACAGAGTTGGATATGAATCATTCATCTGATCTTCACGTTCCCAAGTCCAACTTTCACCTACCGGTCCACCCTACAATACCTTTACCAAGGAAATCTCTTTTCCTCGCAACTGTCTCATTTCTCGGCCATCTATCTGCAATGGTAATGCCTCAACAGTCAGATTATCTCTTACCCATACGTCATCCATCTGAATCACATGCGATGGATCACACACACACTTCCTCAATTGCGACATATGGAACACATCATGCAAATTCGCAAGCGATGGCGGTAACACAATCTGATATGTTACTGCTCCGATCCTTTGAGAAACCTGATACAGACCAACAAAACACGAAGTGAGTTTTCTAGACTTCAAAGCTCGACTGACACCAGTCATCAGAGTAACTCTCAAGAACACATGGTCTCCCTCTTGAAACTCAAGAGCTTTCCTCCTCTTATCATGATAACTCTTCTGTCGACTCTGAGAAGCCTTCATTCTTTCTTGTATTATCTTAATCTTCTCAGTCATCTCTTGCATAGTCTCAAGTCCGAGTATTGTACTCTCGCTTGATTCATACTAACACAATGGAGCCCGACATCTTCTTCCAAACAATGCCTCATACGGTGCCATTCCAATACTAGCATGATAACTATTATTGTAGGTAAACTCAATCAATGACAAATGACTATCCCAAGATCCTCCTTGATCCAACACACAAGCTCTCAGTAAATCCTCTAAAGATTAGATAGTTCTCTATGGCTGACCATCTGTCTATGGATGATAAGCAGAGCTCATCCTCAACTTAGTACCCAAAGCATCTTGTAAACTCTTCCAAAACCTCGACGTAAACCGAAGATCTCTATATGATATGATACTCGATGATATCCCATGCAACTTCACAATCTCTTCAATATACAACTCAGCTAGCTTCTGCATATAATGATTAATCTTTATTAGCAAAAAAAGGGGCAACTTAGTGAATCTATCCACAATCACCCAAATTGAATCATTTCCCTTAGTAGTCTTCGGTAAACCTGTCACAAAATCCATGGAAATATTATCCTGTTTCCATTCTAGAATATTCAACGACTGCATCATACCTAACGGTTTATGATGTTCAATCTTCGACTTCTGACAAGTCAAACATGCATACACAAATTCCGCAATGTCCTTCTTCATACCTGGCCACCAAAATAATTTCTGCAGATCATGGTACATCTTCATAGCACTAGGATGGATACTCAATCTACTACGATGTCCTTCTTCTAAAATACTCTTCTTAATTTATGGAACATCAGGAATACACACTATATCTCGGAATCTCATCACAACATTCTCATCAACTCGGAATTCACCTCCATTACCTTGGTTAATCAAAGTCAACTGATCAACCAACTTCAAATCAGATTGTTGTCCTTCACGGATTCTTTCCATAATTTCACTAGTACACTTCAGTATCCCCAACTTCACACTCTCAGATGTAGCCTCACACAACAAACTCATGTCTCTGAACTGTTCAATCATTTCGAGTTCTTTCACCATAAGCATCGACATATGCAACATCTTCCTACTCAAAGTATATGCAACCAAATTTGCCTTACTAGGATTGGTAATTCAAATAAAAATCAAAGTCTTTCAACAATTCCAACCACCTTCTCTGCCTCATATTCAATTCCTTCTAATCAAACAGATATTTCAAACTCTTGTAATCATTGAACACTTCAAATTTCGAACCAAAGAGATAATGTCTCCAAATCTTCAACACAAATACCAGAGTTGCCAACTCTAAGTCATGCGTATGATAATTCCTTTCACGAACCCTCAATTGTCTAGAAGCATAAGCAACCACTCGTCCATTTTGCATTAAAAATCCTCCAAGTCCCATCTTCGACGCATCACAATACACTACGGACGACTCATTCGGATTCGACAAAATCAACACTGGAGTAGTTGTCAACTTCTTCTTCAACTCATCAAGACTCTTTTCACACTCAACATCTCACGCATAAGCTTGACTTTTTCAAGTCAACTAAGTCAAAGGTAGTGCCAACTTCAAAAAACCTTCAATAAACTTCCTGTAATAACCTGCTAAACCCAGAAAACTTCTAATCTCAGTAGCAGATTTAGGAGTCCCCCACTGTAACACGACATCGATCTTTGACGAATCTACAACAATTCCACTACTGGAAATTACATGTCCAAGAAAACTCACTTCTTGCAACCAGAACTCACACTTTGACAGCTTCGCATACAACTTCTTCTCTCACAACACTTGCAGCATAATCCTCAAATTCCTTGCATGTTCCTCTTCTGTCTTGGAATAAATTAGAATATCATTAATAACAACTACCACAAATTTATCCAAGTACTCATGGAAGATTTCATATACTACATGAACACATTGGGTGCATTGGATACACCGAACGACATCACTGTGTACTCATAATGACCATATCTTGTTCTGAAAGTTGTCTTCGGAATATCATATGACTTAACATGAATTTGATGGTAACCAGACCTTAAATCAATCTTGTTGAATACACAATCTCCCACCAATTAATTCATCAAATCGTTGATTCTCGGAAGTGGATACTTGTTCTTGATAGTAACCTTGTTCAACTGCCGATAATCAACACACAACCTCATGCTTCCATATTTCTTCTTGACCAACAACACCAGAGCACCCCACGAAGAAACACTAGGTCGAACAAACTTCTTTTCTAACAATTCTTCTAGTTGCTTCTTCAACTCACTCAATTCCACATCAGACATCTGATACGGAGCCATAGACACAAGAATAATAACAGGTAAAAAATCCACTATAAACTCAACTTCACGTTCTGGAAGAAAATCACTTATGTCCTCCGGAAACACATATGGAAATTCTTGAACAACCGGTAAATCAATACTCGAAGTCTTCCCATTCGACTTGCAACGATGCAAAGATTGCAAACATCTGCGCTTCATCTTCTAAGAATCCATCTACTTGCTTAGTCATCAAGAACATCAATTCACCATGATCACCAAGTTCAAGAAACTCCATAATCTTCACATAGCAATTGATATCCATAAAATTGAACTCTATCCAGTTCATTCCAAGAATAACATAAATTTGGTGTAAAGGAAAACACACCAGATCCATCAAGAAGTCTTTCTCAAAAATAGTCAAAGGACACTTCAAACACGCATAATTAGTAGTAACAGAACTATTAGTTGGCGTTTCTATTACCATGCCACCATTCATACTAGACAATGTCAAACCCAAATTAGTAGCTCATTTAAGAGAAATAAAATAATGCGTAGCACCAGTATCAATAATTGCAATCAACTCAACACCATTAATAAAACATGTACCTCGAATCAAGTTGTCCTTCGTAGGTATTTCGGAACCACTCAAAGCGAACACTCTACCATTGGTCTGAGCAACAATAGAAGTCATTTTAGGCTTCTGACATTGGGTGTTGATATGTCCCTGTTCACCATAATTAAAACAAGTTGGACCTTCATTCGAACAATCACGAACCCGATGACCTCTCTTGCCACACCGATAACATCTCACCACTTGATTACTGCACACATCCGATTTGTGACTGGATTCTCCACACTTGTAGCAGTTGGGAGGAATGGAACCTGCTTCCCCACTTGGCTTCTTCCCATCTGAAACCTTCTGCTTCCCCTTTTTAGCTGGAGTCACATAAGGATTTCCTCTAGACTGACCTTTCTCTTTCTTCTCACTCAGGTGCTTGTAGTGAGCAGATCGAGCTCAGCTATCTTCATCATAGATTCTACTTTTGTCCACCAAATCAGCATACATGCGGATCTACTGACATCCAATCCCCTGTTTGATCTCTGGTCTCAGCCAATTCTCAAACTTGGCACACTTCGATAGCTTAGCATCAACACGATTGTAGTGAGGATAATACTTCACTAACCTCTCAAACTTAGCAGCATACTTTGCTACCGTCATGTTTCCTTGCTTTAACTTAAGGAATTCCACCTCCATCTTACCACGAGCATCCTCTGGAAAATACTTCCCCAGAAACTCCCTACTGAACACTGCCCAAGTCACCACACTACCAACATCCTCCAAACACTGACGAGTATTATCCCACCAGTCTTCAGCCTCTTCAGACAGCACGTAGGTACCAAATTGTACCTTCTGCACATCCGTACACGTCATCACCATAAAGATCTTCTCAATTGCCTTGAGCCACTTCTGTGCACTACGCGAATCATGATCATCTTCAAAAACCGGAAGATTGTTACTCTGAAACTTCTCCAAAGCACGAAACTTATCTTGTTCATTGTTTCGAGTCTTAGCCTCAGCCAGCGCCGCAATAACTTTAGTAAGAAAAGAATAATCGTTAACAATTAACGACCGACAACAGACTGACAACAACGACACACGACCAGATAGATTGACCAGCTTTGATACCACTAATGTAACACCCTTTTCACCCCACAACATATTAATACAAAAATTATTTAATAAAAATATGAGTTTCAACCAAAAGGGCATCACATCTTATCAAAACGTCAATAACACTCATTCATGTGTCATGTCCCATAACACGGGTTACAACATACGTCATAAAATTAACAAACATCATTTAATACGCAGCGAATCATCAACACTTTCAACTTAGCTACTCAGTATAACAATTTAATTATTAGTTTCAAACCGTCATCAAATCAAAGTTAAAACAACAAAAGAAACAGCAAAACAGCCAAGCGTTCCCAGTGTTACACGACACAGAGCAGGACGCCACTTAGACTCAATAAACGACAAAAGGAATCACTCCAAGCTACTCCCAAACACCGATCTATTATTGAGTATCTGCAGGATGACATAATAGACCATCACTAAAGGCATGCAGAGTGAGTAAATTCACATTCAATATAAATAATATAAAGACGAAATTATAAGACAACATGCCACAATACATCAATTACATCAAGTCTCACCCATATACAACAAAATTCAAACACATCATCATAAAATACAATCATGTTATACCACCAAGAATGAAATTCATCCTACATAATATGCATGTGGTACCGTAACATCATCATGGATGGACACTGGGCCATCAATCCTCCACAAGGGAGCATAACATAAACAACAACACCTCATTCCACACTATGGGATTGACGCCTCGATCATCATAAGTATGCCATGAATGCAACGATGCAACAATATCAACATAATAATCATAATCAACGATGTTAGTAGGAAAACAATAATGACGACCTAATGTAAACACCCCAAATTTGCCCTCACCCATTCACACCATGGCTTGTGATCATTTCATATGCATAAACACAACCATAACATCTCATATCCCATTTTTTATTCACTGCATAGATTCAAAGTCATCTGCACCTAGGGTTTGTGATCTGAGCAAGCCAAGAGCCTCTTGAGCCACTCCAAAGGCTACCAATCACTTCAAAGGGATCCATGTGTGTTCTTGTATCATATTACATCCTCTCAAAGTCAAGAATGCAAAAGAATCACAAGAACTGGGATTAGTATGGAAGCAGAGCCAAGTTTGACTGCACAGTTGACCTAAAATTAGGGTTTTGGTTTCAGAGGCCATAACTTCAAATTTTTTGGTCATTCTTGTTTCCATTGGTCTCTATATGGTATAGGGAGTATGCATATCAATTTTCATGAAGAAATTCCATGGGGAAGTCATCTGATCAAGAGTTGACTTTCTGAGCAAGTCAGTGCAAAATCAGGGCATCTGAGGCCCCCAATGACCCAACCAAGGGGTGATCTTCATCATTTTGAGTGTATATGATTTTTATTTGATCATAGAAGAAGGTTGAAGTTCACAAAATTCAAGAATTACAAGTTTTTGCAAAGTTGACTTTTTAGGGCATGGTTGACTTTTAAGAAATATGTCATTTTATGCCACTTTTCAAGCCTTACTTTTTGATCCAAAAATGCTTCAAATGGAAAAACTTTGGTCATGAAAGTTGTAGATTAGATCTTTCCCTTTTCAAAAAGTACAAGAACATGATCTAATTCTTCTTGGATCAAAAGTTATGGTGTGTCAAAGTTGGCAAAAATCACTAATTTTCAAGGTATGCCTCAAATGAGAAACTTGCAAAAACTTTGTACCAAGGCATTTGTGACTTCTAATTCATATCAAACCAATGCACAAACATCACATGTGACCTAAAAATCATATTTGAACCAAAAGATCACATGTTCATGGTTGGCAAGGCAAGAGATTTTCATGAAGTTTCAAAAGTAAGCAACTTGCAAAAACTATCATCACACCTCACCCACTTGATGTCTTGGATGCTGAACCAGCCATAGCTTCTCCCCTCACCATGCTGCGCCAGTCCATGTACTTGTGCTAGCCTAGGGCTCAACCCATGCTTTCCTTACACCAAAGTTGACATTTTGCAAAAGTGAACTTACCTATCACAGCAGGCCAGGTCACATCATCTGACCAATTGGAGTTGTTTATACTATCCATTTGCTAGCCATTTCACACAAGGAGCCAGCCTGAAACAAGCCCTAGCAAGACATACACAAACTCACCCCATTTTGCATTTCTCTTCGAATCTGTCTCCATAGCTCACAAGCACAAAAACCAATTCCACTAATCAACTCACCATGCTTCATTAAGCCCAGACCAACACCCAAAACAGCCAGGAGCACACTAGAACTCAGCCTTCATAAAAACTGTCACAAAGCTTCCCTTCTTCGAATCACCTTCCACAGCCACAAAACACCAAAACTTTCTTCACTAACAAGTAAAACACACTCAAGAGAGCAAGAATCCACCATTGGAGTAGCCTGAAACCTCACCATTCCTGACTGTGAAACCTGCTGCACCAGAACTTCCCTCTTCAAACCAGCCATCCACAAGAACTTTGAAGCTTCTCTTTGAGTTCAAAAGAGTCAAAGAAGTTCATTTGCACACAAAGGAAGTTCTGGAAGCTCACTATTGAAGTTTTCCAGCTCAGGTATGGCCAAGAACACTTTCTCATAAAGCTTTGATTTTTTGTTATAAACTGAAAGTGCATGCTTTAAGGATCATTGTGATATGTTTAGAATCGAAAATGGTGAAAAAATGAGTATTTTATGAGTGTCTGAAAGTTTGGCCCCATTTTTGTTTTGTTTCGATTCAACCTGTTCTTGCTAGATAAATGATGATTGATTGTTGATTTGAGTTGCTAGAAGTGTGAGGATTGTTTCTGGGCGTTTAATTTGACTTGGGGTAGCCTAGATAAGAAGCTAGGGTTTTGACATGGCCGGAGAAGACAACCGGAGCTCATCTCCGGTCGCCTGAATGTAATTAGGGTTAAGCCTGGTTAATTAAGCAACTTTGAATCTTGAGCGTAGGATCATCTGACTTTCCTTGACTTCGCGCGTGGATGAGTGGTTCAGATGGGTCCACTGTGCCCTAATCACCATTAACTCATTTAATTATTTCATAAAACTTAATTAAAGTCAGAAGCAATCTAGACCCTTCATTCACGCGCGCGGTCAACATTTTCAAATCCAGAGTGAATCCTGGCCCTCCATCCTGCATACTTCAGTCTATTTTCATTTTTATTTCATTTTCTTTCATTTAATTTCCACAATTTATTTAAAATAGCAAAATTGTTTTAAAAATTATGAAACTTTTTCTCAAGAGTTTCATTAATTTTTAAAACACAAAAATATTTTTATTTTCATTTTTAGCATTTAAAAAGTATTTTAAAATATTTAAAAGTTTATTTTTAATTGATTAATGAAAATTAATTTATTAAAAATACTTTTAGGTATTTAAAAATCACCAAAAAATTCATGAAATGTTCTAAGACATTTAGAAACATTGTCCAACCTTCAAACCAAATTTATTTTTTGATCTTGATGCATTTTGAGAATTTTTCATTGATTTAAAATCATTTTTAGGCATTAATTTGATCCATAGTTCAAAAAATCATTTCTGCCTATTCATGAGGAGTTGGACATTGACTCTTCTTGCATTGCATTGTGTTTAGCATGTAGTTTTTGAGATTAAATGGCCATGATTTGATCTTCCATTTTTCAATTTGTTTAACATTTCTTTTGTTTAGGAACCCTAAAACCCTAGAAATCTTAAGAAAACCATAACTTGAACTTGGTTAGGAGTTGAGACTTCTCCTTTGGGCATTGGGTTAGTATAGGATTAGGGGTCCTTTGAGTGCATTTTCAATTTTTTATCTTAGGGTTTGCTTCTGATTTTGATTTTTGTTTGATGTATGGTTCATAAACCCTAATTTGGGCTTCCATATGCATTCATCTTGCATTCTCTTGCATAACATGACTTGCCATGACATTCCTTGCTTCCATTTGATTCATTTGACATCATAAGACATATTGAAAGCATGTTTGATCATTGCATCATGTATTTGCCATGTTGTATGTCATGTGCACTTCATAACTTTTCATGTATGTTCATGTGTCTTAATATGCTTCATCTGCATCCATAAGCTTGTATGATCATCTTCATGCCTTGTTTCATGTTTGTATCACTTCATAGCATCATTATCATCATAAACATGCTTCTGGTTTTGATTCACATCATGTCATCTCATCCCATTTTGCATTTCTTTTCTAAGCTTTCAGGTGGTAAGTGACTTTGAGAAGTGAATTTGCCTTCACTTCTCATAACTTTTCTTTTCATCTCTCTTGCATCCATGCTGCATTTTTATATGTGTTTGGGTTTGAGCTTGCTCATTATTCTTCTTCCCACTTTCTTTCTCCAAGTGACTTGACTTCTTGAATGAAGCAAGTTGCTTTGCTTCTCTTGATCCTTTCATCTGCTTCCTGGTGGTTCCATTGAAGATTGTTCTTGCAAACCTCACAAACCTTAGGAATAACCAAGCATGACAATGATTAGGGTTTTGATTAGTCTCCCCTCTTAGTTTTACCTTTGTGTCTCTCTTGAGTCCTCTTTTCTCATCTCATAATCAGGGACTAAACCCTAAAGGCTTTAAGGCTTTGTGATTAAGCTTATGCCTGCATCCTTCTATTAGGATGGAGTGTATAACTTTAATCCTAAGTGTTAAACCCTTAATGTGTTTAACTCCTTTAGTCAATTCACTTAATAATCATCAAGACATCACACTTGTAACTTGGGCCTTGCATTAGGGTTCTAATTCTTCCTTAATTGGTTAAGAAGGACTAACCCTAGTGTTAATGGACAAGTCCCCCTCAAGTTGTCTTACAAACCATAAAACTCACTTCATCATCATATCATTAAATAAAATCCATCTAATAAAGGCTTGTTTTGTCATGAGCTTAATCCCTAATCATAGATTAAGTTGAGGAGCTTTCCTCAGCTTAAACATCCTCATCTATTATCCTTCTATTAGGATGGTGTAATGAGTCTGTTTAATCTTTGATTATGGCTTAATCTCATTACTCAACACTAAACAAAAACAACAAAAACATCTAAATAATCACAAGTAGGTTAATGATCTTAATCCTACATTAAAGGTGTTTAAGTGTGAGAATCTGACTTCACACTTAAGGTACTCTCATTACCCCTAATCAGAGGGAAGATGTGATGAGTTTACTAAATCCATTGGTTTAGGCTTAAGCTCATTAATTTATGACAAACTTTCAAAAGCAATAAAAGACTGAAAACACAAAAACAAACAATAATCGTCTCCTTCGGGATTCTTTTCTCATCATCTTCACTCACAAACGAGAACTTGCTTCTTCCGTCTAATGCAAGACAGTTAGCATCTGTGCCAGACAGATCATACACTTGAGCATAGGCAAGTAAGCAGTTCATAAGTCAATTCTTTTTTTTCAGTCTCTTTGGGTCGAACTACGGTGTTCTGACTTCCTCATTGCACGAGAGGATACGTAGGCATAACTTAACAGTTATCGAACAAAAATCTCTGTATATTCCCCCTCCTTCTAGCTTTATTCTTTAGCCTCATGATCTTGAGCATTTCACTCTGTTCTTACACTGACACTTTCATACTTCATATCACTTATACACTATACACTGACACCTGTACACCCTTTTCCAGCTATTTTATACACAGATTACACTGACACTGCCCCTTTAAAACACAAATCTTCTAAGCGTGGATCCCGTCGAGTACGACGGACAATCTGGGTGCTAATACCTTCCCAGGTTGTAACCAACCCCCTTTCTCAGTCTCTCTGGTTCGCAACCGTCTTATCCATATCTTTCTAGGTCTATGCAGCATTGCCTTTCCTCCGGGATAAAAATGCCTAGCTGGCGACTCTATTCATCTCCAGTGAGTTCACTGCTGTGTGTTCTCATTGCCCCTCTCGCCGACCGTTCGCGTCTGTACCTTTATTTGGGCCAGTCCCATTTTATCGGGAGCGACAGCTTGGCGACTCTGCTGGGGAACCTTATATTGTAACCAGGGCTTCTGGTTCTTTTTGTGGGTTCCTCCTAGCGCTTGTTTGATTTGTGTTTATTGGGTTGTTATGTGCTATTTGTGTTTGTATATTTGCTTTATTTAATGCTTTCTGTACAGCTTTATTTATTGCGTTCTTTACAGTTTTTCATATATCATACTGTCATACTGCTGGCTGGATCTGTTGTTTGCTTTGGTGGGTGGGGGTTTCATTGAGAGTTAAGGTCCTATACCTGGGACCTGAGTGACACCTAGGCTAGAGTGAATCATATTCTTTCCCATTCCATTTCGGTCTGGTGCGGGAATATGAAACACGGTTCAGATATGGGTTTCTTCTTGAGAACTCTGTGTTGCAGATTTCCTGCAATGCTAGGGCTATCTGGGAAGCCTGCTAAGTCTGGATGACCTTTTAGTATTGACCTTCAGAAACTGAGGTGAATTAGAGGAGGAACTTTTATGGTTATTGTAAACACTGTACCTCCGGGTTAGAAGTGTTTACACTTCTCATAACTGATCCAAGTCTGAGGATCCTTGTTTTAGAACACCACCTGTGAGGGGGTTGGGCTGTTTACAGGTTTGCAGGAACCTTGACCTCAGAATACCCTGTTACTTTGTTTGATTAAGAGTACTCCATCTTGGAACAGTTCTTGTGATTCTAAACCCTGGATATGTGGCTCTTTATTTGAGCCCCCCACCTTGGTTACTGGACTTATGGACCTCCATCTGGATTTCTTACACACATGGACTTATATCAGAGCATTTGATCAGATCCAGCTCAGTCACAAACCCTTGCATATCATTTGCATACATAATCATTGCATCATATTGACATTTGCTTATTTGCGTTTCAGGGTATCCATCTTCATTTGGTTTTGGTTTTGACCCCATCTTCAGTATTGATCTATCTTCATCAACACTTGCTTCAGCTATCAACTATCTACTTCAGCCAATCAGTGGCCCATTCTTCAGTATCATCATCAGCACTCGTCTCTACTCAGTCTCAACATCATGGCACCTAAAAAGAGTAACATCACCTACCACTTCTTCCATCCAGAGTTAGCTGACATCAGGAGGATTCAGGCCCTGATCACTCCATACCATATACCACTGTTCAGGGAACACCATGGAGATATACTTGATATGGTTATGGATCTGGACCCCTCACAGAGAAGCCTGATCCACATTTGCCTTCAGTTTTATGATCCCCCACTGAGATGTTTCACTTTTCAGGACTTTCAGCTGGGCCCCTTATTGGAAGAATACTCATCATTAGTTGGTATACCTATCAGGGGTGGAGTCCCTTTCAACCCTGAGATGGTCTTTCCTGGTAATGAAGAGGTAGCAAAGGCATTGCATCTGGAACCAGTCCTGATTGGGCAGCATATGACTTCTAAAGCTGGAATCCCAGGCCTGCATCTGGATTTCTTGATCTCTCAAGCTACCCTGAAAGCTTCTTTAGGAGAGTGGAAAGCAGTCTGTGCTTTGTTGGCCCTGAGTATATATGGGATTGTATTATTTGCAGATGAGCCTCGATTCATTAGTAAGAATGCAATCCATCTGTTCATTCTAAGGAACCCAGTGCCAACTTTATTGGGTGATCTCTACTATTCAGTGCATCAGAGGAATGAAAAACAAAGGGGAAGATTAGTGAGGTGCTGTGCTCCTTTGTTCCATACTTGGCTTCTCAGGCATTTACCAAGGACAGATGCATTTTTGAATCCTCATCAGCAGAAAAACTGGGCTGGAAGACTTACTACTCTAACTTCAGCTGATATCAGGTGGTGCACTCAAGGCACAAAAGGCAGGGATGTCATCACCAGCTGTGGGCATTTTCCCAATGTGCCCCTAATAGGAGTTAAGGGTAGTATTAATTACAACCCTCTGTTGTTCAAAAGACAACTGGGCTATGCACTGGTCCACACTCCTAAGGCACAAGACTTGGTTGAGACTCTTTATTGTGAGAACAAGATTAATCTGGCTATTGTTAGGCAGGCAGCCTGGGCCTGGGACAATGTGCAGACTAAAGGGGTGACCATCCTGGGGAAGTGTAACAATGTAGCATCAGCACAATACTATGATTGGTCCCATGCCAGGGCTCAATTCTCTGGGATGCCTTTTACTATAGAAGATATGCCTGGGCCTTCCACAACACCACCTCCAGCAACTGTCAGCTTAGAGGAGTTTGAGAAGTTAAAAGAGAGAAATGAGAAATTGACTCAAGCTCTACAGAAGACCCTCTGGGAGAGGAGTGATGGTAGGTTGGATATTGAGAGGTTAGAAAAGTTGAAGGTAGAACACTTGGCTAGAATTGAGAAGTCTGAAGATTACATTAAGAAGTCTAGGGCTGGAGAACAAATCCTGAAGAATGCTTGCAAGGAAGCCCAGTTCCAGAAAGCCAGGACAGACATGTATCTAAAGGAGAGTCAGGCTAGGTGGGTCAGGATCACCGAGGCTCGTACTCTGGAGGACAAGAGGGTCCAAGACAAGATAGAACAGATGGAAGCTAGTGCAAAAGAGCAACAAGAAGCCCTGGCAGCAGCCCAGAGGGAGATATCAGAGCTGAAGATCAGAGCTGGAGTAAAGAGGTCAAAGGACCAAAGTCAGCACAAGAAGCTAACTGCAGCTGTTACTACCCGGAACCTCCTTATCAGGAACCTTACGGAGCGTCCGGCTGATCCTGTGACCGAAGCACTTCTCAGGGAAGTTCGGGAGGATGAGTTTGGTCTTGGTGTTTGACCATTTGTTTGTTGTTGCTTTCATTCCATGTACTTTTATTTTCTTGTAATGTATTTGGACCCCTCAGAGGGCTTGTATTTGTAAACAAACTATGTACCATTTGCCTTTTGTAATATATGTATTTAGTTTGTTCCATCCGAGTTTACTCCGAAAGCAACATCAACAGCATCTTCAAGGGTCTGGAAGGGTCAAAACTGAATGCCAAGCCGGATGCCTTGAAAACAAATAAGCATACCGCATTGCATGCTAACCTTTTGTTTGTTTTGTAGGTTTTTGTTTTGTTGTTGCTAACTCTGTTGTGATGTTCAGGAATTATTGCTCGACGACGAGGGTTTCCACTCAACCGACCACACAGGTACCCCACCCGTAACAATCTTCCGGGCATACAGATGGATCAGATGCAGCAGGACCTTACCGAGGTCAGGAACCAAATGAACAACGAGAGGTTGGAAATGAGGAACCAAATGACACAGTTTATGGAAGTAATGAACAACATGGCTCAAAGCCAGGAGAGGCTCAGGGCACTGGTAGAAGGGAGAAATCAGGAAGATCATCAGCCAGGGACTGCTGGGACTAGCAACAATGAAAGAGTCCAACCTCATGTCAATCCCCCTGTCTTTGGACCCCACCTCCATCCAGAGGCCAACATCCCTGTCAATATACAAGGGACTGCCACAGCAGGGAGGGTACTGCAAGAAGACCCTCAAGAAGACCAGTTCACAGTGATGGGAGCCGGGGAAGAAGCTTATGATAGAAGGTTGGATGAAATAGCTGAGAAATTAAGATCCTTAGAGTCTCAAAACTCTTTGGGGTTTGATGTTATGGATATGGGCTTGGTAGATGGGGTCAGGATTCCCCACAAGTTTAAGCCACCATGCTTTGAGAAGTATAATGGGACTTCCTGTCCCCGAACCCATCTACAATCTTTTCTTGGGAGGCTAAAGGCCTATACCATGGACGAGAAGCTGTGGATGTTCTATTTTGAGGATAGCTTGACTGGAGCTTCGAGGGAATGGTATTCCCATCTGACAAGAGCAACTATTAGATGCTGGAAGGACCTGGCAGAGGCCTTCATCAGACAGTATCAGTATAATCTGGATATGGCACCCAACAGGACCCTCCTAATGGGAATGTCATAGTCATCTAGAGAGAGTTTCCGAGAGTATGCTCAAAGATGGAGACAGCTTGCTGCTGCTGTCCAACCACCTATGTCAGAAAGGGAGATGGCTGATATGTTCATGAACACCCTTCAGGGGACTTATATTGATAGGCTAGCTGCCTTCTCATCTACCAGCTTTGCAGATGTTGTCATAGCCGGGGAGAGAATTGAAAGCCTATTGAAGATGGGTAAGATCTCAGACAACGGTGCAAGCTCATCCAGTAATGCAAGAAAGCCTTTTACAGGCCCAAGAAGGACTGGTGAGACTAATGCCATCCACACCAACAGGGGCAGGCCCCAATATGTTCATAGATCTGTGGCAGCAGTCACCATTCCCGCTCCAGCTCATCCACAACCAGCTTATCAACCTCCGCAGCAAAACTATCAGCAACAACCTCAGTACCATCAACAAAATCAGTACCCTCCGAGAAATTACAACAACAGCAACACCAACAACAATAACCAGCAAAGGCCCTTCCAGCAGAGGCCATCTCAAGCCAACAGGGTGATCGATCCGATCCCTATGCCATATGCTACATTACTGCCACAACTCCTGAAACTCAACCTAGTTGAGCTAAGGACATTGGCGCCTCCAGATCCCAACAGTCTACCCAGGAATTATGACTCCAACGCCAGATGTGCCTTCCATTCAAATGCACCTGGCCATAGTACAGAAAAGTGCAGAGCCTTGCACATGAAGGTACAAGACCTGGTAGACTCAAAAGCTCTGAATTTCGCACCACCACCCAATGTCAACAAAAATCCTATGCCGCACCACGGAGGTCCCAGAATCAATGCAATTGAAGAAGACAAGCCGTCTTATTTAATAACCAGTGTGGGTCAGATTCGGACACCGTTGGTGGAGATTAAGGCTCAGCTCCTCGAATGTCAAATGTTCCCGGGGTGTGAGTTAGGGTGTGCTTACTGCAATATTTCAGTAAATGGGTGCGATAACCTGAGGAATGGCATAAATGGTTTTATTCAGAGTGGCCAACTCCAGATCACCACATCATTTCCAACAAATCCAGCAATCTCATCAGCAACAGTACCGGTATCTCCTACAACTGCAGCAACCATTGTTCCTGACAATTCTTCGGCTTCATCAACAAGTACTTCATCTATCATCTCAACTGATCAGTTATCAACAAATTTTTCTTCTACAACTTCAGCACCACTCCAATTTGAATCTCCTACAACAACAACGTCCATCCTCCCGATAATATCTCCTACAACTCCGGCAACAAACTCTGAAGATGTCTCAACTGTCACCATATTTTATGATCCTGAAAACAACTCTGCCTACAATTCAGAAAGTGCTGCTCCCATCAGAGCACCGGTCACAATTTATTATGATCCGCAAACTATCACAGTCCCTTCTGCAGCCGCCATCAGTCCAGTCACTGTCACGGTGCCTGGACCAGTACCTTATGAAAGCAATAGGGCCATCCCTTGGCACTATGGCTCTGACGTATACTGCGAAGGAAAGAAAATCACCCTTGAACCATCAACACCTGCACCACAAATAGACAATGTGGGGGGAGGCGGAGGCTTCACTCGAAGCGGACGTCTCTTTGCGCCACAAATTCAAAGACCCACTGCCGAAGCAGAAGCTGCTGCCAAGGCAAAAGGAAAGAGCCCGGTGCAGGAAGATCAAACTGTTAAGGAAGCTTTGAAAACACCATTCGATCAAGAAGTTGATGAGTTCATGAGAATCATCAAAAAGAGTGATTACAAAATAGTGGATCAGCTTCACCAGACGCCATCCAAGATCTCTATCCTATCATTGCTTATGTGCTCCGAAGCCCATCGGAATGCACTACTCAAAGTCTTGCACGCAGCTTACGTGCCTGAAGAGATCACTGTCAATCAATTGGAAACCGTGGTTGGAAATGTTACTGCTAGCAATGGGCTAGGGTTCACCAATACTGACTTGACAACGGAAGGCCGCAACCATAACAAGGCCTTGCACATCACCATGGAATGTAAAGGTGCAGTCCTTTCCCATGTGCTGGTAGACACAGGATCATCCCTTAATGTCTTACCAAAGAAGGCCCTGGTGAAGCTAGAGTATGAAGGATTAGCATTGCGTCCCAGTAACCTGGTAGTAAGAGCCTTTGATGGTTCTAAGAGATCGGTTCTGGGAGAAATTGAGCTACCTGTGACAATTGGCCCACAAACCTTTAAAACGATCTTCTATGTGATGGACATTCAGCCTGCCTACAGCTGTTTGTTGGGTAGACCATGGATTCATGCCGCTGGCGCAGTAACGTCTACCCTTCACCAGAAGTTAAAATTTGAGTGGGAAGGCCAAGTTGTTACTATCTGTGGGGAGGAGGATATATTTGTTAGCCACCTGGCTACCTATAAGTATATTGAGATGGATGGGGAGATCCATGAAACAATGAGCCAAGGGTTTGAGGCCCTGAATGTTAATGAAGCATCCGCTGTATCTGGAATCTCCATGTCATCTTACCAACAAGCCCGGAAGGTTGTTGAGGAAGGAACTGCCCAAGGCTGGGGCAAGGTTTTATCTGTGGAGGAGAAGAAAGACAAATTTGGGTTGGGTTACAGACCAACTCAACAGAATCAAGCAGAGGCTGCTGAAAAGCCCGGTTTTGTCAGTGGGGGGATGCTCACCCCTGATGCTATCAACAATTTGGAAGACGAGCTGGAAGAGGAGCGCAATCTGGAGAATTGGATTCGTCCAAAGATCCCGGGGAGCAGTATCTCAAACTGGTCTTCCCAGGAAATTATAAGAGTTACTCATGCAGAGTAATTATTATTTCCTGTATTTTTATAGCATGCATCAAAGTCTTGCATCTTGCCCAAGATGACAAGACTCATTTTGTAATCGGGCCATCTGTACTTTTTGTGCAAACAAGATTAATCAATGAAATATCAGACATCTTTTTGCAAATGAATCTTTTTCTTTTCTGCTCACTGTTTTTCCATTTTTCTTTTTGTACAAAAAAATAAATGGCGATGTTTTCAAAATGATAACTTTATTTCACTTTTCTAAGCAAGATTAAAATCAATCACTAAAATGAACCAACTGAACCCTTGCAGAGAGTGCCTTCCTGACAGCACCGACAACAGCGCAGCTATGACTTCGTATGACTTTGACAATCCGATCAATCAAGCTGATGAAGGGGTTGAAGAAGAATATGAGCTTCCTGAAGAGCTAGCCAGGTTGTTAAGACAAGAGGAAAAGGTTATTACTCCTCACCAGGAGGAGGTTGAAGTGATTAATCTTGGTACAGATGAAGACGTGAAAGAGGTTAAAATCGGGGCCTGCTTACAAGACTCAGTGAAGAGACAACTAATTGATCTGCTTCAAGAATATGTGGACGTGTTTGCTTGGTCTTATCAGGATATGCCAGGGTTGGACACCGACATTGTTGTGCACAAGCTGCCTTTGAGAGAAGAGTGCCCACCGGTCAAACAGAAGTTGCGCCGTACTCGCCCAGACATGGCTATGAAAATCAAGGAGGAGGTACAAAAGCAATGGGACGCCGGGTTCCTTGCCGTAACTAGCTATCCGCCGTGGGTTGCTAATATAGTACCTGTGCCTAAGAAAGACGGAAAAGTAAGGATGTGTGTTGACTACCGGGATCTGAATAGAGCCAGCCCGAAAGATGACTTCCCATTACCTCACATTGATGTATTGGTGGATAACACGGCTCAGTTCTCGGTATTCTCCTTCATGGACGGATTTTCAGGATATAATCAGATCAAGATGTCACCTGAAGACATGGAGAAGACAACATTCATTACACCTTGGGGCACGTTCTGTTACAAAGTGATGCCATTTGGACTGAAGAATGCTGGTGCAACATATCAACAGGCTATGGTGACATTATTCCACGATATGATCCATAAAGAAATAGAATGTTACGTGGATGACATGATTGCCAAGTCCCTTACTGAAGAAGACCACCTGGTAAATCTGCTGAAACTATTCAAGCGTCTGAGGAAGTACCAACTGAAATTGAACCCCAACAAATGCACATTCGGGGTGCGATCTGGTAAGCTGCTGGGCTTTATTGTAAGCGAGAAAGGGATTGAAGTTGACCCTGATAAAGTCAAGGCTATTCAAGAGATGCCTGCACCGAAAACTGAGAAAGAAGTTCGAGGGTTCTTAGGTCGATTGAACTACATTTCACGGTTCATATCTCACCTTACAGCAACCTGTGAACCCTTGTTCAAGCTGTTAAGAAAGGAACAGACGGTCAGGTGGAATGAAGACTGCCAGAAGGCTTTTGACAAGATCAAAGAGTACTTACAAGAGCCTCCAATCCTTATGCCTCCAGTTGAAGGAAGACCTCTGATAATGTACTTGACAGTATTAGAAGAGTCAATGGGGTGCGTGCTGGGCCAGCATGACGAGTCTGGTCGAAAAGAGTATGCAATATACTACCTGAGCAAAAAGTTTACCGACTGTGAACAACGTTATTCACTGCTCGAGAAAACTTGCTGTGCTTTAGCGTGGGCTGCTCGCCGACTGAGACAGTATATGTTGTCCCACACTACTTTGTTGATATCAAAGATGGATCCAGTCAAGTACATTTTCGAGAAGCCAGCTCTTACCGGACGGGTTGCAAGATGGCAGATGATTCTCACAGAATACGACATCCAGTACACCTCTCAGAAAGCCATCAAGGGCAGTGTACTATCTGAATATCTTGCTGAGCAACCCATTGATGACTACCAGCCTATGAGATTTGACTTCCCTGATGAAGACATCATGTTCATTAAAGCAAAAGATCATGAAGAGCCTATTCACACTGAAGGGCCCGACCCGGAAGAATAATGGACTATGATGTTTGATGGGGCTGTTAACATGAATGGTCGTGGTGTTGGTGCAGTACTCATTACACCCAAAGGAGTTCACATGCCTTTCTCGGCAAAACTCACTTTCAACTGCACTAACAACGAAGCTGAATATGAAGCTTGCATTATGGGTCTTGAGGAAGCCATTGACCTCAGGATCAAGACATTGACTGTATTCGGAGATTCAGCTCTAGTAGTTAATCAAACCAACGGAAAATGGTACACACACCAGGATCATCTGATACCTTACAGGGATTATACAAGGAGGTTATTGACTTTCTTTACAACGGTCAAACTTGAGTATATCCCTCGGGACGAGAATCAGTTTGCAGATGCTCTTGCTACCATTTCATCCATGATCAAAGTTCAAGCTGCTAACTTTGTACCTCAGATTTCAGTGTCCAGACTTGATAGACCAGCATATGTGTTCGCAGCAGAAGTTGTCAAAGATGATAAGCCTTGGTTCCATGACATTAAATGCTTCTTGGAGGATCAAACATACCCACCTGGGGCATCTTCCAATGATAAGAAGACTTTGAGAAGGCTTGCTGGTAGTTTCTTTCTGAACACTGATGGGTCTTTATACAAAAGGAACTTTGATATGGTACTCCTCAGATGTGTTGACAAGACGGAAGCAGATTTGTTGATGCATGAAGTGCACGAAGGATCTTTTGGTACCCATGCCGGAGGGCATGCCATGGCTAAGAAATTGTTAAGATCGGGATATTACTGGATCACAATGGATGCAGACTGTTGTGCTTATGCCAGGAAATGCCACAAATGCCAGATTTATGCGGATAAGGTGCATGTGCCTCCCAATCCTTTGAACATAATGTCTTCACCATGGCCCTTTGCCATGTGGGGCATTGATATGATTGGCAAGATTGAGCCAACTGCTTCAAATGGCCACAGATTCGTCCTGGTCGCCATTGATTATTTCACCAAGTGGGTTGAAGCAGCCTCATATGCAAATGTTACGAGACAAGTGGTAGCCAGATTTCTGAAGAGAGATATCATCTGTCGATATGGAGTTCCCGAGCGAATCATTACTGATAATGGTTCCAATCTAAACAACAAAATGATGGCTGAGTTATGCCGGGACTTCAAGATCCAACACCACAATTCTTCTCCTTACAGGCCAAAGATGAATGGCGCTGTTGAGGCGGCTAATAGGAATATCAAGAAGATTGTGCAAAAGATGGTAGTCACCTACAAAGACTGGCATGAAATGCTACCATTTGCCTTGCATGGGTACCGCACGTCAATCAGAACATCCACTGGGGCAACACCGTATCAACTTGTGTATGGTATAGAGGCAGTCCTACCAGTTGAAGTTGAATTACCCTCCCTCCGGGTATTGATGGATGTTAAGCTGAACGAAGCAGAATGGGTCCGGTCCCGATACGAGCAACTGAGTCTGATTGAAGAGAAAAGATTGGCTGCAATCTGTCATGGGCAGTTATATCAGAAAAGAATGAAGAAAGCCTTCGATCAGAAAGTCAGGCACCGAGAGTACCAAGTAGGAGATCTTGTGCTGAAGAGAATCCTCCCTCCTCATACAGACCACAGGGGCAAATGGACTCCAAATTATGAGGGACCATTCGTGGTAAAGAAAGTTTTCTCTGGTGGAGCACTCATGCTCAGCACCATGGATGGTGAAGACTTCCCGTCCCCTGTGAATTCAGATGCAGTTAAAAAATACTTCGCATAAAAATGACCCGCTGGACATAAAAACAGAATGCAAGTCCAGGCAAAAATAGGGCATCCCGGCGAGTCAAAAACAGAATAAAAGACTCGGGCAAAAGTAAGGGAAAATGAACAAAAAAAATGTACACCCGCTGAGTTGAAAAGCCGCATTGGACAACTCAGGCAAAAATGGGTATCCTGATGGATTGAAAACCCGAAAGGGCAATCCATGCAAAATAAGGGAATAAGCGAACAACTGCATTCTGAATTCATCTGTATCACCCACAACTCGGTAAACCTCGGAAGGATCAAGCTTCAATCAGAATCAACCTTCTCCAGAAAGCAAGACGAGAAGAACGTCAAAAGTCATACGAGTCATAGCAGAAGAGGAAGCTCCTTTGAAAGCATCGTCAACATCGCCAGCATTTTGTTTCTCAATTTGTAACAATCCCCTCATTTCAGGAGATATGTTTCCTTGACTGTATCTTGCCAATTCAGGGCACATGAATTAATAAAATCAGATTTTTCAGTCATGTTTCGTCTTGTACATTTTTATTTGCAAAGAATGTCTGATGTCTCTAAAAAACTAATTGCATGAGTACAGATGCTTTTCTCTAAAAATGATAAAAACACATGCTGGCAGGGAATATACTTACTTTCGAAAGTGCTTAACTCCTATGACGGAATCCAGTAAAGGATACCTCGGGGCCATTTGTGCGTTTCCTTATCTTTGCAGGATTGCAGGTATCCAAAACGCAACTTGGGGCATGCAAGTTACATCCCATCAAGCTGACAAACCAACACTCACTCTTAGCACCCAGGTGTTTTCTCCCCAACTGAGTTGCCAACAACTTTCCCCAGCTAGTTTGCCACATGTCACTTCCCCCAGCCGTAGTGCCAATTATTCTTCCTCAGCAGAATGCAAAATCCAGGGGATCATCTCCCCACAGAATCCCCAGCCTCTGTTCAGAAGGGCAACGCATGAAGGAGTCACAACAGAGTACGGAAGGCTTCTACAAACCCCAGCTGGGTCCCATATTACAAGGATATGTCAATCAGTGACCTAGATCCCCAAGCAGAAACATCTCGTCAGATCCACCAATGATCATATCCCCAGCTGGGATCCTCATTTCAAGTAGATCAGCCAGAGATCTTCGCGGCAGTGGGATCCGAATCCCGGTTTGGTATCTTTGCATAATCATAGCATTCGCATCATATTCACCTACAAAGCGTAGCATTCCGTCTAATACGGAGCATTACGGCAAAAAAATCAAATACATAGCATAATCATAAGTCATGTTGTGAATCGAACACTTGTGAATAATGACCATTCATCAACAATGTACAGAAATCCCCCCAGACTCCCCAGCAGCAGCAGTTGCCTCACAATTCACAAACACCAGTATATATTCCCTTTTGACACCCGTCCGTGTCATCATTCCCCAGTAAAGTCGCCTGGATACCCTTTACAAACAGAACCACCCGTATTACAGATACTTCCTGACACCCGTCCGTGTCAAACCACCAGCAGGAAGCCAAAGACATCACCTTTGCACTCACCTACTTGTATATACATTGTCTTGACACCCGTCCGTGTCATATCCCCAGCGCAGCCGCCTACACTTTTTACAACCCATATACTTGTGGATACTATACTTTTCTTCTTCTGACACTCGTCCGTGTCACTCTCCCCAACAGTTAAAATATTCACCTATACAATACTCATACTCACTACTCATGTTACACTTATACAGATGCTCGTCCGTATCTTATATACACCATCTACACCCCCGCAGATTCGGCATTGGTCCATGTTCTTTGTTAACCAGTTGGTACTCGTCCGTACCATCATCTCAGAATGTGCGTCAAGTGTTTGTTTCTACATGATACTCGTCCGTATCATAGTCTTAAAGATGCTCGTCCGCATCTTTAATCCATACACCGTGTCAAACACTTTTGTCCTCTTGAATATAGATACTCGTCTGTGTCTATTATTCCCCAGAAGAGTCCCTTCAGATTCAACACTCGTCCGTGTTCTTTGTTAACCCGTTGATACTCGTCCGTATCATCATCTCTGAACACGTGTCAGTTTGTTTCTACCCGATACTCGTCCGTATCGCAGTCTTAAGGATGCTCGTCCGCATCTTTAATCTATACACAAACATCTAAACACTTATACCTTTTGTTTCTTGGATGTAAACGCTCGTCCGTGTTTACTATTCCCCAGTAGATCGCCAACAAAGCAAATTTTCTCCTTTTTATCTGACACTCGTCCTGTGTTATGATAAACCTTGAGAGCAGCCGTACCCTGCTAGGTGGTCGTCCTCCACCTCTTGATGGTCGTCCTCCATCATGCTCATCCGATGGCCGTCCCCATCGTTGATACTTTTAGCATTCGTCCCCTGCTAGGTGGTCGTCCTCCACCTCTTGATGATCGTCCTTCATCATTTTATCCAATGGCCGTCCCCATTGTTGATTTTTGGTTATCTGACATTCGTCCTATGTCATGAGAAACCTCGAGAGCAGCCGTCCCCTGCTAGGTGGTCGTCCTCCACCTCTTGATGGTCGTCCTCCATCATGCTCGTCCGATGGCCGTCCCCATCGTTGACCTTTTATCCGGCATTCGTCCTATGTCGCGATATTTCCGGCAGCCGTACCCTGCCAGGTGGTCGTCCTCCACCTAAGATGACCGTCCCTCATCTTAACCCCAACAGAGCAGCCGTCCCCTGCTAGGTGATCGTCCTTCACCTTTGATGACCGTACCTCATCATCTGTTTATTTCATTTATTCTTTAACCCGATGGCCGTCCCCGTCGTGGTCCCTTTTCTTTTAGCCCGATGGCCGTCCCCATCGTCGGTTACTTTGCTTTTTGAACTTGATGGCCGTCCCCGTCATGTTTCATTAATTCCCAGAGAATCTTACAACTTTATCTTGATGGCCGTCCCCATCATAATTTCTTATTTTTCCCAGCTAGTCGGCCGTCCCCGTCTTGGCTTTACCTTTTATCCCCAGCATGTCGGCCGTCCCCGTCATTGCTTTATTTCCCACACTTGTCCCAGCATGTCGGCCGTCCCCGTCATTGCTCTGTACCCAGCAGTCATCCTCTGCTCGACGGTCGTCCTCCGTCGCCTACACTTTACAATATACTTTATTTTCCTTTTACAATCTATATCCCTTTTCTTCTTTATTCTGTGAGTGCAAATTTTGGACTGTCTTTGGTATAACAATTTAGCTACTCAGTATAACAATTTAATTATTAGTTTCAAACCGTCATCAAATCAAAGTTAAAACAACAAAAGAAACAGCAAAACAGCCAAGCGTTCCCAGTGTTACACGACACAGAGCAGGACGCCACTTAGACTCAATAAACGACAAAAGGAATCACTCCAAGCTACTCCCAAACACCGATCTATTATTGAGTATCTGCAGGATGACATAATAGACCATCACTAAAGGCATGCAGAGTGAGTAAATTCACATTCAATATAAATAATATAAAGACGAAATTATAAGACAACATGCCACAATACATCAATTACATCAAGTCTCACCCATATACAACAAAATTCAAACACATCATCATAAAATACAATCATGTTATACCACCAAGAATGAAATTCATCCTACATAATATGCATGTGGTACCGTAACATCATCATGGATGGACACTGGGCCATCAATCCTCCACAAGGGAGCATAACATAAACAACAACACCTCATTCCACACTATGGGATTGACGCCTCGATCATCATAAGTATGCCATGAATGCAACGATGCAACAATATCAACATAATAATCATAATCAACGATGTTAGTAGGAAAACAATAATGACGACCTAATGTAAACACCCCAAATTTGCCCTCACCCATTCACACCATGGCTTGTGATCATTTCATATGCATAAACACAACCATAACATCTCATATCCCATTTTTTATTCACTGCATAGATTCAAAGTCATCTGCACCTAGGGTTTGTGATCTGAGCAAGCCAAGAGCCTCTTGAGCCACTCCAAAGGCTACCAATCACTTCAAAGGGATCCATGTGTGTTCTTGTATCATATTACATCCTCTCAAAGTCAAGAATGCAAAAGAATCACAAGAACTGGGATTAGTATGGAAGCAGAGCCAAGTTTGACTGCACAGTTGACCTAAAATTAGGGTTTTGGTTTCAGAGGCCATAACTTCAAATTTTTTGGTCATTCTTGTTTCCATTGGTCTCTATATGGTATAGGGAGTATGCATATCAATTTTCATGAAGAAATTCCATGGGGAAGTCATCTGATCAAGAGTTGACTTTCTGAGCAAGTCAGTGCAAAATCAGGGCATCTGAGGCCCCCAATGACCCAACCAAGGGGTGATCTTCATCATTTTGAGTGTATATGATTTTTATTTGATCATAGAAGAAGGTTGAAGTTCACAAAATTCAAGAATTACAAGTTTTTGCAAAGTTGACTTTTTAGGGCATGGTTGACTTTTAAGAAATATGTCATTTTATGCCACTTTTCAAGCCTTACTTTTTGATCCAAAAATGCTTCAAATGGAAAAACTTTGGTCATGAAAGTTGTAGATTAGATCTTTCCCTTTTCAAAAAGTACAAGAACATGATCTAATTCTTCTTGGATCAAAAGTTATGGTGTGTCAAAGTTGGCAAAAATCACTAATTTTCAAGGTATGCCTCAAATGAGAAACTTGCAAAAACTTTGTACCAAGGCATTTGTGACTTCTAATTCATATCAAACCAATGCACAAACATCACATGTGACCTAAAAATCATATTTGAACCAAAAGATCACATGTTCATGGTTGGCAAGGCAAGAGATTTTCATGAAGTTTCAAAAGTAAGCAACTTGCAAAAACTATCATCACACCTCACCCACTTGATGTCTTGGATGCTGAACCAGCCATAGCTTCTCCCCTCACCATGCTGCGCCAGTCCATGTACTTGTGCTAGCCTAGGGCTCAACCCATGCTTTCCTTACACCAAAGTTGACATTTTGCAAAAGTGAACTTACCTATCACAGCAGGCCAGGTCACATCATCTGACCAATTGGAGTTGTTTATACTATCCATTTGCTAGCCATTTCACACAAGGAGCCAGCCTGAAACAAGCCCTAGCAAGACATACACAAACTCACCCCATTTTGCATTTCTCTTCGAATCTGTCTCCATAGCTCACAAGCACAAAAACCAATTCCACTAATCAACTCACCATGCTTCATTAAGCCCAGACCAACACCCAAAACAGCCAGGAGCACACTAGAACTCAGCCTTCATAAAAACTGCCACAAAGCTTCCCTTCTTCGAATCACCTTCCACAGCCACAAAACACCAAAACTTTCTTCACTAACAAGTCAAACACACTCAAGAGAGCAAGAATCCACCATTGGAGTAGCCTGAAACCTCACCATTCCTGACTGTGAAACCTGCTGCACCAGAACTTCCCTCTTCAAACCAGCCATCCACAAGAACTTTGAAGCTTCTCTTTGAGTTCAAAAGAGTCAAAGAAGTTCATTTGCACACAAAGGAAGTTCTGGAAGCTCACTATTGAAGTTTTCCAGCTCAGGTATGGCCAAGAACACTTTCTCATAAAGCTTTGATTTTTTGTTATAAACTGAAAGTGCATGCTTTAAGGATCATTGTGATATGTTTAGAATCGAAAATGGTGAAAGAATGAGTATTTTATGAGTGTCTGAAAGTTTGGCCCCATTTTTGTTTTGTTTCGATTCAACCTGTTCTTGCTAGATAAATGATGATTGATTGTTGATTTGAGTTGCTAGAAGTGTGAGGATTGTTTCTGGGCGTTTAATTTGACTTGGGGTAGCCTAGATAAGAAGCTAGGGTTTTGACATGGCCGGAGAAGACAACCGGAGCTCATCTCCGGTCGCCTGAATGTAATTAGGGTTAAGCCTGGTTAATTAAGCAACTTTGAATCTTGAGCGTAGGATCATCTGACTTTCCTTGACTTCGCGCGTGGATGAGTGGTTCAGATGGGTCCACTGTGCCCTAATCACCATTAACTCATTTAATTATTTCATAAAACTTAATTAAAGTCAGAAGCAATCTAGACCCTTCATTCACGCGCGCGGTCAACATTTTCAAATCCAGAGTGAATCCTGGCCCTCCATCCTGCATACTTCAGTCTATTTTCATTTTTATTTCATTTTCTTTCATTTAATTTCCACAATTTATTTAAAATAGCAAAATTGTTTTAAAAATTATGAAACTTTTTCTCAAGAGTTTCATTAATTTTTAAAACACAAAAATATTTTTATTTTCATTTTTAGCATTTAAAAAGTATTTTAAAATATTTAAAAGTTTATTTTTAATTGATTAATGAAAATTAATTTATTAAAAATACTTTTAGGTATTTAAAAATCACCAAAAAATTCATGAAATGTTCTAAGACATTTAGAAACATTGTCCAACCTTCAAACCAAATTTATTTTTTGATCTTGATGCATTTTGAGAATTTTTCATTGATTTAAAATCATTTTTAGGCATTAATTTGATCCATAGTTCAAAAAATCATTTCTGCCTATTCATGAGGAGTTGGACATTGACTCTTCTTGCATTGCATTGTGTTTAGCATGTAGTTTTTGAGATTAAATGGCCATGATTTGATCTTCCATTTTTCAATTTGTTTAACATTTCTTTTGTTTAGGAACCCTAAAACCCTAGAAATCTTAAGAAAACCATAACTTGAACTTGGTTAGGAGTTGAGACTTCTCCTTTGGGCATTGGGTTAGTATAGGATTAGGGGTCCTTTGAGTGCATTTTCAATTTTTTATCTTAGGGTTTGCTTCTGATTTTGATTTTTGTTTGATGTATGGTTCATAAACCCTAATTTGGGCTTCCATATGCATTCATCTTGCATTCTCTTGCATAACATGACTTGCCATGACATTCCTTGCTTCCATTTGATTCATTTGACATCATAAGACATATTGAAAGCATGTTTGATCATTGCATCATGTATTTGCCATGTTGTATGTCATGTGCACTTCATAACTTTTCATGTATGTTCATGTGTCTTAATATGCTTCATCTGCATCCATAAACTTGTATGATCATCTCCATGCCTTGTTTCATGTTTGTATCACTTCATAGCATCATTATCATCGTAAACATGCTTCTGGTTTTGATTCACATCATGTCATCTCATCCCATTTTGCATTTCTTTTCTAAGCTTTCAGGTGGTAAGTGACTTTGAGAAGTGAATTTGCCTTCACTTCTCATAACTTTTCTTTTCATCTCTCTTGCATCCATGCTGCATTTTTATATGTGTTTGGGTTTGAGCTTGCTCATTATTCTTCTTCCCACTTTCTTTCTCCAAGTGACTTGACTTCTTGAATGAAGCAAGTTGCTTTGCTTCTCTTGATCCTTTCATCTGCTTCCTGGTGGTTCCATTGAAGATTGTTCTTGCAAACCTCACAAACCTTAGGAACAACCAAGCATGACAATGATTAGGGTTTTGATTAGTCTCCCCTCTTAGTTTTACCTTTGTGTCTCTCTTGAGTCCTCTCTTCTCATCTCATAATCAGGGACTAAACCCTAAAGGCTTTAAGGCTTTGTGATTAAGCTTATGCCTGCATCCTTCTATTAGGATGGAGTGTATAACTTTAATCCTAAGTGTTAAACCCTTAATGTGTTTAACTCCTTTAGTCAATTCACTTAATAATCATCAAGACATCACACTTGTAACTTGGGCCTTGCATTAGGGTTCTAATTCTTCCTTAATTGGTTAAGAAGGACTAACCCTAGTGTTAATGGACAAGTCCCCCTCAAGTTGTCTTACAAACCATAAAACTCACTTCATCATCATATTATTAAATAAAATCCATCTAATAAAGGCTTGTTTTGTCATGAGCTTAATCCCTAATCATAGATTAAGTTGAGGAGCTTTCCTCAGCTTAAACATCCTCATCTATTATCCTTCTATTAGGATGGTGTAATGAGTCTGTTTAATCTTTGATTATGGCTTAATCTCATTACTCAACACTAAACAAAAACAACAAAAACATATAAATAATCACAAGTAGGTTAATGATCTTAATCCTACATTAAAGGTGTTTAAGTGTGAGAATCTGACTTCACACTTAAGGTACTCTCATTACCCCTAATCAGAGGGAAGATGTGATGAGTTTACTAAATCCATTGGTTTAGGCTTAAGCTCATTAACTTATGACAAACTTTCAAAAGCAATAAAAGACTGAAAACACAAAAACAAACAATAATCGTCTCCTTCGGGATTCTTTTCTCATCATCTTCACTCACAAACGAGAACTTGCTTCTTCCATCTAATGCAAGACAGTTAGCATCTGTGCCAGACAGATCATACACTTGAGCATAGGCAAGTAAGCAGTTCATAAGTCAATTCTTTTTTTCAGTCTCTTTGGGTCGAACTACGGTGTTCTGACTTCCTCATTGCACGAGAGGATACGTAGGCATAACTTAACAGTTATCGAACAAAAATCTCTGTATATTCCCCCTCCTTCTAGCTTTATTCTTTAGCCTCATGATCTTGAGCATTTCACTCTGTTCTTACACTGACACTTTCATACTTCATATCACTTATACACTATACACTGACACCTGTACACCCTTTTCCAGCTATTTTATACACAGATTACACTGACACTGCCCCTTTAAAACACAAATCTTCTAAGCGTGGATCCCGTCGAGTACGACGGACAATCTGGGTGCTAATACCTTCCCAGGTTGTAACCAACCCCCTTTCTCAGTCTCTCTGGTTCGCAACCGTCTTATCCATATCTTTCTAGGTCTATGCAGCATTGCCTTTCCTCCGGGATAAAAATGCCTAGCTGGCGACTCTATTCATCTCCAGTGAGTTCACTGCTGTGTGTTCTCATTGCCCCTCTCGCCGACCGTTCGCGTCTGTACCTTTATTTGGGCCAGTCCCATTTTATCGGGAGCGACACCTAAAAAAAGGTTTTTAGTCACAAGTTCACACTTGGTTCGTCCATAAGCAAAATCCAACACACAATCCTTTTCAGGAAGAAAACAAAATAATAGACATCTCATGCTTAGTATACCAATTTGTCCTCTTTCTTTAATTCCTTGGCAAGAACTAAAAACAACAACATACTTAATCCCACTAGAGGTAAATTCCAAATATTCCGATCATTTACAAATCACAGAAGCTTTCCCTTAAACTTGAAAACTGAGGTAATGCACTCCTCGGAAGAACCTTGCTGTCTCTACTTACGTATTAACTTGGGTTCCCTTACCTTTTACTAATCACCTCGTAGAGAGTCTCCACATCTTCCTATCGGTACCAAGAACGCTTCAATCAGGCACTCCAGTCAAAATGTAAGAACCTTAGAAAAATCAAATTCTTCAAAACTTAACAGCGGTAACCGGTTACTACTAGGAGGGTAACCGATTACTCAATGCAAATATGAACTTCCTGTAGCTAAAAGAGATTTAGAAACACAATTCTGTAAACGGGTACTACCCAGAGGGTAATCCGATTACTTCAAACACAGAAGCACAATTCTGGTTTTCATTGCTACCTAAACCTCCCAACTCATTCCAATCACGTACAAAAGTTACAACCATACCAATAGACGATTCTACACATATAATAATCACACTACTAGAGTCCTAATGGGCGAACCATCATTGATTACACTTCCTTAACTTTAGTTTCAACAACAACTTAACAACTCCATTGTACATTCGTCCAAGAAATACATTCCGTTATCACTTCCTCATATTGCACTGTTAATACCGTTTCCATATCGTGTTCACTTCACGCTATGTGGCAATCCTCTCATACCCAAACATAATCCATCTTACTAGAGTATTCCCGAAACCAAGGTGCTTACTCTAACACTTAACACAACTTCATCTGGTCCATACCAAATACACCCTATGTTCCTAAATAAGGCTCATTCTTTATCTAACACTATACCTTATACCATTCCTTGGGTAATTCAACACTTCTGAATTGACCCCTTACTAAAAATATAACACCCTAATGCATCAATCTAAACTTTGTCTCCTCGGTCATAATCGAATACACAACCACAATCTTCCACTCTCCGTTCAGGGTATACTTGTCTCACTTGAAACGTGTAATCACATCCGTGTGCTCCTCTTCACGCTTCACTATAACTTTAGGTTCTCAAAAGAAATGAAATCCTTAACTTGTAACTTCTATCCATCCGTAGGGAATTATCCGAATACATTCCTTGAAGTACCCACGTTCATCTATGATGCCACCACGATCTTAGAACTGAAACACTAACAATTAACTCGCTCCTGAACCTTACGTCACACGCTCCACAAAGCATGTTCTATTTTCGTGGAAATGATATCTCTCAAAACTCTTGTACATACTAGTGACCAATACTGATCCACCAGTGACTTTACATATTCCTTGATACAATGACTATTCATCCTGTAGATATCTTAACCTTTCAAACTCTATCCATTCCAAAGATTTCTCGAACAACACACTACTCTTCAACTCCATGTTACAGAAGTACAACTCTTAAGAAGACTCCAACCGAGCTGACCAAAGCTCCCTTTGCTAACTCTTGGCTTGAGCCTACTCTCACAGCACAAGTTGCGACAACACTTCAGAGTCCTCGTGGTCGCACAACCATGATTCTACCTATCGCATACATATCATTAGGTTGATCAGGCCCAATATTACATAATATGATATTAAGAACCATGCCGGCAAGACACACATAAGAGGAAGAAAAGATTTACTTATGATGTTTCAAGGCTAGGTCGAGGATACGACCTGCTCTGATACCAACTGTAACGCCCATATAATATATATCTTGAATAATATCATACATGTGTTATTTTGGTACTGACACCATCATAAGTTCCTAATAGCATAATTCACATTCTTGACCAATTCTAAAATCAATACAAACTATGGTGCAAGACATGGAAATTATACTAAAACAAAAATGCTAAGATCAATACAATATTCATTATTGTACAAAGATAAATACACAACGGAAACTAAATCTATGCTTCTCTTGAAACATCCCGAGCATAGCTCCATTTGTAAATCAAACCTGCAAAAGAAACCTGAAAAACAACAACAATAATGGGGTGAGATATCAACATCTTAGTGGATTCCCTATCATAAAGTTCTCTCAGCTCTAAAGGTTCAAATTTATCCACTACTCAGGTCTTTGGTCACTTCTCTATAAGGAACCAAAACAAAATAGAACAAAAGTCCATACACACTCTCGACATTAAACGAGTGGAACATCTACCTCGAGCCTTTACGGATGCTTCTCGTGGGACTAAAGGTAACCCACCTCAAGTCTTACTCAAGACTTTATGGAGGACTTGATATAACACTCACCCAAGTCTTTACGGATGCTTCCTGTGAGACTCAGAATAACCCACCTCAAGACTTACTGCGTAATCCAGTGTAGTACTCACCCCAAGCCTTTACGAATGCTTCCCGTGGGACTCAAAGCAACCTACCTCAATACTTACTTAAGACCTTACGGAGTATCTAGTAACATACACACCTCAAGTCTTTACGGATGCTTCCCGTGGGACTCAGAATAACCCACCTCAAGACTTACTCAAGATTTACGGAGTCCCCAGTGTAAGACATAACTCAAATCACTATCCACGCCTCACTAACGGTAACTCAAGACTTTACGGATGCTTCCCGTGGGACTCAATGTCACCCACCTCAAGACTTACTCAAGACTCTACGGAGGACACCGTGTAATACACAACTCAAGCCTTTACGGATGCTTCCCGTGGGACTCAGAATAACCCACCTCAAGACTTACTCAAGACTTTATGGAGGATCCAGTGTATTACACGCCAACGATTTCGCAACAACCTAGGATAATCCTAAGCATCTCACAAGTCATACCATCTAACAATTTCTAGTTACATTACTAGGCCGCACTATTAGTTTATGGTAAGGTTTCCTCATTCTTTCTCCATTCTTGATGCCTTTAATTATATAATTCTCAATTAAATAATCTAACATTTTAATTTAATTTTCACAATTAAACTAATCCCACAATAATCTCATTGTTCTCTACTTTCATTCAATCCTCATGATTAAACACATATTCTACAAATCGATTAATACCATAATTCTCTAACTAACATAAATACGGTTAATTATAAAAGTCGGGTAAAAATAATATTTCTTGGCATCATAAGATAGTACATATTTTTAGCTTCGAATCGATATAAAGAATACATAAATCAGATAAAGGATGAAGAAGTTATGAATTTTTAAAAGAAGTTCAAATTAATATTTTTCTGCTCATAACAGTGGTAACCGGTTACTTACTAGACGGTAACCGGTTACATGCGTAAGAATTGCTCTTTGTATTCTGATTTTTCAACAGGTAACAGGTTACTTACCAGACGGTAACCGGTTACTCGCAGTCAACAGTAAAAAATATTGCGTTTTACAAATGCAGAAATTTCCATTTTCATACTCAATCAACCCCAAACACCAAAATGATTTCAAACATGTGTTTCTATACATACTAGTAACATACTCAAGTAATTTTTATCGATTTTTAACCGTTTAAACTTTCGATTCTAAGATTTTTCTACAAAAACCCCAAAACTCACAAACTCAAAACTCAACCAAAAGCTAAAACAAAGTTTCTATCTAAGAACCCACCTTGACAATGAAGAGGAGTTTGATGAAGAAATGGTGATGATTCTTGATCTTGATGCTTCTAGGGTTTCCAATTTTCCTCTTCTCTCTTTTTCTCCATTTCTCTTCTTCTTTTCCCTTTTCTTTCTTTCTTTTCTTTTCTTTACCAACTTTCTTCTCTTTCTTATAAAAACCATTCTTTCTTTATTTATAACATATAACTTGTTTTCTTTAATAAACCAAACAATTGTTATACTGATATAGCAATTAGTTAGTAACCTAACAAATCTAAATTGAGAGTATCCAAAAATGTCTCTGAGTCAAATAATACTTAATTAATTAATTTAAGTTCGTCGGTTGCTCTAATTATTTTAATTGAAAACTCTCAGAGCACACCGGGACCCTATTAAACTTAATTAATATTATCCAGAGCATTTAATTAAATACATGTATTATATCCTCCCCTCCTTAAATTGAAATTCGTCCTCGAATTTCATTTACTCATCAACAATGACAATTTGCAACACTATCTTAGATCCATACTTCCCCTACATATCTTGACATATTAAAGTTCCAACTCTTGATTTCGCGACTCAAAGCCTTCGTTCATAACAAATCAAACTTTATACCTTTACTCATATGCTTGTTCCAACATCGGGTTAACTTCCAATTTACTATTTCCGCAAATTCATCAGTTGTTTCATACTAAATCACTTAGGCTCATCTCTCCTTCGGAGAAACATACCATTGTAATTCCTTCCATTGAGTCATAACACAAGGCATAACACTCCAACTCGATTTCGGAACCACAACACTCGATAAAACTCCACAGGGTATCTTAGTGAAATCTTATCTACACAAAACTTTCAACAACCGTTCTTATTAAGATCCTTCAACTACTAAAACCATTTCAAAGTTGTCAAACAACTGCTGTACCAATTCCACTTGGTTTGATGTTATACGCTGTATCCATTTCACATCCGACGCTTCATCCTTTCAGTGTCTTACATAAGGACAACACACTTAGAACAAAAATTCTCTTACCCCAGCACTTGTAAATAATTCTCTTCTGATTCTTAATAATCCGACTGGACTCTTTTATCTGTCTCCTTCCACTACGCTTTCGAAGTCTAACATTGGAGATACCACAAATTCTCAAGCAACACTAGGTAGTTGATAGTCTGCGAAGAACACATGTATCCATCAGAGCTCTCACCAACCAACGAAATAAAACTTGCAGACATTCAGGGATAGGACAACTTACTTGTCAACCACACAAAAATAACATCGGTCCAAACTCTCCAACGACAGAGATACAGGGGTTGTACTGCGGCAATCAAAACTTATACACTTCCGATTCCATTCTAAACTCGAAACAATTTATCCAATTCAGCTTAATGAATCTGACCATGGTTACTATACTCCATGTCAATCCTCTTCACAGGATTCTATTCACTCAAGGTTTCTACTAACACAAGGTTTCCCCTTAATAACAACGTAGTAACGTCACAAAGCTTACAATCCTTAGTGAGTCACTCGTACCAAACTGAAATCACCATTAGTATACATGCAGATTTCCATAACACTTGCCTCTTGCATACAACATTCCACACACTCACCTTTGAAGACCATACAAAAACTCTCGTTCAAATCCATTTCTCTCAAGGTTCTCGTTCCTCGAATGATCCAATTTACATGTTAACTTTGGAACATTCACCTCTCACTCTTACCTGGAAGGGTAACTTAGAATTCCATATCCCGAGTACGGTTCAACTGCACACATTTGGTATTACTTTTACGAAGTCCATAACTTGATGTTAAGAATTAACGATACAAGAACTGACCAATTGTTCATCTCTTATCCTCACTATAATTCAAATACCAAAATATTTCCTGAAAGATCAACACTTCATGAGCCTCATATAACTTCACAATTTAGTTCCTTAGTAGTCGTAACGACGATACATCAAAACTTCAGATCATTTACCGTCTACCAAAATATGCTCAAAGAAAAGTCCAACACTTTATTCTCCAATACTTCGAACGAAACCCAAAACGAACTTACAGTTCAGAAAGTACGATTCTCTAAAGTCCTCCACAAAAGTCATGTGTCAACTGAATTTGTGATGACTCTTACAACTTCCCAACCTTAGTATGTAGAATCATAATATATGACTCAAAATAATTAACAAATTAATTTAAACTACTTTTGGCCGGAAGGAAATCAATGTGGAGATTAACTAGCCAAATATAACCTTACTTTGAAGAACCATTTATAACCTTACTTTGAACAACCATGATCTATTCATTTTTCTGAATCTCGAAGAATGATTTCAACATTATATTAGCTAATAATATCTCTAGGATCTCATTCTTGTTATAGTTTCTTAGTCTTTTTTCTTTATCTTCTTTAGACAATTATATCCTCCTTTCTAAATTACTTTTGTGTTTTTAAAGGTTTAATTTTCTCTAAAAAGCAGATTATGAAACTTATTTTAAAATAATGAACTTATTTATATTTTAATTATTTTTTTCATAAAAAAATAATTATTTAAAAAATGATATATAGTTTTGTGAAAAATACCCGAAGAAATTGTGACTATTTTAATAAGATTATTAGAACCATATATTATCTAATCTTATTCATTAATTAATTTTTAATTTTTTTGAATTTTAAAACAATAATAATGATATATATTACTTGTACAACTATTTTTATTAGACTGATTTATAAGAGTAATTTGATTCTTTAAACACACTCATAAAACAAATCATATTTTAACTTAAAAAAACTAATTAAATTTTAGCAAAATTGATCTCACTATTATATTATCACCATATTTCACTAAACCGACCTGAGCACGTGTCACACATCCATTGGTTCCTAATCAAATACCCTGTGTGAGAATATCATTACCCTAACTCTCATCCCTCATATAAATAAGGTCATAGCCACCAAACTCTCGCTCGATATAACTTCAAGATCTTTCCACAATCACAATACAAATACCCTCTTTTCTCTCTTTCTCTCTCTACTTTCTCTCTCTAAATTCATCGCAAATCTGCTCAAACCCAAATCACACTCTCTCTTATAAAAACCTCACGATACAAATCTCAATTTCTCCATCACTCTCTCAATATAAAAGAACCGTTTTTCAAATCATTCGCGCTCAATTTCTCATATCCTACATAAACCCTAATTTCTCTCTAGAAAATAAGGTCTGATTTCAACACTCATCGATCTAAATCGTTTATACATAAATAAATCCCCAAATTTTCAATTGGATTCTTGAAAACCCTATTTAATTGACTTTTTTTCTCCCAATTTTCTTAGATGAAAATTGTTCAAAGTGAATGATTGATTTGGAACATGGTGTTAGGGTTTTTGGTTGTTGGGTGGTTCTGTGTTGATTGATTAAGGGTTTAATTTGTTATTATAAATATATATTATTAGGGTTGATGGCTGATCAAGGATTGGAAGGGAGCCAGCCGGTAGATCTACAGAAACATCCTTCTGGGATTGTGCCTACCCTTCAGTGAGTATCTAAATATATTTATATATTTTTAATCTAGTGTTTAGTTAATGAAAAGTTAGAAGTGATAAATCATAGGTTTTGTTGGTTTCATTGGATGATTAGAGAGTTTTGAGATGCGGGCTTTACTCTTTTTATGCTTTGAGACTTTTAGTGACCTAAAAGTGTTAGTATCCAATTGAACTGTTCAAGTGATTCCCCCAATGGAGATATATGGTAATGGTATTGGAAGTTTTTGTCCAAATAATTGATGATAGTTGAGATAGAACTGAGGGAGGGTTGGAAGTTTAGACAAAATTAAGGAATGAATGTAACTGAAGGAAGAAGTTGGAAGTTTTGAACCACTCAACGAAGTTTTGAACCACTCAACGCCTGCGTATACAATTTTCACAAAACATTAACACGACCTGCGTAGCATATAGCGTTGTAGCTGTTGGAGAGGCTATGGTATCATTGTTTGTATCTGAGTTTTCACAGAATTTTAAGAAGTCAACTAATTACAATAAGTGGCCAATAAGGCAATAAATACTTGACAAACCATAGTTTATATGGAATAAATGAAGGTGATAGAAAATTTTACCTAAGCAAAATAATTAATTTTATCTCATAATCATAAGATCTGCGGCATTATATCGAACTAAACTTTAGGAAGTTAAGAGCTGACAAGACAATAAGACTGACATTGTAATGCACAAGTTAAGATTATGAAAGAATGCTTTAGAGAGAAATTCTTGTCGCAACTTATTGTGTAAAAGATGGTTGGTTATCATATTATCTTAAGTGTGTAGTTTGTATGGAGAAGATATTTCAGAAGTATCTCTTAGAAAAGTGAATCAGATGGAGGTTATCCTAATAATCAAAGGTAGGAAGAAACTAGTAAAAACTACAAGCCAAATTATTAATAAGAAATAATGTTTTAAGTTGCGCTTGTCTTTCTTTAGACACTATTCTCGACTGGAAAATATTCTGCTGCTTAATTCATATTGTTAATTGCCAACAAGTTGAGAAAGTCCATTATGTTGTTTTCTTCATTTTACATTACAGTATGAAATATCTACTAATAATTTTGTTATTATTTACAATGAAGATTGGAGTATGTAAAAAATTTGCTTCACTTTAGATTGGCATATCTAATAACTTTTTTTCTTCCTATTTACTTTAGAATAAACTAATTACTAAGGTGTTTGTACTTCTAGAAATATTGTTTCAACAGTCAATTTAGACTGTAAGTTGGACCTCAAAGCAATTGCACTCCAAGCTCGTAATGCAGAGTACAATCCCAAGGCAAGTTTTATCCGTTGATATTGAATTTTATTCAAACACATCTTTGTTATGTATGCGATGTGCGTCCTTCCTTTTTCCATTGCATTGGTAGTAAAAGTTGACTTGATGGTTATACTGTTGTCTATCCTAAATTTTGAAAACTCTTTCACTTCTTTCTAGACTAGAGAAACTTAGTTTATCATATACTAGTATTTTATATTAATGTCCCTTTTGATATCAATTACTTGTTGCCATTCTTTTGCTATACAAATTCAATAATCTGCCAATACTGATGATTGTGATCAATTCTTTGCAGCGTTTTGCTGCTGTCATTATGAGAATCAGAGAACCGAAAACAACTGCACTTATCTTTGCTTCTGGCAAGATGGTATGCTCGTTGTTGCACTTTCCGCTTTTGTCATAAAAAGGATTTTTGTTTGTCTTTTTAACATTGCAGTCAAATAAAAAAGATTGCGAAGTTTTGTGTTTTTGCAGATGTCCCTAATGTTTTCTTTTGTTAAAACAAAATAAATTAGTATGGCACTAGTGAAGGATTTCTCTTTCTTATGTTCTAATTTAACTGGTATGACTAGGTTTGTACTGGAGCCAAGAGTGAGCAACAGTCCAAACTGGCAGCAAGGAAGGTGTGTTCTTTGTTCTTCCATGGCCCGCCATCCACCATTGACGGCACTCGGCCAGAGAACTAAGTCATTTGTGTTGAATTGGATTTGAGCCTGTTTATTTTTCAGAAATTTCTAATATTTTTTAATTTACCTTTTCTACTTGTGCTTTCAGTATGCTCGTATCATCCAAAAACTTGGTTTCCCGGCCAAATTTAAGGTAAAACATATACCCTTTCAGATTACCTTAACTGAAAATTTTCATCACCCATGGTTTATTTGCGCTTTGTCTCGTAGTACCTAAGTAGTACTTGATTCCTTTGGCTTCATGCTTCAGGATTTCAAGATCCAGAACATTGTTGGCTCTTGTGATGTTAAGTTCCCGATACGGTTGGAGGGTCTTGCATATTCCCATGGTGCTTTCTCTAGTGTAAGCTATTTTACTACCCACTCTGTTCATTTTTAATTGTCGTTTTAAAGTTACTTAAGCATAGCTTACAACAACAACAACAACAACAACAATAATAACAACCACCAAGCCTTATCCCACTAAGCGGGGTCGGCTACGTGGAACAACTCTTGCCATAATGTTCTATCCATAACCATAACCATAGCTTGTGGTGCCTGAAATCCTGATGCTTGTGTTAAATGTCTGATATCGAGTCTTTATATTTGTATGTATGAATGTCTACAAGTTAAAAAAAAAATGCTAAACTTGCTATATGTGGTGGTAGTATGAACCAGAGCTGTTTCCCGGATTAATCTACCGTATGAAGCAACCGAAGATAGTCTTGCTTATTTTCGTCTCTGGAAAAATAGTTCTAACAGGAGCCAAGGTAATATTTTTATATACAATCCCATTTTAGAATTTTCATCCTCAAAATACTAGTTCATTCAAATTTATATATTCTTCATTTTATTAGGTGAGAGATGAGACTTATGCAGCCTTTGAAAACATATATCCCGTGCTCACTGAGTTCAGGAAAAATCAACAATGGTATTTATGATTCATTTTGTTATAATTTCAATGAATCAGTGCTAGTTTTGTGTCTACTACTCTTCTGATTTTTTCCTTTCGCCATCAAGATATATCTGCATTGGGTATATATCTCAGACTTCGCAGTTGATGCAATTCTAGGTTGTATTTGTGAAGCACATACATAGACACTATACATGATCCTGACACTTAACACCGATACTGACACTTTAGACACCGCACCACATGTAGACACCAGTAACAATTTAGGCAAATGAAATTGATTGTATGTACCAACATGGCATGGTCACACTACTATACACGATACTGACACGTGGACCCATTACTATACACGATACTGACACGTAGACACCGGTTACAATTTAGGCCAATCAGTGATTGTATGTACCAACATGGTGTGTCACATCACAAGTGGTAGAAGGAGCAATATGTATTCACTACTACACACGATACCGACACCTAGAGGCACCAGTTACGATTTAGACAAACCAAAGTGATTGTATATGTACCAACATGGTGTGTCACAAGTGGTAAAAACAACAATATGTACCAAAATCATTTATGAAAATTTGATTATATTGCAGAATTTTGTCAAAAGAAGAAGCGGTGTTCTTGTTCTTGCGGAGAAGCTCGTCGAATTGTATATAAACTAAGACAAAGGAGTTATCTGAATTGACAAAATTAAATGTAGTCCTGCTTCTAGTTTTGATGTTGTTATGCGAAGGAGATTTTTCTATTGAATTGATTTTGAAAAGAAAAAAAAAAGATTTTGAAGAGGCAGAAGAAAAAAAAAAAAAGTGGGGGGAGCTAGATGGAATAACATTTTCTGACAGTTATCCTCATGAAATTTTGAGCTATGGGTGGTTGATTTTATAACTGTTAGTTTCAGTTACAAAGTTAAAACCATAGTTTCTGACATTTAACTGTAAAAATAAACAGCTTCTTTTGTTGTATGAAGTTTATATTTTTCCTTATGGAGAGGCCAATTTAATATACAAATTTGGTTCAAGAATACTAAAAGTTGATGTAATTTATATAAACTTCATTCAATAACATGTTTTTACCATGGTTCATGGCTATGGTTCAAGATCTTTTGATAGAATTTATAATATTTCTGTTTTCCTTAGAGAAGACAGATAGAGACCTTATAATCACAATTTTTTTTATTAATTTATAATTCAACATTCTTTTGAAAATTCAGTAGATATATCTAATTTTTAATTACTTTAGAGGCTTGATATAACCAACATGTAGCCAACTTGACTTAAATGAAAAATAATGCAGTTTGAGGTTCTTTCATTGTGGTGTTAAATTAATGTTAATTGAAACATGAAAAGGTTATATTAAAATGGAATTATAGGAAAATAAAAATTGTCAACAATTAAAGTGAATGATTTTGAAAATTAAATCTGTTAGAGCCATGTTTGGATCTAAGCCCCAATTTTTTTAAAAGGACTTGAGTTTTGAGATTATACCTATTGAAGCGTTGAAGAATGAGAAAGAAAACATTGACATTATGCATGTAAAATTCCCCTGCACCAACTCTCTTAGCTGCTAATATAGGATGAGAAAGAACATTAACATTATGCATGTAAAAAACGGATGTTAAACTTTTTAAAAATATTTATTACACATCGTAAAAAGTATATACAACATAATTATTAGTATATTCGTTAAAGAATAACTAATGTACTATAAAATTTTAAAGGAATGTTATAGAAAAGAAAAATGTTGAAGAGTTATAATAGTGAGCAAAAACTTAACTCTCACATTAATTATAAAAGGTATGACTTAAAAATATGTAAGTTAACTCTGTAAAGATTACACTGTTAGCACAATTCAAAACCTAATAATCATGTCTCTCCTAAATTTATCAATAAAAAGCAAAGAAAATTGCATTGAAAACAAAAAAGATATTTCCAAAGTAACTAACATTACAAATTTTTAATGGATTGGTATAAAAGAATAATTATGACAATAGATCTCAACATCCGACCTTAGCTCAGTTGGTAGAGCGGAGGACTGTAGTTGTTAAACAGATATCCTTAGGTCACTGGTTCGAATCCGGTAGGTCGGATTTTCTATTTTTGCTTGTACTCTGTCTCCACTCAATGCGTTGGAATTCCACTTTGTTAGTCGGTTTGATAGAATTAAATTATTGATGTTTGATAAATGAAAATTTATAATTGAAATTAAGTTTTTTGGTAAAATCAATTGATTAAAATAAAATAGTAAAATTTACTGGCTGATAAATATGAAACGAAACAAATATACAGTATATTATTTCTTTTTCAAAATTATATAATAAATTTTGTTTACTTAATAAGTTCATATATTTCCTTTTGAATATTTTAATTTATTTTAAAATATATATCATTTTAAAATTGTAATGAGAGACAAATTAAATTTAAAAAATTAAACTTAGCGTTTAATTGAATGCCATTATTTTTAGAATATATATATATATATATATATATATATATATATATATATATATATATATATATATATATATATATATATATATATATATATATATATATATATATATATATATATATATATATATATATTATTGTGATTTGATGGAATATATATGATTAATTCAATGCCAGTATTTTTACATATATTTTAAAATTATTTATATTGAAATGAAAAAGAGACGAATTTCAAGTATCAAGTTCAACCATTCAAAACTTAATTAAAATGATCCAATATATATAATTAAGGTATACAAGATTTAATGTATATTTTTTTTATCTCTATCTTTTTACTTCATCCATCTTGTACTTGTAATCGACTTAGGCGTTAGAGTGTTAACCTTACATGTCCATTCGTCATCGTATATGCGATTAACATTAGTGCTTAAAGAATCAAACATCGTCAATCAACATCAATTCAGGTTCTCGCACGAAACAATGACTTTGTCCGGGGAAAACGTAATCAAATTCCCATGAAATTCCACGATAAAATCCCGTTTGATCCTAAGCCAAATCGCAAAGAAATCACATCTGAAATTCATTTTGTTTCCAACCATGTGTCAGAGTACCTTATAGCATCCTCGATCCAACTATCGATTCCAATGACTATAATTTAGAAGATCGATAAGGAAACCCGAGGACAAGGACAATCCCTTCATTATCACCAAATCTCACCATATATTGAAGAGAAAGTGAAAGAATCCACAAATTAACACTATCGTAGTTGAAGAAACGAGCATATGTTGTGAATTTAAGATCATTATCATAACGATATATCATACCATTTTTAAAATGCCCAGTCCAAAGCGAAAGCGTGATCGTTCCAAACATAGTTCAAGACAAACATGAAAGTATAACTCCCCCACATAGGCTGGGGTGGAAGGAGAAGGAAAAGTTCACGAACCCAGTAAGTTTGTCAACTTGCTACAGAGGAAGACATATCAACCGTGTTTATTCGTTTAAGGGTGAAAGATGACTTAAAAATGACTTAAATATGATTCTTTGAAAGATGACTTAAACAAATTGTTTTAATGTCAATGTTTGCACGAGACTATGCACATATTGAGGGGGAAAAAGTCGAGATAGAGAGAAGAAAGGTTGATGCAAAAATTAAGAAGCCTGAAAGTGCTTAGGAAATATTCAATATGAATGATCTGGAAATACTATAAAAAGATACATTAAATACGGATATAAGACAACTATAAGCTCATGAAATGTTTTGTGACATGATTAGAGAAAAATGTGGAATTAATTAGTATGATTATGTATTTTGAAATTAATTAGTATGATTATTGTTCCGGGCAGGCCCAACTTTCAGAGTTGGGCCAGACATATTAGCGGCCCAACACGCTATTCGTCGAGCACCACGCTCGGGAAAATGGTCTGTATCGACCAAGGCTATGTCGACCAGAATACAAATCTGCAAGGACCACTATCTGACCATTTTCAACTTTGTAAAGATAGCTGATGCGACCGGTATCCAAGACCAGTTCAGGATGAAGGGCCTTTATCTGGTCTACGACATTTTGGAAACTGAGCTTAGTCGTGGAGTTCAGATCTTCCATATCCCGGTCGATCCGAGCGAGAAACTGAGCCCTGGTCACCAAATCCTTGGTATCAGCATCCTCATCATCCTTCGGGCAAAAAACGTCTTTCATCTTCTTTTTTTTCTGGTCCAAGGCCCTCCTTTTGTCGACCTCCAACTTGGCAATGATGTTCGTCCGCTAAGTCAACTCCTTGGCAGAAGCAACAACATCCTCAGAAGCCTTGGTCAGCTTTTCTTCAGCGGTGACCAGGAGCTCTTTCAACCTTGTTGCCTCCCTCTCCTGCCTGGGATTCCCTTCGGCCGTCAGCCAAGCCATAGATAACACCCGCATAACCGCACTTGCATCCTGTGCTAAAGATAAGCACCGATAAGGGAGATCCATTCCCTCGACATACAAGGAGTCCTCCCGATCATCCTCGCCCCTTCAAAGAAATTCCACTTCACAAAACAGTGAGGCAGTACATACTTCGGTTTGGGGGGGGGGGGTGTTGGCCGTCAAATCCACGGTCGCGACAGATTTATGCTTCTTTAAGTGCAAGCCGATGGACGCACCTAGATATCCTTGGACTAGGGGGCCCGACCCCGAACCGCTCGTTTCAGTCAGCTTGGTTTGAATAATCTTCGACCTCTTTTTATGGTTGTGGCATAATCATTCCTGGATTTTGTCTAAGGGATTCGCCATGGAGCCTGCAAAGAAAAGAGACCAAATTAGTCACGAGCGTCAAGATTATCAAAACAGAATAGTAAACATAAATAAAAGGAAATAACAAAGAATTCAGACACTTCTTGCCTGATATTACACACGAGGAGGTCTGTGACATCTATCAAAGGGCGCTCCACAACCTCTCCCCCGTCCAAGTCCAACATTATCCTGTCTTCCCAGTCCAGCAGAGGGGTCGGAGTAAAAGAAGCCACCAGCTTCCGAAACTCCTCGAAGATGGCTGCGTCGTCCTTGTTCAAGAAATCCCAAACTTGGACGAAGTCGCTCACTGGACGCCCATAATGTGAGTAATCCCATGAGAAGGGGAACATCCAGACCCTCCTGGGAATCGTCTGCCATTGGTCGTCCAGTTCGGGCTCGTCATTTTCATCAGTATCTACTCCCATAAAACTCAGCGCTCTCACGACTTTTTTGCTCGCCGGCTTTACCAGGAAATAGTCGGTCTTGAAAGCCCAGATAGATTTCGAGTGAGCCTTGAATATTTTGGTCCGCTGCTTGAAGGAGATGAAACCCTTTCGGTCGGTTCCCCGCCCTACCTGGCACTGCAGCGAGAACAATCTAAAGAACAGAGGGAGCATGGCCCCTACGCCCAGATAAGAGCACGTCACCTCGAACGCCTTCATGAACACATAAGAGTTAGGGTGCAGCTGAGACGGTGCTACACCCAGATTCCCGAGCACGATGCAAACCAGATCGCTAAAAGGCAATGTTATCCCTAAGGTCGAGGTCGCGTACTCATACATTGAGAACTTTTGACCGCCATAGTTTGAGAATATCCGGTCATCGTCCCCCGGGCAGGTGACGACCCAATGCTCAGGGTCACCAACGATGGGCAAGGGCTCCGCACGAGGTCGGGAAAAAGACAACACCTTGTCAAGAAAGTCCTCCACTACCCATTCCTCGGGCGCGATTACTTTGTCCTCACCCCGAGAAATACCAGCTGCTTCTCCAGAATCAGGGGCCGCATCTTCCACGATAGTTGCTTCAGAGTCATCCGACGAGCTTCCGGAGTCGGAAGGAACCGATGCCGAAGAACCAAAATCTTCCGAGGAAGTCTCCTCCAAGGGAATCTCGTACGGGTCGATGAGCGTAGTTTCACCTAAAAAGCAGAGGGAAGGCGTCAGTAAATTCGATTAGAATATCAAATCCACCCTTCCACCGTTCGACAAGTGAAAGGGCGCGTGCCAACCTAGGAATAAGATCCCAGGCCAAAGCCCTCGGTTAACCATCGGCTCAAGGCGATGGCCAGCGCCCGACGACATCAACAATATACTCAAGTCCTAGCTGCTATCAGGTTCCAGATCAAGGTCAACCGGGACCATCGTCGACCACAAATTAGGGTTTGCAGTCGACGAGCAACGATAACAGAAAGCCTATAATCTACTTATTCTAGTCTAAACTAATGGAAAATCTATCCCAAACCTCATGCATTACTAAACCTATGGCTAAAAGAAACACAAAACGAGCCATACCTTGAGCTTGCGAAGCCATTGAAGAAAAGTTTGATTTGAAAGTGCGGTGGTTGGTAGGTAGATATGGTGGTCGACGGCTGAGAACTATCGTCTGAGACACGAGCAATAGAGCAGAAGGGAAGATGAAGCGAAAAAAACGTACAGAATACTCTGGGTTCCTATTTATAGGGAAGAGAGCACGTGCAAAGACGCGTGACCCCTATCCCTAGGAAATGATTACCTACACTCTAGCCCCTAGGCTAGCCGTCAGAACATTAAATAAGCGCGAATTCCCAAACACGCCAACTTTTCGTTTCATCTCCCTCCTTCGTCGAACGACCGAATAATTTCCCGTCCGCCGTGCGTAATCAAACGACCATTCTCTGGTCAACACACAAAAATCACTAGATATATTGCATGCACCTTGTGTAGAAGACCATCACTAAGTCATCGCTCCTCCCCAGAAGCAACGACTTGGGGGGCTCCTATTCCGGGAAGGCCCAACTTCCAGAGTTGGGCCAAACATATTAGCGGCCCAACACGCTCTTCGTCGAGCACCACGCTCGGGAAAATGGTCTGTATCGACCAAGGCTATGTCGACCAGAATATAATCCCATAACGGCTAGTTTTGACCGTTACCTATTCATACAAAGTCCACGATCCGCACCCAACGGTTTAAACTAATAGCCATCCACCAAGGATAGTATATAAACCCTCTCACCTGAGAGGATCAGGTATTCAATTCTCTCACCCTTATTCTCGTACTTGCACGCTCTTCACTCAGTCTCTTACTTCATCATCAGAGTGCCTTGCAGGTACACCCCCTCCTCTCCTCATCAACCGTCCTTCAACAACGCTCGACGCCAGCCATATCGGATCCTGATCTCCAGGTACGATCAATTATGTATTTTGAACTTAATTGATATGGATTTAATTAGTATGATTATGTATTTTTAAATTATGATTATATATTCAAACTAGCCATTATTCAAAGTCAAACTAGCCGTTATTCAAACTAGTCATTATTCAAAGTCGAACTAGTCATTATTCAAACTAGAAATTATTAAAACTACCCGTTTATCTAAGTCAAACTAGCTGTTATTCAAAGTCAAACTAGCCGTTATAAACTTGTCTTATAAATAGTATTAAGATCCACTCTAAGCTTCAAAATACTTCTCATTCTCCACCATTTTCATTCTCTACAATGTTTTACCATCTTATACTAAATATCAAACTTCTTTTACATGGATCCTTCCAACCCTTCCCACATTTCAAAAAGGTTCATGGATTATATGAATGATGATATTGATGAAGAACTTGTGAGACTATTTATGGAAGAAGAAGCCTCAAACTCTAAAAGGCCTAGACGTCAAAAAAGGAATATATAGAGGAATCATGAAGAGGGACATGATCAATTCTTCAATGATAATTTTTTAGAAACTCCGGTATACACGAATGGACAGTTTCGTCGAAGGTACCAAATCCATAAACATGTGTTCCTTCATATTATTAAAGCTCTAGGTTAACACAATGAGTATTTTCGAATGATGGTTGATGCAACTGGTATGTTAAGTCTTTCACCATTATAGAAATGGACTGTTGCTATCCGTATGTTGGCATATGGAACATTTGTTGATAATATGGATGACTATTTGAGAACTGGTGAAACCACAACACTAAAATGTGTTGATAAGTTTACAAGAGGAGTGATCAACATCTTTGGGGCACAATATTTGCGAAAGCCAGATTGTTATGTGTAACACCCCACTTTTCCTAGTTAATAAAAACGCAATATAACACATAAAATCGGAGTTTAACACCTTCAGTGGAATGTCACATAGTAAAATCAACAATGAAAATTCAATTATTTCATTAACTTCTTTACTCGTAAATGAATGAAAACATCGAAACTCCATAAATTATTCAAAGTTACGATAATTTGCCAACATCACCAAAAATCCACATAAACTCGTGGTCCACAACTTTTAGAAAACTAATACTGATATGTAACAATTCAAAACAAAAGAAGCAACAAATAATGAAAACCCACGTATCCCGTGTTACGTATCAGAGCGACTCCTAAGACTCGATCAGATAACACACACTCCATATACAACTCAAGTACTAGGATTATATGTACTTCCAAAGAAGCAAATACACAACAAAGGGGTGAGAATCACTCAATAATGAACGGTGTATAATACATAAGTTGAAATAATTGAATGTAATACTGGAGATCATCACGAAGATGGGTTGAGTACAAATAACTTTGAGCCTATATCCTTTGTTTCATAAACCGTGAACCAGACCATGTTACAACCTTCAAAAGACCTAATTGAATCCAGGTTTCTTTTGAAAAGTATACTACATCAAGGTTGCGTGAACTGAGTCCCAAGTTTGTTTCCAATCATTAGTTTCTTACCGTTGCTTTATCTTTCATTGTTGTCTCAACCGTCGTGTTTTGACAATGTTTTCATTTACTTTATATCAATAAATTTCATTCCAAAAATGATTTGGTTTCAAAATTTTGCATGAACTTTGCATTAAAATTACCATGTTTGTACAAACACTTTTTATTTGCAAACAAACTTTCCTCATCAAGGAATTTTTAAGATGTTGAGAAACTTGGTCAATGATTCTATCAGGGGCAAGTTCCTTCCAAGTCCTATGGTTCAAGAGAGTTGTTGCTCAGTGTAAGTTATTCTCAGATTTGGTTAATCAGAAGATGTATTTTCATGTTTCATACTGGGTTTATCTTATCAACATTCAAGTTTCATGATTTTTATCAAAATATTTTCAACTTGATACAATTTACTGGTGTGACAGCAGAGATATGTTCAACAATAACATCTCTAATCTCCGAGCAGAATGACAGTGATCTCCGTGTTGAGGAATCAGTCTTCTAATTTTTTTACTCCCCTAAGAGTCTAAACTGGTTGTCAAGGATTTTCTATCATATTATCTTCTTGGGTGTTTTAGTCCCCATTTTTGTTTATGTTTGCATACTTGAATGTTTTAGTCCTCACATGCATTTTCTTGGGTGTTTTAGTCCCCATTTTCGTGTTTGTTCGCATGATGAGTGTTTTAGTCCTCATATGCATTTCTCGAGGTCTTGTTGTTTTCAACGTCTTACCTTGTGATCAAAGTCTAACTTACTTGGCACCTACAAAAGTACTTGCATGTCTCTTCTTACCTGATGTTATTCTGGACATCCTTGTATATTCTGATGTTTTCCCGAATCTTTCGCCTCTATCTGATGTTGTTCCAGATATGCCAAACCTTTGTTCTAATGTTTTACCGGAAGTTTCGCCTCTATCTGATGTTGTTCTAGATATGTCAAACCTTTGTTCTGATGTTTTCCCAGAACTTTCTTGCGTTTATCTGATGTTTGTCCAAATATACCCTTGTTCTAATGTTTCTCTAGAATCTTTTCTTACCAGATGATTTTTCTTAAATATTACACTCTTTTATCCGATGCTACTTTTGGATGTCCAAAGTGAAGTCATCATTGTTTGATGTACTTTCTGGTACTTTTCTCACTTCATTCAAGGCTACTGTTGAATCTCGTGATTCACCTTTTATCCAAGGCTACTGTTGGATGTTGTGTTTCTATTTCATTCAAGGCTACTATTGGATGTTGTGATTCAACTTTCTTTCCGAGGCTACTGTCAGATGTCCATAACGGAGTCATCATTGCTTTGATATACTTTCCGGGACTTTCTCACTTCGTTCAAGGCAACTGTTGAATGTCGTGATTCCTTTCTTTCCGAGGCTACTGTCGGATGTCCATAACAGAGTCATCAATGTTTGATGTACTTTCTAGGACTTGTCTCACTTCGTTCAAGACAACTGTTGAATGTTGTAATTTACCTTTCATTCCGAGGCTACTGTCGGATGTCCATAATGGAGGCATCATTTCTTTTGATGTATTTTCCAAGACTTCTCTCACTTTGTTCAAGGCTACTGTTGAATGTTGTGATTTTCTTCACTCCGAGGCTATTGCCGGGTGTTCATAGTAGGTACTTTTTGGGACTTTTCTCACTTCGTTCAAGGCTACTGTTGGATGTTATGATTTTCTTTTATCCAAGGCTATTGTTGGATGTTATATTTCTCTTTTATCCAAGGCTACTGTTGGATGTTGTGACTCACTTTCTTTCCGAGGCTACTGTCGGATGTCCATAACAGAGTCATCAGTGTTTGATGTTCTTTCCGGGACTTGTCTTACTTTGTTCAAGGCAATTGTTGAATGTTTTAATTTACCTTTCATTCCGAGGCTACTGTCGGATGTCCATAACGGAGTCATCAGTGTTTGATGTTCTTTCCGGGACTTGTCTTACTTCGTTCAAGGCAATTGTTGAATGTTTTAATTTACCTTTCATTCCGAGGCTACTGTCGGATGTCCATAACGGAGTCATCAGTGTTTGATGTTCTTTCCGGGACTTGTCTTACTTCGTTCAAGGCAATTGTTGAATGTTTTAATTTACCTTTCATTCCGAGGCTACTGTCGGATGTCCATAATGGAGGCATCATTGGTTGATGTACCTTCCGGGACTTTTCTCACTTAGTTCAAGGTTACTGTTGAATGTTGTGATTTTCTTCTCTCCAAGGCTACTGTCGGATGTCCATAATAGGGTTATTATTGGTTGATGTACTTTTCGAGAATTTTCTCACTTCATTCAAGGAAACTGTTGGATGTTGTGATTCTTTTCTCTCCGAGTCTACTGTTAGATGTCTGTAGCATAATCATCTTCCTTTTTTATGTGCTTTCCAGGACTTTTCTCATTTCATTCAAGGCCAATGTTGAATGTTACGATTCTCTTTTTATCCGATGCCACTCTCGGATATTCCCAGTAAAAGTCGTTAATGTCATTCTTGGATGCTTCTAATGAACTTTCTGTAATTTTTATCACCTCATTCAAAGCCACTATTGGATGTTGTGACTTCTTATGTTCAATGCCACTCTTGGACATCTTTTCCTCAGCTTAGCCGTGTTATGGTCTCTAGTTGTTATGTGCTTTGTTTCCCCGTTAAAGTTCTATTCTCCTTATCCCCAATGTTTATTCTATTTCTTGTATCGTTTTATTCCTCACAAATTTTTCTGCATTTCATATGTTTTCATCATTTCATATGCTTTCATAACATTTCATATGCTTTCATAACATTTTCATATCATTTCTTATCGTTTCATTTCATTCCAGTTTTATGGCCTTTTAGGGCCAAAAATTGGGCTTTTGATATTTAAGTATCTTCCATCTTGATGAAACAAAGATGTCAATATTCATATCTCTGGATTGAAGAAACTTAAATAGAGGCATATGTCATACCCTAATTTTTAACCCTAAGATTTTCCGCATCTCATCTGCATCTTGCATACAAACAAGATCATGCACTAGTTCGTTTATCGTTTTCGATTGCGGGTTTGTACCTCATAGGGGATCACCATGTTTTTACTTGCCTTTACTTGTTTATACTTACTAATTTCTAACCAAAATACCAAAAATAAATTGTAGTTTGCTTCTTCTTCTTCTTCTTCTTCTCTTCGTGTGCAGGTTTTCAAAGACAAAGCCGCGATTTCAATTCAGATGAGGTTGTTCAGTTATGATTCGATTCAGATGGATGTTTGACCTAATCTTGGTCAAACTATCAAAAGATTGTTTCAACTGCAAGTTATTTATGCCAGTGTTTATTTCTCAGACGACGCGTATTCAAAGTTCAAAGTTGTGTTGTGTGCGAAAGTCATCAGTTTATCAGGCAGTGGTTTATGTGAAGTTTTGGTTCAAAATTCAGGCTTATCATGATCATATATTCAGTTATGTGCATCTGCAGATTTATTTTCCCAGAGAATGATTCAAACAAACTCAAAATAATTCAGGGTTTATTTGATCAGAGATTCAGTGGAATAGTGCAAGATGGTTCAGGATTGTGTGCGTGTTGGTGGTAGCTGATTCATTTTATAAAAATAAATTCATACCCACTTTCTTATCCATTTTTATTATCCATATCCATTCATATTTTGATAACCTTCTTTTTGTCATCCGATTTATCTCGATCATTCTTTCCATTCTATCCACTTTTAATCTACTCAAATAGCCATTATCAATTTTTATCCATTTTTCACAAAATATTACTAAATCCATTTTCTTAACCATTCCTCATTATGACCACTATTCTAAACCTTTCATTTTATTAAATGTTAATTTCTAAATCCATTTCCAAAGAAAAAATTGTTTATCACATTAAATCCATTATTAAGCCCATATACATTTTTCATTATTAAAGCTCATTGTTTTTCTTTTAACCTATTTCAAAAAAAAAAAGAAAAAAAAATATGAATTTGATAAATAGCCATTTATGCTACACGGCCCACCCATTACAAAAATTGCCAAAAAAAAACAATTTCCAATCTCAGCCATTGCAATACATGTGAGCTACATACACACACAGCTGAAGCCATCAAGCCGTTGACTCCAAGTACACACGTATAGCACACCGTACAACAAGCTACATTTCAGCCAACAAACTCAGTGACGCCATCAACAAAATGCAGTACCGTGAGCATGAAACGAGTCCTTAATAAAACACAGTCTGCACCTGAATTTCAATACATCAAAACACACGGAACATACGCACAAAACGCAGTGAAGAAAGTGCAACGTAAAGCAGCAAGCAAACACGCTGAAAGCATGACTCTGAAACGCTGCACATTATGAACGAAACTGCATTGATAAATGATTAAACCTCTAAAAAACTTGTGACTTTAATCTTGGACTATGGTCACTATCCTTTGCATTGGACTTGGAGTTTTGGACTTAAATTTTAGGATCATTCCCTTTGCTCGAGTTATTATGGATTGGAAACCTTAGCCTTCATTTGGTTCACCTGTTTATAAGGATGAAGTCCTATTGTTGATTATGCTTCAAAGAGTGCTCACCATGCGGTTAGATTGTTCTTACTTTAACTTTTACTTTAAGTCTTAGGATATCCTCTTCATCTCCTCCCCCATTCTTCAATTTTCAAAGCTTCTCTCTATTTTCAAAACTTTCTTTGATTTCAAACTTTAACCAGTTTCATAATCAAACCTTGACTTAGGTCAAACAATTTTACCTTTTCTTTCATTTCTTAATAAATTCTAAACCACATAAGCATATTAAAACCTTTTTCAAAAGACTTAAAAGATACAAAACTCATTCAATCCTTTTTTTGTGCCCTCGTGCGTTTTTCCTTTTAACAAATTTTATATGTTTATATATGATTCATTCTTTCTAGTGGAATTATTCGCTAAAGAATGACGACTTATCTTTAAATTTTAAAATCAATCCAAGACATTAATTTACACTATTTGTACTACGAACTACAGAGTTTTGATCTTACATTGCAAATTGTGGGTACGTAGGTATGAGACGTAATTCTCGTCAAACACAATAATCTTAAAAAACATTTCTCTTATCATCTCTTCAATCTCTTTTAACAAAACATTTTCAAACCAAAATCATTAAATATTTCAAAGGGCTCCCGTGGAGTACCACAAATATTTTGGGTGCTTAAAACCTTCCCAATTTGTAACCTATCCCCTTACCCGTTCTCTGCTCGATTATTTTAGCTTTTTTTGCTTTTAGATTCATTAGGATTTATTCGCTCTTTTTTCCTTTTCCATTTGGAATAAAATAAAGGCGTAGTGGCGACTCTGTTTACTTTGAGTTAAGTTAACCAATAGCTTACACTCATGATTATATCGCTACAAATAGCTTTCACCTTTGCAGGATCAACCTCAATCCCTTTTTTGTTTACTATCAAACCCAATAGTTTACCGGAGCGCACTCGGAAGTTATATTTGTCTGGATTTAACCTTAGTCTGAAATTTCGCAGCCTGTCAAACAAGTTGGCTAAGTTGAATAGGTGCTCTTCCGCTGTTTGCAACTTTTCAATCATGTCATCAACATAAACATCAATCTCATGATGAATCATATCATGAAAGAGAGTCACCATTGCCCGTTGGTAAGTTGTCCCAACATTCTTTAGACCGAACGACATCACTTTATAGAAGAAAGTTCCCCAAGGGGTGATGGATGTAGTTTTCTCCATATCATTTAGCGACATTTTGAATTGGTTTTAGCCCGAAAATCCATCCATGAAGGAAAACACATAGTATTGAGCTGTGTTGTCGACCAACTTATCAATGTGAGGCAACGAGAAATTTTCCTTGGGACAACCTTGTTGTACCCCAAAATTTGCCCTCCCATAATCTAGACAATATCTCTCAAGACTTCAAAATAATCATAAGGTTCTCAAGACTCCCAATTGATCAAGAAGTGTGAAAGTTTCCCACAGACAATGCCTCATCCCAAGCAAAGTGTCCAAAACTAGGGTTTTGTGTTTCCTCAGGTTAAAATGATTTTCAAGGACTAAAGTGAGCTTCATAAAATCCCACATGTATTCAAGAATCCCCATGTCAAGTTTCAAAGCTTTCCCAAAGAGCTTGCCCAGTCAGGTGATCAGATATGCAAAAATCAGTCAAAGCAGTTAAAAAGTCAAATTGAGGTAAATTGTGGTCAAATTAAAGTCAAAATTCAATATTTTTTTACCAACATCAATTTTATGAAGTAAAATTCATCATTTTATCATGGGTTGATCATGATTCATCGAGAAAGTTTCAGATCATCAAGAATCAGGAGTTTCTAAATTAGGGATTTCTTAAGAAAAGTCAACTAAACTTTGACCAGCCATAACTTTCACATGCTTCATCAAAAATTTCCCATCCAAAGCTCATTTTGTAGGAAATTGAATTCTCTACAACTTTGTGTCTCACAAGCCAAGCCTAAAAATTCTTCATTTGGAAGGTATGAGCTAAAACATTACAGGTCATTTCAAAAGTCAATAAAAAGTCAACATCTTCCAAAGGACATAATTTGAAAATAGTAAAAGATATGGAAATGATACCAAAGAATTTTGTTAGAGGACTCTTTAAGCTTTCCAAAATGTCAAAGAATACCTTCATAGCCTTAAAATTGAAGGATTTGTGCTTTGTCAAAGTTGGGAGATTTTTGAGGGGTGTTTGAAGAAAATAAGGCCTTAAAACCAAATTATTCCAAATGGGCCTATCATTTTGCAATCCAATCTTTATGATGACATCAAGCACGACCCAAAACCAAAGAGTTATGATTTTTATTATTTATTTGGATTTTATTCATTAAAATTCAATTTGAATATAAATTAAATATGAAAAATCAAATAATGGTCAAGATATTTGATTGGAAATCATTTAAATCATATTTAGAATGATTGGAAGTCAATTGAAATCAGATTGGATAAAAAATATCAAGGTATCATTTGATTTCTTGAGCTTTAATGGTGATTGATTCCTTCACACTCAAGTTACTTCAAAAGCCCACAAACCCATCAATTTTGTTGACCTAATTCATTCACTATAAATACATGAAGTCAACCAAAGCAAGATGACACATTTTTGCAGCCTCCAAGAAGAAGAACAAAGTTCAAAATTTTCAAAGAAAATCCAAAGTCGGTTTTGGCCTTCTAAGCACCCTCCAAGCATTCTAAAGGTTAAATTGGCATCCTTGAAGGATTCTAGACACGTTGCAATCATCACCAGCATTCATAACACCATCAATTGCTTGAACCGTTTCCTTGTTTTTGTTATTTTTCTTGAATTTCAATGTGATCTTAAAATGTATATTGACCATATAATGTTGTTCATAATGATGTATGCAATGTTTCTGGACTATTTAATTGACGTTTTTGCGCAGGAATAGCAGATTGCCATGGTTAGGGTTTATGAGCTCGAAATCGAAAATCCTAGATAGAGGCGATTTCTTGCGAAATTAGTGATGTAGTTGTGTTGAGGGACTTAACCTTGATTGATCTGGGCTGATAAAACTAATTTATTCATCATGTATATCGTATTTGAGTTTCACAGGTTTTACGCACATGAAAATTTGCAGCAAAATGCATAATAAAAGTCGCAGGAAAACCTGCGAAATTCCGAGGGAGAAGAAAATGTTTTGGCGCGTTCAGAAATTCAAATAATTGGCATTCTTTTTGTTGTTTTTGTTTCCGTGAAATAACACGCGCGTTGCGCAACTCAGTTGGTCAAGTATTGGTGTATTGAAGCTTCAGGTTGAGGGTTCGATTCCCTGGTTTTGCAAGTCTTTTTTTTTAATTTTCCAATAGTTTTTGCAGGCTTAATATATAATTATCTATACTCAGCATATGTACACAAAGCGCAACTGGCCTAGTTGGTTAAAAGGAGTGTGACTGAAGAGTTGAGACCTGGGTTCGATCCCAGGCTCCCTCAAGTAAGTTTTTTTTTTATTTTATTATTTTATTTTGTTTGTTTTGTTTAAATAATTGTTAATATAATTAGGTAATTAAAATAATTCTTTTTTTCTAAATTAAAATAAGAAAACCTGAAAAATAAACTAATGTTTTTTTTAAAACTCATTATAATTTTATAATTTGTTCTACTTTTAATTTTGTACATAATTTTTATCATTTTGTAAATAAATAATAAATACTAACTATTTTAATAACTTTTTTTTACTTACTTATAATAATAAATCCTTATATATTTTGTAAATAAAATCTAATTGACCATTTTTCTAATTGAATAATAATAATTCTAAAATCTTGTTATAAATAAACCTATTAACCTAATAAATTGATATTTTCTATAATCTTTATTTATTTTGTAAATATTCACTTAATACTTTTTTTAATAACTCTTTTATTTTATATATAGTATATTAATAATATTGTTTTCTTAATTATAATATAATAAGTAATTATTTTATTCTTTTATTATTATTAAATTATCTAAACTTATACTTTCTTAAATAACTGCTAAAAAATTTATAATTTGCCTTACCTAAAATAATTTCTTTTAAAATTCTAATCCTTTTATTATTTTATTATTATTATTATTGCTTTATTACTATTGTTTATTTATTATTTTATTATATCTATTATTATTGCTTTATAATTCATTTTCACCCGATTATTATGTATCTGCCAAAGCCTTGTAATAATCTGTAGATTTATTTTTCCGTCTTTATTTTCTTTATAAAATTTAATATAAATTGCGTGGTTAGTAAATAGGGAGTGAAAACCTAAATGTAATTAAAATTAATTTAGATAATTAACTTTAAAAAAGATAAATATTTAAAAATAAACATTCACACTCGTAAGTCGATCTTTGATCGCCATCTGCACTTCCTAGGGTATTCCTTTTGGTTGCCTTTAAATGGTCAAGTCCCTCGAATATAAATGTGTCTTAAGCAAAGTCCCTTCATAAATAAATCATCTAGTCCCTCCCAGATTTAAAAGATCAAGTCCCTACGATGTTGCCTATGATAATGATCTTGTCCCTTCGGCAAAAGATGATAGTCCCTCCCAGGTTGCTAAAGACACCCTCCAGTTGCCTTCGTTGACCGTACGATGACCCTACGCTTGTCCCTACATAAAATCCAAGGTAATGACTACCTATTCCTTAATAAAGGGACAATCTTACCCTTAAAAGAATATACGAGAACATAAAAGACTAGTATAGGGTAGGTACCTCTTAGTTACTTGCTCATATCTTAAAATTACTTTTTACACCTCACTTTCTTAAACATTTTTCAAAAAACAAGGCTTTGTATACACCCATACGAGGATCATTACAAAGTACTTAGAAATATTTTTAATCACACACTGCACTCTTCAAAAACAATTTAAGTGAGCTAAGTAACTAAGAGCCCATGGATAACCATGGATATAAAGGATGCTAACACCTTCCCTTTATATAACCTACCCCCCGAACCCAAGTCTTTTCAAAAAAACGGCCTTTCATGTTCTTTTATGTCCCTTCCTTATGGATAAAATAAAAGTCGGTGGCGACTCTTGCTATCCGCAACATGACTAAAAGTCAGTTCTCCCACCGTGTTATAGACCTCTATTCAAATCTCGGTAGTCAACACACATCTAAAATTTACCATCCTTCTTTAGTACCGACACAATTTTGGCAATCCATGGTGGATAACTCGTAACAGCCAAAAACCCAACATCAAACTGTTTCTGAACCTCTTCCTTGATCTTTATTGACATATCAGGTCGAGTTCTACGCATTTTCTGTTTCACTGACGGGCAGTCTTCTCAGAGCGGCAGCCTGTGTACTACAATATTAGTGTCAAGTCTGTACATGTCTTGGTAAGACCAGGAAAATATATCAATATACTCTTGGATCGTGGTAATCAATCGGCTCTTCACAGATTCTTATAATGCGACCCCGATCTTAACCTCTTTCTTTGCTTCTCCGATACCCAGATTTACGATCTAAATAACCTCCTCATGTGGCTGAATCACCTTCTCCTCTTGCTTTAACAACCTGGCTAACTCTTCAAGCAATTCACACTCTTCTTCACCTTCCTCGTCGACTTGGTAAATTGGATTGTCGAATTCATAGTGAGTCATAGTATGATTGTCATTGATAAGACCCAATTGGATGCATCTGCATGAATGATGATTCATGCTTAGAAAGAGCGTGAGAAAAAAAATTGAGAAAATATACATTGCCATTTATTGTAAGAAAATAAAAATGAAAGACAAGGAACACCATGAGTGAATGCAAAAATTGTCCATTTTATTAATGACTAAACATTTGCATATTGAAACAAAGATGCCCTTATAATGAGCTACTACGCCTTGGATGAGACGTAGAGCTTTCACACAAGAATAAGAACACAAGCCAATTACTCTTGTTACTACATAACAATGATGATCTCTTCAGACAACCAGTTGTTGAACTCCACTCCTGGGACACTCAGCCTGATCCAATCATCTATGTTACAATCCCTATCAATTACGTCCTCTTGAATGGCACAAATACGGCTGTGATCCACCAATCCTACATTAGAGAAAGTAATTGGGCATTTACAACCTCTGACATATGGGGCCTTCTTGGTTGCTGCTTATGTTCCTTAAGTAAGTTGAGGATAATATGGGGCAACCATATGTTGTCAATACACTAACTGACCTTTAGAACCCTAGTTATTCCATCTTGGCCTTTAGAAAGTAGTGAGATAGTCGGCTTTGGAGAAGTCTAAAGTTGGTTGATACTCGATGCTACGCTCATTGAGATCCTAAACTTGGGGGGTTTTGGTTGGCAAGTCAGTTTCCTACTGAATAACAACCATTGGGAAAGATCAGTGATATTCGGGGGAGGGTACTTACCTTTAAACCTCATGCAAGCCTTCAAACCTAGGGCTATTGTGTGACTTGTTTGTGTGTGCCACATGTTTGTGATTGAGAATAAAATCATGACATCATGACATCATAAGCATAGCATTTTCACTAACCATTTCAAGGACCAAAGGATTTATCTTTGTTCTTTGTTGCAGGTCATGGCTTCTGCTCGTAGGAATACTATCTGGATCAAATTTGTAGGAATACCTTCTAAGCTTAAGGAATTGGTCTCTCAAGTTTCTGAAAACTCCCAGTTCATCAAGAGACATGGTCATCTACTGGATCTAGTCACTTCAGGGTTCAATGAAGACATGATGAGTGTCCTATTCCAGTTCTTTGATCCTAAACATCATTGTTTCACATTCCCCGACTATCAGCTGGTTCCTACAATGGAGTAGTTCTCCAAACTACTGGGTAAACCTATCCTTGATCAGAGACCCTTCATAGGCTTAGAGAAGGAGCCTAAACCTGAAATCATTGCTGAAGCCCTACATCTGAAGAAGTCAGACATTGTCCTAGAAACGAGAAGCGGAGTTAAGAGTATTCTTGCTAAGGTATTGATGGAGAAAGCTCAAGTGCTCTTGAAGGCTATGAGTTATGATGCTTTTGAGGATATCCTAGCCCTATTGATCTATGGCTTAGTGTTGTTCCCTAATCCAGACCAGTTTATAGACGTACACGCCATCAACATATTTCTGACTCGCAATCCAGTGCCTACATTACTTGGAGATATCTTACATTCTCTTCACACTCATACTACGAAGGCGAGAGGAACTCTGATGTGCTGCATACCTTTATTGTCTAGGTGGTTTATTTCTCACCTTCCTCGATCAGTGATGAAGAATGAACATGGGTTAAGGTGGTCTAAGAGGATCATGTCACTTTCTCATTCAGACATTCATTGGTGCTCTCGATCTATGGAGAATGTTACTATCATTGACCGTTGTGGGGAGTTCCCTAATGTGCCACTCCTTGGCATAAGAGGGGGCATTACCTATAATCCTTCTTTAGCTCTACGTCAGTTTGGTTATGCTCGGAGTAATGGTCCTCATGACATGCTTATTCAGGGTATTGTGTTTTACTATGACAATGATCCTCATGGTTACCGTCAAAGGTTTGTACGAGCTTGGAACAAGGTAAATAGGATTGATAGTAAGACTTTGGAGCCAAAGTATTCTATTCCTATGGAGCCTTATCACAGATGGGTGCGATCTCGTGCTCAGACTCTTATGATGCCATATCCTGCTGTTCTACCAGTCACTATGGAGCATGTTGCTGATAGAAATGTTCCTTATACCATCCTTTATCCAGATATGCCCACTGATTTGGAAGAGTTGCAAAAGTCCTGGATTCAGTTGAAGGAGCAAAGCGATACTTTTGAGACTCATTTCAGAGCTGGTCAAGAAAGAATTCTGGAGCTAAAAAGACAACTTCACGAAGAGCGGAAACTCAACAAATACCTCCACACCAAGAGGAAGCGTCCATGGGAGACTTAAAACCCCATATATTTATTTTTGTACTTTATTGTTATTTCTTTTCATTGTAAGCCCAAGGGGCAAAATTATATTAAACATTTACTAATAAAAATTTGTTTTTGTTTTTCTTTAAACAAATTTAAATCCTGCGGTCCTTGAAAACATTGCATATGCATCTACATACCATATCATTACATGACAAGTTTCTATAGTAGGTTTCTCAATCTTCTCGCTGTTTATTTCAGCAGAAATGGCTCTCGAACAAACTGTCAAGGATCTCCAGGCTCAGAATGCTCAGTTCCAAGAAGTGACTCTGAATTTGTCTAAGGGGCAAGAAGAGTTGAAAGCATCTTTCTCTGAAGATAACAAGAATGGTCAGTTGGAACAATTGCAAGCTGAGATGGCAGAAATGAGGATCCAGATGAATGGCCAGGTGGTTCTTATCCAAAGGTTAGCTCAATGGAAAGAAGAGCTGAGAACCTTTGTCCACAAACTTCAAAGTAATGGAGTCGGGAATCTAATCGTCAGTCAACCTCTGATAAAAAAGTTGACTTGGTCGAAAAAAAGATATGAATAAGAGAAGGAAAGAGACAGGCTACCACTGATTGTTCTTCAGTTGAAGAAAAAAGACCTTGTAAGATTAATCCAGTTAGACACAAGGAATATAAAAGATAGTTTATCAAATTCAGCACTCCAATGTCACAAGTTTTGCAATGCTTGTTGGAGATGAAGCTAATTTCCTTGGAAAATCCTCCTTAGAATCCTAATATTTCCTCTTCTCGCTATCATCCCAAGGCAAGGTGTATGTATCACTCCAACTGTCCCGGACACGATACTAATAGTTGTTGGGTATTGAAGAAAAGGATTCAAGACCCGATTGACGAAGGAATCCTCGAGGTTACGCCAGAAGGCCAGATTGAGTTTTTCTATTGCCCATCAAACATCAAAGCGCCCAGACATCTGGAGTAACCAGTTTAGAGGGAGAGGCTTTGAGAACATTTGAATTTTCATTTGTAATTTCTTTTGTTTATTTAAACACTTACTATTATGTCAAATTTTTGTTTTCATTAATGCATTGCATATGTTTGTCTTGAATTAATCCATTCGTTTCACTATATTTTGAAATATGCTTCATATTTCTATTTTGTGATATTTAACTCCTGATAAAGCTATAAGCCTGTAGAGGGAGGATGACGAAAACAATACCATAATTTTAGGCAATATGCTTTTGAACAGACTATGCTGACGATGTACAGACATTGTTTCAATTCCTAAACAGTGGAGATATAAGGAAGTTAATCCCTAGTCAACCCTTTTGAGCCTATGAAGTAAGAGTTTTCATTCTCACACAAATTAAAACCCTTATTCATAACCTGGGACAGGGTAGTTATTCGGTTAACTCAACTATGCCAATTGTCTGTGTTGTACACAACTAATGCTGGTTCCCTGTAATCACTAAAGTCTGCAAGTCAATACCTAGCAAAAGAAAATCTCACTAAGTCAAAACCTATGAAGGAGACTTAGTAAAAAATTAAGACATCCCGCTGATTGTAACCTTGAAATAAACAGTTCAGGCAAAAAGAAGGGATAATAAAGTCAAAAGAGAAAAAAGAGAGGTCATTATAAATCCTCAACAAAAAATGACTAAATGTTCAAATGAATTTTTGGTCTTTGAATCATCACAAATATCAGTGTTACAATTCCAAACTTCTTTGGAGCTTCAAAGCATAAGTTAACCGAACATAGAACTGAAGAACATCACGAAGAATGGGTTGGGTACAAATAAAATTTGAGCCTTTATCCTTTGTTTCTTAAATCGTGAACTAGGCCACGTTATAACCCTTTAAGAGTCCTAACTGAAGCATGGTTAGTTTGAAAGCGTATTTCCACAAAAAGGTATCCTGACTCCTTTAAGGCTTATTATAAATCTTGAGTTAATATCATAGTTTTTACAAACATTGTTTTACTAAATACATCTTTTTCAAAACTTCAAGATAGACATAAGCATTGCACTTTTTAAATATCATTGTTTACATATAACTAAGTGTTTGACACATAGAGAAGCTTACATGATGAATGTTCAATAAACCAAAGTGCTTCTGATAGAAAAAGTTGCTTCCTGGATCAAAGCCAATGTATATAAGGGGCATAGTCACTGTTTCCCAATCAAGGGGGCATACCAAGTTACTGTTCAATTCATTTGGGGCAATCAGGTCCAGATTCAACAATGCTTAATAGTTCGGGGCAGTTCTCTTCATCTATCTGAATTAACAAAGGTAACATTACAGAGTTCACGATGCCAGGGGCATACTATTATAGGGCATTATGTTTATTTCTCTTGAAGTAGCTCCTTTCAGATGCTCCAATTATGGGAAAATTCATTCTCAACCAAGGGGCAACGCTCTCTTTCCAAATCTAATACCCGAAGCATATATGGTCCATCACAATTTGAAAGCACGTTCCACTCATTGTATTACCTTGATATTGAATTCTCAGCATAAGCCATTGTGGAAATTAATTTTCTACGCCAGTAGTATCAGATGGTGTCAGTATCATGTCTTCAAATCCAGTCATGAGAATTCCTGGGAAATTACTCAAGAAAGTTAAGAACCTCAGAAGATCTAAATCCAATTGGTTATACACTCTCAAAGTTGAAATGATTCTGCTTCGAGTTCAGGTTTACTTTTCCTTCTCTATTCAAGGAAGAATTGTTTTCCGAATCCAGATTTATTTTCCCCTTTTTACTAAAGCGAGAAATGTCTGTTGGTTATGTTTGAATGTATATATGCCTTTGAAAATGATTGATGTTTACCATAAATGCATGAAATGAAACAATAGCATTTACTAAGGACGAACGGAGGTAGGAATTCAATGAATCTTCGCCGGTTCATCCCCACAGATTAATCTTTATGGATATCTTTACGGAGTACTTCAAGTAATATCTTATACTTCCAACTCTACGAAGTCTCCAAACAGTTTCATATCTTCCGAAGAGTTGATACTTAACCGAATAAGTCTCCTGGATCTATGTCCATCTCTTTTATCCTCAGTCAGGATATTCAGGAACTTAATCCTTCAATAAGAAGTACGAAGAAAAAAAAACAGGAGGTTCTAAGTACGATGTTCTTAAACAAGACGGGAACGAAGTCTTCATACTCCTTGACAACGAAGTGGGATTTATTTTCCCCAGTCTGCAGTTGTTCTACGAAGCTACTTATACGCTTCAGCTACATAATTCATACATACATCATGTCATGTCATATCATACGCATTATCATAAAATATTATCTTGCAGAATGGTATACATATCATTATATTTGCACCAAACTAACCTTGTTTTTCAGGTTAATTCCCCAACAAGCAAACTTCATCAACAACTTACCTTGGGCCGTCATTTACTCTTCCCAAAGGTTATCTTGTTACCTCGGACCGTCGTTTATTCTTCCCGAAGATTATCTCATTTGGGGCCGTCGTTTATTCTTCCCAAAAGCCATATTGATACCTTGGGCCGTCGTTTATTCTTCCCAAAGGTTATCTTGTTACCTTGGGCCGTCGCTTATTCTTCCCGAAGGTTATCTCATTTTGGGCCGTCATTTATTCTTCCCAAAAATCCATATTGATACCTTGGGCCGTCGTTTATTCTTCCCAAAGGTTATCTTGTTACCTCGGGCCGTCGTTTATTCTTCCCGAAGGTTATCTCATTTTGGGCCGTCGTTTATTCTTCCCAAAAGCCATATTGATACCTTGGGCCGTCGTTTATTCTTCCCAAAGGTTATCTTGTTACCTCGGGCCTTCGTTTATTCTTCCCGAAGGTTATCTCATTTTGGGCCGTCGTTTATTCTTCCCAAAAGCCATATTGATACCTTGGGCCGTCGTTTATTCTTTCCAAAGGTTATCTTGTTACCTCGGGCCATCGTTTATTCTTCCCGAAGGTTATCTCATTTTGGGCTGTCATTTATTCTTCCCAAAACGCCATATTGATACCTTGGGCCGTCGATTATTCTACCCAAAGGTTATCTTGTTACCTCAGGTCGTCGTTTATTCTTCCCGAAGGTTATCTCATTTTTGGGCCGTCATTTATTCTTCCCAAAAAGCTATCTTCATATTTGGGATTGATTCCCTCTCAAAGAAACATATCCAAGGACTTTTTATCCGAATGGCATATTTAAGCCCATTCAAGCATCACAACCAACCAACAATATCATTCAACGCACCGGCAAGTGCAAATTTTTGGGCTTTGGTGTTCAATCCTCTTCAACCTTCAAGTCACGAATGGCGTACATGCCAATCTAACTTCTCAAATTTCAGAAAATTGAACAGGGGCAGCTGTTGTACCCCAAAATTTGCCCTCCCAAAATCTTGAAAATATCTCTCAAGACTTTAAAATAATCATAAGGTTCTCAAGACTCTCAATTGATCAAGAAGTGTGGAAGTTCCCCCCAGACAATGCCTCCTCCCAAGCAAAGTGTCAAAAACTAGGGTTTTGTGTTTCCTCAGGTTAAAATGATTTTCAAGGCCTCAAGTGAGCTTCATAAAATCCCACATGTATTCAAGAATCCCCGTGTCAAGTTTCAAAGCTTTCCCAAAGAGCTTGCCCAGTCAGGTGATCAGATATGCAAAAATCAGTCAAAGTAGTTAAAAAGTCAAACTGAGGTCAACTGTGGTCAAATTAAAGTCAAAATTCAATATTTTTTTTGCCAAAATCAAGTTTATGAAGTAAAATTCATCATTTGATCAAGGGTTGATCATGATTCATCAAGAAAGTTTCAGATCATCAAGAATCAGGAGTTTCTAAATTAGGGTTTTCTTAAGAAAAGTCAACTAAACTTTGACCAACCATAACTTTCACATGCTTCATCTAAAATTTCCCATCCAAAGCTCATTTTGAAGGAAATTAAATTATCTACAATTTTGTGTTTCACAAGCCAAGCCTAAAAATGCTTCATTTGGAAGGTATGAGCTAAAACATTACAGATCATTTCAAAAGTCAACAAAAAGTCAACATCTTCCAAAGGACATAATTTGAAAATGGTAAAAGATATGGACATGAGACCAAAGAGGTTTGTTAGAGGACTCTTTAAGATTTCCAAAATGTCCAAGAACACCTTCTTAGCCTTAAAATTGAAGTATTTGTGCATTGTCAAAGTTGGGAGAGTTCTGAGAGGTGTATGAAGAAAATAAGGCCTTAAAACCAAATTTTTGTAAATGGGCCTATCATTTTGCAATCCAATCTTTATGATGACATCAAGCACGACCCAAAACCAAAGAGTTATTATTTTTATTATTTATTTGGATTTTATTCATTATAATTCAATTTAAATATAAATTAAATATGAAAAATCAAATAATGGTCAAGATATTTGATTGGAAATCATTTAAATCATATTTAGAATGATTGGAAGTCAATTGAAATCAGATTGGATCAAAAATAGCAAGGTAACATTTGATTTGTTGAGATTTAATGGTGATTGATTCCTTCACACTCAAGTTACTTCAAAAGCCCACAAACCCATCAATTTTGTTGACCTAATTCATTCACTATAAATACATGAAGTCAACCAAAGCAAGAGGACACATTTTTGCAGCCTCCAAGAAGAAGAACAAAGTTCAAAATTTTCAAAGAAAATCCAAAGTCGGTTTTGGCCTTCTAAGCACCCTCCAAGCATTCTAAAGGTTTAACTGGCATCCTTGAAGGATTCTAGACACGTTGCAATCATCACCAGCATTCATAACACCATCAATTGCTTGAACCGTTTGCTTGTTTTTGTTATTTTTCTTGAATTTTGATTTTAATTATATGTGCTCTTAAAATGTAAATTGATCATATAATGTTGTTCATAATGATGTATGCAATGTTTCTGGACTATTTAATTGAAGTTTTTGCGCAGGAATAACAGATTGCCATGATTAGGGTTTATGAGCTCGAAATTGGAAATCCTAGATAGAGGCGATTTCTTGCGAAATTAGTGATGTAGTTGTGTTGAGGGACTTAACCTTGATTGATCTGGGCTGATAAAACTAATTTATTCATCATGTATATCGTATTTGAGTTTCACAGGTTTTACGCACAGGAAAATTTGCAGCAAAATGCATAATAAAATTCGCAGGAAAACCTGCGAAATTCTGAGGAAGAAGATGATGTTTTGACGCGTTCATAAATTCAAATAATTGGCATTCTTTTTGTTGTTTTTGTTTCCTTGAAATAACACGCGCGTTGCGCAACTCAGTTGGTCAAGTATTGGTGTATTGAAGCTCCAGGTTGAGGGTTCGATTCCCTAGTTTTGCAATTTTTTTTTTAATTTTCCAATAGTTTTGCAGGCTTAATATATAATTATCAATACTCAGCATATGTACACAAAGTGCAACTGGCCTAGTTGGTTTAAAGGAGTGTGACTGAAGAGTGGAGACCTGGGTTCGACCCCAGGCTCCCTCTCAGGTATGTTTTTTTTAAATTTTATTATTTTATTTTGTTTGTTTTGTTTAAATAATTGTTAATATAATTAGGTAATTAAAATAATTCTTTTTTCTAAATTAAAATAAGAAAACCTGAAAAATAAACTAATGTTATTTTTTTAAAACTCATTATAATTTTATAATTTGTTCTACTTTTAATTTTGTCCATAATATTTATCATTTTGTAAATAAATAATAAAGACTAACTATTTTAATAACTTTTTTTTACTTACTTATAATAATAAATCCTTATATATTTTGTAAATAAAATCTAATTGACCATTTTTCTAATTGATTAATAATAATTCTAAAATCTTGTTATAAATAAACCTATTAACCTAATAATTTGATATTTTCTATAATCTCTATTTATTTTGTAAATATTCACTTAATACTTGTTTAATAACTCTTTTATTTTATATCTAGTATATTAATAATATTTTTTTCTTAATTATAATATAATAAGTAATTATTTTATTCTTTTATTATTATTAAATTATCTAAACTTATACTTTCTTAAATAACTGCTAAAAAATTTATAATTTGCCTAACCTAAAATAATTTCTTTTAAAATTCTAATCCTTTTATTATTTTATTATTATTATTATTATTGCTTTATTATTATTACTTTATTACTATTGTTTATTTATTATTTTATTATATCTATTATTATTGATTTATAATTCATTTTTATCCGATTATTATGTATCTACCAAAGCCTTGTAATAATCTGTAGATTTATTTTTCCGTCTTTATTTTCTTTATAAATTTTAATATAAATTGCGTGGTTAGTAAATAGGGAGATAAAGCCTACTTGTAATTAAAATTAATTTAGATAATTAACTTTAAAAAAGATAAATATTTACAAATAAACATTCACACACGTAAGTCGATCTTTGATCGCCATCTGCACTTCTTAGGGTATTCCTTTTGGTTGCCTTTAAATGGTCAAGTCCCTCGAATATAGGGGTGTCTTAAGCAAAGTCCCTTCATAAATAAATCATCTAGTCCCTCCCAGATTTAAAAGATCAAGTCCCTACGATGTTGCCTACGATAATGATCTTGTCCCTTCGGTAAAAGATGATAGTCCCTCCCAGGTTGCTAAAGACACCCTCCAGTTGCCTTCGTTGACCATACGATGACCCTACGCTTGTCCCTACATAAAATCCAAGGTAATGACAACCTATTCCTTAATAATAGGGACAATCTTACCCTTGAAAGAAAATACAAGAACATAAAAGACTAGTCTAGGGTAGGTACCTCTTAGTTACTTGCTCACATCTTAAAATTACTTCTTACACCTCACTTTCTTAAACATTTTTCAAAAAACAAGGCTTTGTATACACCCATACGAGGATCATTACAAAGTACTTAGACAAATTTTTAATCACACACTACACTCTTCAAAAAAATTTAAGTGAGCTAAGTAACTAAGAGCCCATGGATAACCATGGATATAAAGGATGCTAACACCTTCCCTTTATATAACCTACCACCCGAACCCAAGTCTTTTCAAAAAAACGGTCTTTCCTGTTCTTTTACGTCCCTTCCTTATGGATAAAATAAAAGTCGGTGGCGACTCTTGCTATCCGCAACATGACTAAAAGTCAGTTCTCCCACCGTGTTACAGACCTCTATTCAAATCTCGGTAGTCAACACACATCCGAACTTTACCATCCTTCTTCAGTACCGACACAATTTTGGCAACCCATGGTGGATAACTCGTAACAGCCAAAAACCCAACATCAAACTGTTTCTGAACCTCTTGCTTGATCTTTATTGACATATCAGGTCGAGTTCTACGCATTTTCTGTTTCACTGACGGGCAGTCTTCTCGGAGCGGCAGCCTGTGTACTACAATATTAGTGTCAAGTCTGTACATGTCTTGGTAAGACCAGGAAAATATATCAATATACTCTCGGATCGTGGTAATTAATCGGCTCTTCACAAATTCTTATAATGCGACCCCGATCTTAACCTCTTTCTTTGCTTCTCCGGTACCCAGATTTACGATCTAAATAACCTCCTCATTTGGCTGAATCACCTTCTCCTCTTGCTTTAACAATCTGGCTAACTCTTCAAGCAATTCACACTCTTCTTCACCTTCCTCGTCGGCTTGGTAAATCGGATTATCGAATTCATAGTGAGTCATAGCAAGATTGCCATTGATAAAACCCAATTGGATGCATCTGCATGAATGATGATTCATGCTTAGAAAGAGCGTGAGGAAAAAAATTGAGAAAATGTACATTGCCATTTATTGTAAGAAAATAAAAATGAAAGACAAGGAACACCATGAATGAATGCAAAAATTGTCCATTTTATTAATGAATAAAAATTGCATATTGAAACAAAGATGCCCTTATAATGAGCTACTACGCCTTGGACGAGACATAGAGCTTTCACACAAGAATAAGAACACAAGACAATTACTCTTGTTACTACATAACAATGATGATCTCTTCAGACAACCAATTGTTAAACTCCACTCCTGGGACACTCGACCTGATCCAATCATCTATTTCACAGTCCCTATCAATTACGTCCTTTTGAATGGCACAGATACGGCTGTGATCCACCAATCCAACATTAGAGAAAGTAATTGGGCCTTTACAACCTCTGAAATGTTTTGTTGATGTTGCTTGGGCAGGATTGTAACCAATTCCAAACATATATTCCTTTTTAGGGACCTCAACCATCTCGCCTCAACCTTCATTATTTCTTGATTCGACCACCCTGAGAGCTTGTTTGTAGGACACAATGGATATGCCATTCTTCTTCTCCTTAGAAATGGATGCTGATGATGACGCTATTTTAGTTTTTACCGGCTCGAAAGATTGGCACGGGGTTTCGTATATCTCACCATCCATCTCCACGTACTTGAAGGAAGATAAATGGCTTATAAATATGTCCTCTTCTCCACATACAGTAACAATCTATCCATCCCAGACAAACTTTAGCTTTTGATGTAAGGTAGAAGATACTGCCCCAACCGCATGAATCCAAGGGAGTCCCAGAAGACAACTGTAGGCATGCTGAATATCTATGACGTAGAAGGTTGTGTTGAACACTTGTGGGCCTACCTTGATCGGTAGTTCTACCTTTCCGAATACAGATCTTTTCGAATCATCAAATGCTCTGACCACCAGATCACTAGGCCGGAGCACTACGCCATCATAGTCCAACTTAATCAAAGCCTTTTTTGAGAGCACGCTTAACGAGGACCCCATATCAACGAGTACATGAGAAAGCACAACCCCTTTATACTCTATTGAAATGTGCTGATCCCTGTTATGATTACGTCCTTCTATAGGCAGATCAAAATCTATAAATCCTAACCTATGGCTGGCATTTACGCTAGCAACAACCGTCTCGAGCTGATTCACATATATTTCTTGCGGTACATAGGATTTATTCAAGATTCTCAACAAAGCCTTTCTGTGGGATTCTAAGCACATCAATAAGGATAAAATGGAGATTTTGGAAGGAGTCTGTTGAAGGTGATCAACTATCTTGTAGTCACTTTTCTTGATGATCCTTAAGAACTCCTCGACTTCTTTATCAAAAGTAATGTCCGGATTAGGAGTAGGGACGTCATCGGTCAAAACTTGCTTGCCCTTAGCCTTATCCTGGGCTTCTGCATTATCATTCAAGGGATCCCCATTATTCCCCAGCGTTTGAGGTGCAAACAACCTTCCACTTCTTGTTAATCCTCCAACTCCTACATTCTTGACCTGATGTTGTGATGTCCTGGAGGTAGTTACATACTGCCTTTGGCCATTGCAATAAACTTCTTCCCCATAATGCCACATGACATCTCTTTCACTCTGGTATGAAACAAACCATGGAGTAGTAAACATGACTGATGTTGATCTTGCTGGCACTCGAATTTCAACCGGGATGAAGCAAATAGTCACTGTAGAGATTTCGCCTTCTTTATTAACGATTCGATCAAACTGAATACCTCTATCATTAATCAGTTTTTGAATACTTCAAATAATCCTCATGTCAAGTTTCAAGACTTTCCTCACAAGTTTGGTTAGTCAGATGCTCAGATAATCAAAAATCAGTTAACTTGGTCAAAAAGTCAACTGTGGTCAACATAAAGTTAAACTTCAAGATTTTAGGTCAACATCAAGATTATGAGGTGAAATTTATCATTTGATCATGATTCATCAAGGAAACCTCAGAATCATCAAGAATTAGGAGTTACTAAATTAGGGTTTTGTGTAGGAAAAGTCAACTGTACTTTGACTAGCCATAACTTTCATATACTTCATCAGAAATTTCGCATCCAAAGCTCATTTTGAAGGAAATTAAATTCCCTACAACTTTGGGTCTCACAAGCCAAGGCAAAAAATGCTTCATTTGAAAGATATGAGCCAAGACATTACAGGTCCTTTAAAAAGTCAACAAAAAGTCAATTTTTCAAAAGCTCATAACTTGAAAATGGAGGATCAAATGGACATGGTACCAAAAGGAGAAGTTAAATGACACTCTAAGAATTCTAAAAAGTCCTAGAACACATACATGGGATAAAAATTGAGAGAGTTATGCATTATTGAAGTTGGGCAATTTTGAGGAGGCGTATTAAGCAAAAATGGCCAAAACTCAAGTTTCTTCCAAATGGGCCCATATTTTTCCAATCCAAACTCAATTATAAGATCATGAACGACCCATAGATCATAATATCTGATTTTTTATAATTATTTTATATTATTTAGGATTTATTTCATTTAAATTCAATTTTAATTAAGATAAATTTTGAAAAATCAAATATTTGATCCTAGGTCTATTTTGAGATCAAATATTTGATGTTTATGATGATTGTAAGTGTCCAAATTCGTGCAAGACCAAAAGAGTATGATTTCATCTAATTTTTTGACCAAATTGGAAACATCTTTTCTTCATCCTCAAGTAACCTCTAAATTACTCCCTCTATAAATACTTATCATCTCCACAAGTCAAAGAGACAATTTTTTTGTATCAAAAAGAGCATTCAAAACTTCAAAAAACTCAACAGTAAGTTCGATTCGGTTTTAGGGTTGCAGCCATTCTCAAGGATGTTTGAAGGTCCAAGAACATTCCTTAGACTCTTCTGAAGGCGTACCAATCATCACATTGCTCCAAAACCTCACAAAACGCCATAACCGATTTTTCTTTTTTTGGTTTTTTTTCAATTTTTCGATATCATATTTATACGCATGATACATCTAATCTCTTTGTATATTTGTGTTTTGTATGATGTGAGCAAGCTATCCGGGCGATCAAATTGAAGTTTAGAGTACCATGGAAACTAAACTGTTGCTTAATTTGCTGTAATCCGTTTCCGCCGATACTTTGAAGGTTGCAGTAGTGATAAGAATTTCAGTCTGACAGGTAAGTCAAGTAAGTGCTACTGTTTCGATTTACTCCGATTTTTTTCCAGAAGTTCAGAAAAAATCGAAGAACAATACTTTTTTAGAATAGAATTCTAAAAGATTTCGACCCTCAAAATCGCAAATTCCTTTTTTTTTATTATTTTATTTGATTTATTTTCTATTTCCATATTTTCAAAAAAATCTGAAAAAAATTGTGCGCTCTTTATTTCATTTTATTAGATTTTTAGCATCATTTTAATATTTGTTTAGATTTTATTTTAATCGCATTTCTTATTTTACGTTATTTTAAAATCTGCAGTGATTTTATCTGACTCTGTGTATTTTATTTTATTTTATTCTTCTAATAGCATGATAAATAAAAATATCCTCCTCTCATCTCAAAGACTCAATATTCTTCCGATCTTTTCGTTTCGATTATTTTACGATTTCTAAATATAATATAACTGCTAAAGCCTTGTAATAGTTAATTAGGTTTAATTTTCTGTACTTTATTTTCTGCAATCCCCTAAAAACAAATGTATCCCCCTCCCCATGATGTAATAGTCTAGGACCTTTATTTTTCGCTTTTTATTTTCTGCAAAAATATAAACTGCGTGGTTAGTAAACCTAGGGTGTGAAAAGACTTGTATGCTAAATTAATTGGACTGAGCCCACTAAATTCAAAAAATAAATATCTGAAATTAATATTCACAAACGTAAGTCGATCATTATACGATCGCCATTTGCACCCCCTAGGGTTTCTCCTTTTGGTTGCCTTACAAAAACATGGTCAAGTCCCTCGAACATGGGGATATCTTAGTAAAAGCTGCCTACAAATAAGAATCATCAAGTCCCTTTAGATAAAAGATCATAGTCCGTTCGAGTTTCCTACAAATAAATGATCTCGTCCCTTGACGACCCTACGAAAATGATGATAGTCCTTCGAATTACTAAGGTACCCCTACAGGTTGCCTTCTATGACCATACGATGACCCTACACCCGTCCCTTTAAACATCCAAGGTAAATATTACTTACTCACTAATAGTAAGGACAATCCTACCCCTAAAGGAAATAAATAACAAGAAATACCTTACAAACTTAGGGTAAGTAGTTCTTAACTACTTGCTCACTTCTTTTCAAAACACTCTTTACACCCCATTTTTCAAACAATTTCCAAAACCAAACACTTTGTATATATCCATACGTGGATCATTGCAAAGTTAAAGACTTATGAAAATATTTTCTAAACATGCACTAAACCATTTTCAAACAAAAGTAAAGTGAGCTAAGTAATTAAGAGCCCATGGATAACCATGGATACAAAGGGTGCTAACACATAATCTTTGTATAACTTACCCCCCGAACTCAAATCGTTTTCAAAGGTCTTTCCTGTTCTTTTATTCCTTTTCCTTATTGGATAAAATAAAAGTCAGTGGCGACTCTTACTATCCACAACATAGTTTTTGGAAACAAAAACGTCCAAGTCCGTTCTCCCACCGTGTTACAGTTACGTATCGTAGTTTTGTTGAAAACTTTCTACATCAAGAGATGTTGTTGATATTAGGGAAATTGCCGTGAGATGAATAAAATAATATTTTTCCGCTGTTTTAATAAATGAGTTTTTGTTGGTTAATATTTTTATTATGGAATTCCACTTTGTTTAAACTCTGATTTTAAAAATTAAATTGTTATTTACGAAAATGGGAAAAGTTGGGTGTTACAGTAACACCCCAAAATTTGCCCTTTTATTTATTAACAATTTCAAGTAGCTTATGCTTCATTTCCATATCATTTAGTGTATCCTATCACACAATGGGTTTCCTTAAAATCATAATAAAAGTAATAAAAATAAAGCATACATCATCGGTTGATGCACAAGGCATGTGATCAAGGGTTATTCAGTGATAATTTCAATTATCGGGACTCAGAAGAAAGATAAGCTCATAACAAATGATTGAAGTCAGATATCCAAGATTTCCCACCAATACAAAAAAAGAGGGAAAAATTCATATTTTGTACTAAGTAATCGGTTTCCACCCTGGGAGTAACCGGTTTCCACGTGCAATTTTTCCAAAAATTATCAATTTTCCGCATGGAGGGATTTTTCACATTTTTCACTTCAATTTTGTACTTCATTCTAGCTTTCCCAAGGGAATATTCTAGAACACTCCACCACTTTCCAAGGGAAGGTTCTAGAAGATTTCTTAACCAACTCTTAACTAACTCTCTAACCATAATTCCAAACCTCACTCCTAAGCAAATTTCCTAACCTCACTCCTAACCCAAACCCCATTTCAAGCCTAAGATGTATATAAGCAATTTTTGCTCAAAACCTCAAATTAATAATTCATTTTTCCCATTTTTCTCTCATTACTATCAATTTTCTCTCACTTTTTTCTCATCTTTCAAAACCTCACACAAAGCTTCATCTTCCAAATTCTTCAAGTTTTGCATTAAAACTTGAAGAATTTGAAGCTAAACCTCCATCATTGCATTGATTTCATGGATTATTGAAGGATTTGCTACTGTTTTGGTGTTGAATTCACATCTTGGAAGTGATTCTTGGAAGAGTTCATCAAGGTTTTCGTCAAAACGCATTTATTTTGCGTATTCTTGCGGAAGAGCTTCGGATCTACAGATTTATCGTCAATAGCATGTTGGCCTCTCTTTTCAACAAGTACCAAAGCAAGCCTCAACTTTGTAGGTTGGTGAAACTCATAATCACTTATGTTTTAAGTTATTTCACATTTTCTCGACACGTGTGTTCATCGTGTTTTGTTGATTTTTGATGCGTTAATTAATTGGATCATTAGGATTTAGAATCTTGAGTTGTTTGTGGTTCCAATTAGTGTTGAGTTGGTGCATTTAGGTGTACATTTTGTGTTTAACAGATAGGCGTTGCATTAAGGACTTATTGGAATAAGTTGTTGCTGAATTTTCTTTGAAAATGCAGAATTTTTTATTCTGATCCCAGAGTAACCAGTTACTCTCAGGACGGTAACTAATTACTCAGTGTATTGTTGCATTTTTGTCATCCATTCCCCCGATCATCATGGATCTTTAGGATATGATTTTAGGAAGTTTTTAGGGGCTGTTTTGGTGCAGGTTCATGTATCTTTGACATATTTCGACACGTATGTTATTCATTTCCGATTGTTGGCATAATTGTGTATTTGTGCTCATGGTGTGTTGTGAATGTTGTTCCCATGTTTGAACCTCATTATTGGTATGATAATAATTAATCTAAGTTTTGTTTTGTGTTGTTTTCATGTTTGATACGCGTTTTAGACATTCATGTACATACTTGAAAATGTTGCATATTGCTTGATAAAGATGCATAATCCATGTATGTGTGCACATTCTTGATGCATGATTTCCCCATGTTTTCATTTTAATGTTAATGTTTACATTAGTTAGAATGCATTGTGATGCATGCCACATATTTTGGTCTCTTGTTTGCATTATGTGTTCTGTAACGCCCCAATTCGATTATTCCATTTTTGTTGAGTCTTTTATTTAAATTGAGTGATAATTGTTTTAATTATGAAATTGGTGTGTTTATGTGATATGTTGATGTGTTGTATTATTTTACCGTTTTGAGAATTTTTCGGGTAAAATTAGATTGGAGGGTATTTTAGACATTTGCTAATTAATGTTAAGTTAGAAATTATGTAGAATTATATTTTGTGAGAAAAATGATATTTGGTAGAAAAATAGAAATAGAAATAGAAATAGAAAGAGATATAAGAGTAGAAAGAGAAGAAAAAGAGATATAAAAAGAAATAGAAAGGAAAGAAAAGGAGAATAAGAGAAAAGAGAAGGAAAAGAGGGAAAACTTGGAAATTCTTCAAGATAGCTCATAGGAATCGAAATAATCGGGTAAGGGTGTGAAATATTGTTATCTTATCATTGTGTATGATTATGTATGTGTTAGATTGATTGAGTTTTTGTTTTGGAGAAGTTTAGAGAATATGAGGTCTTAGGGTTTTTGATGAAAATCTAAGAAAATGATAGATTAATCGGTTGAAACTTGATATAATCGAAGTATGATAGTTAATACTGTAGCGGTAAAATCGTGAGTGTAAGCTATTGATTAACTTAACTCAAGGTAAACAGAGTCGCCACCGCGCTTTTATTTTATTCCAAATGGAAAAGGTAAAAAGAACGAACAAAAAAACCTAATGAATCTAAAAGCAAAGGCTAAAAGAAACAAACAGAGAATGGGTAAGGGGATAGGTTACAAATTGGGAAGGTTTTACGCACCCAAAATGTCCGTGGTACTCCACGGGAGCCCTTTGACATATTTATCTCTTTTTGGTTTGAAATTGGTTTGCTTGAAAAAGATTGAAGAGATGAGAGGAGAAACGTTTTTTAATGTTTTTGTGTTTGAAGAGGTTTTAACGCCTCATGCCTACGTACTCACAAAGTGCAATGCGAGATCAAAACCTCGTAGTTCATGGTACAAAATTTGAAAAGAAACAATGAGTTGCATTAATTTTAAAATGTAGAGATAAGTCGTCATTCTTTAGCGAATAATTCCGCTAGAAAGAATGAATCATATCTAAACATATGAAAAGAAAAGAAGTGCACAAAGGCACAAAAATAAATTGAGTGAGTTTTTGGATTTTTTAAAGTATTTAAGAAAAGAATTTCGATATATTTACATGGATTAAAGTTTATTAAGAAAATAAAGTGAAAAGGGTAAAATCACTTGACCTAAGTCAAGGTTTGATTGCGAAAGCGTTTAAAGTTTGAAAACAAAGAAGATTTTTGAAATAAGGAGAAGATTTGAAAATTTAAGAAGTGGGAGGAGATGAAGTGACTATCCTAAGACTTGAATTAAAAGTTAAGAGAAGAGCGATCAAACCATATTACGAACATTTCTTCAAGGTAAACGGAATTCCATCCTCAAAGACAAATGAAGTTAATTCGAGGCCAAGGTCTTCAATCAATCACAACTTGAGTGTAAACACCCCAAATTTTCCCTCACTCATTTCACCATGGCTTGTGATCCTTTTTCATTTGCATAAGTTCAATCATATCATATCATGTTGCATTTTTGCTTCACTACATTGGTTCAAAGTCATCTGCATCTAGGGTTTGTGATCTGAGCCATCCCTGAGCTATCTGAGCCACTCCAAAGGTCATCAATCATCTCAAGAGGGTCCATATGTGTTCAAGCATCATATTATATCCTCCCAAGATCAAGGAATTCAGAAAATCACAAGAACTGAGAAAGGCATGGAAGCAGAGCCAAGCTTAACTGCACAGATGACCTAAAATTAGGGTTTTGGTTTCAGAGGCCATAACTACAATTTTTTTGGTAATTCTTGTTTCTATTGGTCTCTATATGTTATAAGGATCATACACACCAATTTACATGAAGAAATTCAATGGGGAAGGCATCTGATCAATAAATGACTTCTTGAACAAGTCAGTGTAAAATCAGGGCATCTGAGGCCCCCAATCACCCAACCAAAGGGTCTTCTTCATCATTTTGGATGTGTATGATCTTTATTTGATCTTAGAATAAGTTAGAAGTTCACAAAATTGAAGAATTTCAAGCCATTTGCAAAGTTGCCATTTTGGGAAAGTGACTTGTAATGAAAACTTGCCATTTTGGGAAAGTTTTTCAACCTCCTCTTTTTTATTCAAAAATGCTTCAAATGAAAAATCTTTGGTCATGAAAGTTGTAGATTGGATCCTCCCATTTTCAAAAAGTACAATAACTTGATCTAATTCATTATAGAACTAAAGTTATGGCTTTGCAAAGTTGGGAAAAATCACTTAATTTTCACTTATGTGCCAAAGAGGGAAACTTGCAAATTCTTGTACCAAGGCAATTTGTGACTTCTAATTGATATCTAAGCTTTACACAAACATCATACATGACTTAAACTTCAGATTGGCCCAAAAATTTCTCAAGTTCCATGCCTTAAACTTCAAGAATTTCAAAAGGGGCCAAAGTTGGACAAAATTGCAAAATGCTCCATAACTCTTCATCCACTTGAGCCAGCTCACTAAATTAGTTTCCATGGACCTCCCTAAAGCCAGCTGACTCAAGCTATGCCCCTAAACCAGCCTGCCACTTGCCCATACCTTCAAGTACAACTTTCTTGACTTTTGCAACATGAGCCATACCAATCACACTGCTCCACAATAACTCTCTGCCCAATCAGAACCTCATATGTGGACCTCAAGCAAGCCATTACACACAACAAGCAAGCCTGAAACTCCAAGAACTCAGCACACTCAAAAATCCCCAACTTGGCAAAAACCTTCGAATCCCTTGATTCAACCATCAAACCTTAAAACTTCTTTCACCATTCAACTCACCATGATTCACTGATCATTTCCCACCTTTCATTTGGCCCTAAAACCTTCACAATCAAAAATACAATTTTTCACATTTCACAAACTGAACTTCTGCCATTTTCATTTTGAGGCCATATAAACTCCAACTAAGCATCACAAACACTTGAGGAGGATCATTGGAGTTAGTTTGAAGCAAGGAACTGGCCAGAAAGCACCATTTTCGAAAGCTTCAGTTCAGGTATCATCAAGAACATTTTTTCCAGAAACTTGATTTTAAGTTCTTAGATTGTTCTCCATGCTTCACTGATCACACTGCACCTTTTGGTTTTGAAAATGATTGAATATTAAGCATGTATGAAGCTTCTGAAATTTCTGTGATTTTTTCCGTTTTGCTTCGAATCTCTCTGATCATGTGAAATAAATCTTGTTTAATGATTGATTCTTATTTAGAATGGGGTGGGGATCATTTTTGGAGAGTTAGAAAGCTTAGGGTTGCGTATTGAGTGAGATTGTAGAAATGGATGGCCGGAGAAGATGACCGGAACACTGTTCCGGTCACCTGAAAGTAATTAGGGCAACAGATTAGGGTTTAATCATAATTAGCGTAGTTTGAATTCTGGCCCTTGGATAACGCGCGAAGTCAATTCCCTCCATCCTGAGTTTGAACCTGAGCCCTTGGATTGGTTGACTTCCTCATTTTCTCATTAAATTCAATTTTTATTTCATTTGTTTTACATTTAATTTCTACGAATTTTTAAAAATAGTAAAATACATCAAAAAATTCTGAAAATTTTCATTAAATCTTTTAATAATTTTCAGAACCCAAAAATATTTTTATTTTTATTTTTTGCATTAAAAATTATTTTTAAATCATTTAAATGATTATTTTTAATTAGTTAATGAGAATTAATTAATTAAAAATACATTTAGGTATTTAAAAATTCCAAAAAAATTCACATTGCATTTTGATACATTTAGAAACATTATCAAACTCTTCAAACAAATTTCTTTTTGGTTCTTGACATATTTTGGCATTTTTCTTTGGAATTAAAGTTCTTAAAAGTCAATATTTTTTCCCTAACTTAGAAAAATTCATTCTGCCTAACCTTGAAGAGTTTGATGATGGTTCTTTTTGCATTGCATTCATCATATCATGTAGTTTCTAGGATAAAATTGGTTTGAATTTATCTCTCATTTTCAATTTGTTGTGCATTTTTCCTTTTTAAGTGCCTTAAAACCCTAGCCAATTTGAGAAAATCATAACTTCCATTAGGTTAAGATTTAGGTCTCCTCCTTTAGGCAGTGAACTTGTGTAGGGTTAGGGTTCCTTTGATCCCATTTTCATTTTTTATCTTGTCATTTGCTTCTGATTTTGAATTTTGCTTTGTGTCTTATGCATAAACCCTAATTTTTTCCTCCATCTTCCATATGCTTGCATACATGAACTTGCCATGACATTTTGTGCATTCACTTAACTTCTAAGACATCTTAGGACACATTAGAATCATGTTTGATCATTTCATCATTCATTTTCCATGTTGTGCATTCATTTCATTTCATAAACTTTCATGAACTTTCATGGTTCAAAACATGCTTCATTTGCATCCTCATCCTTGTATGATCATCCATAACTCTTGACATGTGTTTGCTTTATCTCTTAGCATCATTAACATCATGTTTATGCTTCTGACTTTGGCTTTCATCTTTGCATTTCATCTCATTTTCATTTTCATTTCATTTCCCTTTACTAACTTTTCAGGTGGTAAGTGTTTGAGAAGTGAATTTGCCTTCACTTCTCATAATCTCTTCTCATCCCTTTTATGCATCATTGCTGCATTTTTACTTGTGAATTAGAGTGAGCTTGCTCATTTATTCTCCTTCTCCTCTTTCTTTCTTCAAGCAACTTATCTTCTTAAGTGAAGTAAGCTGTCTTGCTTCTTGCTGCTTCTTTTCCTTCCATCCCGCTTCTTCCTTGGTGGCTCTCTTGAAGATCTTCTTGCAAGCTTCAAAAACCCTAGGAACCCCCAAGCATGATCACAATTAGGGTTTGATTAGTCCCTCCATTAGTTTTACCTTTGTGTCATCTTTGAGTCTTCTCTTCTCATCTCTTAATCAAGGACTAAACCTTAAAGGTTTTAAGGCTTTGTGATTAAGGTTATGCCTGTATCCTTCTATTAGGATGGAGTGTATAACTTTAATCCATAAGTGCTAAACCCTTAATGTGTTTAACTCCTTTAATCAATCCACTTAATAATCACTAAGACATCAAGCTTGTAACTTGGGCCTTGCATTAGGGTTCTAATTCTTCCTTAATTGGTTAAGAAGGACTAACCCTAGTGTTAATGGACAAGACCTCCTCAAGTTGTCTTACAAACCATAACATTCACTTCTTAATCTTACCATTAACTAAAATCCACTTTAATAAAGACTTTGTTTTGTCATGAGGTTAATCCCTAATCATGGATTAAGTTGAGGAGCCTTCCTCAGCTTAAATATTCTCATCTATCATCCTTCTATTAGGATGGTGTAATGGGTCCATTAAATCCTTGATTATGGCTTAAACTCATTACTCAACACCAAACAAAAACACCAAAAATATCTAAATAATTACAAGTAGGTTAATGATTTTAATCCTACATCATGGTGATTAAGTGTGAGGTGCTTACTTCATGCTCAAGGTACTCTCATTACCCCTAATTAGAGGGAGGATGTGATGAGTTTACTAACCCTTGGAATAGGTTTAAGCTCATTTTCTTATGACAAACTCCAAAAGCAATAAAAGATTGAAAACACAAAAACAAACAATAATCGTCTCCTCCGGGATTCTTTTCTCATCACACTCATTCACAAACGAGAACTCGCTTCTCTCGTCTAATGCAAGACAGTTTGCACCTGAGCCAGACAGGTCATACACTTGAGCATAAACAAGTAAGCAGTTCATCAGTTAATCTATCTTTCAGTCTCTTTGAGTCGAACTACGGTGTTCTGACTTCCTCATTGCACGAGAGGATACGTAGGCATAACTTAACAGTTATCGAACAAAAGTCTCTGTATATTCCCCTCCTTCCAGCTTCATTCTCTAAGCCTCATGGTCTTGAGCTTCATACTCTTTCCTTGCACGGACACTTCTTTTATTCACTTCACACTTCTTTCCAGCACTGACACTTGCATTCTTTTCCAGCTTTTGCACACAGAATAGCACTGACACCGCCCCTTTAAACACAAACTTTCAAGCGTGGATCCCGTCGAGTACGGCGGACAATCTGGGTGCTAATACCTTCCCAGGTTGTAACCAACCCCCTTTCTCAGTTTCTCTGGTTCGCGACCGTCTTGTCCATCTTTTCTTAGGTCTATGTAGCATTACCTTTCCTTCGGGATAAAAATGCCTAGCTGGCGACTCTTTTCATTCTTTCTCTTTCGCCGATCGTTCGCGTCTGTACCCCTCTTGGCCGGGTGTCATTTGGTGGGAGCGACAGCTTGGCGACTCTGCTGGGGATCCTTATATTGTCACCAGGGCTTCTGGTTATGTTTGAGGGTTCCTCCTAGCGCTTGTTTGATTTGTGTTTACTGGGGTGTTATGTGCTAATTGTGTTTGTTTATCTGCTTTATTTATTGCTTTATGTATAGCTTTATTTATTGCTTTCCTTTACAGTTTTGCATATTTCATACTGTCATTATCACTATGCTGGATCTGGTTTTCTTTGGTGGGTGGGGTTCCATTGAGAGCTTAAGGTCCTATACCTGGGATCTGAGTGACACCTAGGCTAGAGTGGTTCATATTCTTTCCCATTCCATTTCGGTCTGGTGCGGGAATATGAAACACGGTTCAGATGTGGGTTTCTTCTTGAGAACTCTGTGCTACAGATTTCCTGTAGTGCTAGGGCTATCTGGGAAGCCTGCTAAGTCTGGATGACCTTTATTATGACCTTCAGAAACTGAGGTGAATTAGAGGAGGATCTTTTATGGTTATTATAAACACTGTACCTCCGGGTTAGAAGTGTTTACACTTTTCATAACCGATCCAAGTCTGAGGATCTTTGTTTTAGAACACTACCTGTGAGGGGGTTGGGCTGTTTACAGGTTTGCAGGCACCCTTAGCCACATTATACCTTGTTACTATTTTGTTTAAGAGTACCTCATTTTGGACAGTTCTTGTGATTAACCCTGGATATGTGACTCTTTATTTGAGTCCCCCACCCGGGTTACTGGATTTCTAAGCCTTCATCTGGACTTTTGAACATACATGGGCCTATATCAAGACAGATAATTAGATCCAGCTTGATCACAAACCCTTGCATATCATTTGCATATATCATCATTGCATCATTTAACATTTGTTTATTTGCTTTTCAGGGTATCCACATCATATCTGGTTTGGTTTTGACCCCTTCTTCTGCATGGACCTTTGCTTCATCAGTTATCTGCTTTAGCTATTTTCATCATCACCAGTATCAGCCTGTCAGTGGCTCATTTCCAGTACCAGTCTGTGATCTTCATCAGTACATATCTTCAGTTTCTTCAGCAACATTCATGACTACTCCCAGGAAGAGCAACATATCCTACAATTTCTTTGAACCTGTGTTGACTGGTATCAGGCAGGTCCAGACACTTATCACACCTGACCATATCCCATTGTTTAGAGAACACTATGGAGGTATCCTGGATATGGTTATGGACCTTGACCCTTCTCAGAGAAGCATGATCCACACCTGCTTACAGTTTTATGACCCTCCTTTGAGATGCTTCACCTTTCCAGACTTTCAGCTAGGGCCTTTGCTGGAAGAGTTTTCCTCATTGATTGGAGTACCTATCAGGGGTGGAATCCCTTTCAACCCAGAGATGCCAGCTCCTAGAAATAAAGAGATAGCAAAGGCATTGTGCCTAGAGCCTGCCTTGATTGAGCAAAGTATGACAACAAAATCTGGGATCCTTGGTTTGCACTTAGACTTCTTGATTTCTCAGGCCATCCTGAAGGCCTCATTAGGGGAGTGGAGGGCAGTCTGTGCATTGTTAGCCCTCAGCATATATGGGGCGATATTGTTTGCAGATGAGCCCAAATTTGTCAGCAAGAATGCCATCCATCTGTTTCTCCTGAAGAACCCAGTACCCACACTGCTGGGAGACTTTTATTATTCCATCCATCAAAGGAATGAGAAACAGAGGGGGAAGTTGGTTATATGTTGTGCTCCTTTGTTTTACTCCTGGCTGCTCAAACACCTGCCTAAGTCATATGCCTTCCTGAATCCTCACCAACAGAAGAATTGGGCCAAGAGACTCATTGCCTTGACTTCAGATGATATTAGATGGTGCACCCAGAGCACCAAAGGCAAGGACATTATCACCAGTTGTGGACAATACCCAAATGTGCCTCTGATAGGAGTAAAGGGTTGCATCAACTACAATCCTTTATTGTTTAAGAGACAACTGGGCTATGCTTTGGTTCACCCTCCCAGAGTGCAAGATTTAGCTGAGACCCTGTATTGTGAATTAAAACCTAATTCAGCTGCTGTCAGACAAGCATCCTGGGCTTGGGATAACATCCAGACAAAAGGGATGGCTATTCTTGGAAGGTGTAATAATGTTGCTTCAGCTCAGTACTATGACTGGTCCCGTACTAGGGCTCAGATTACTGGAATGCCTTTCACCTTGGAGGACATACCTGGACCATCCACAATACAACCTGCAGCAACTGTCAGCTTAGAAGAATTTGAGAAGCTAAAGGAAAGAAATGAGAATCTATCTCAAGCTTTGAAAAAGACTCTTTGGGAAAGGAGTGATGGTCATCTGGACATTGAGAGATTGGAGAAGATCAAGGTGGAACATCTTGCCAAAATTGAGAAGACAGAGGATTACATAAGGAAAGCAAGGGCTGGGGAACAAATATTGAAGAATGCCTGCAAAGAGGCCAAAATCCAGTAAGCTGGGGCTGAGCACTATCTGCAAGAGAGTCAGGCTAGGTGGGTCAGGATCACCGAAACCCGTGCACAAGAAGACCAAAAGACTCAAGCTAAGATTGAACAGCTAGAGGCCAATGAGAAGAAGCAGCAAGAAGCTTTGCTGGCAGCCCAGAAGGAGATTTCAGAGTTGAAGCTTAGGGCAGGATTGAAGAGATCAAAGGATCAGGACAGGCATAAGAAGCTGACCACTGCCATTGCTACCAGGAACCTCCTCATTAGGACCATTACAGAGCACCCAGCTGGTCCAGTGACTGAGGCCCTCTTGAAGGAAGTCAGAGAGGATGAGTCTGGGTTGGATGTTTGACTTCATTGCTTGTTGTTCATTTCCATCTGATTGACTTTTCCTTTTATTGTATTTTGACCCTCTGTGGGCATGTGTTGTAAAACAGACTATGTACTATTCCTCATTTGTAATATATTTTAGTTTGTTTCCATTTGGGTTTCTCTCAACAACATCAAGCATCATCCTCGAGGTCTGGAAAAGTCAAAACCAGGAACCAAACCGGATACCTTGGAAGACAAATAAGCATACTGCATTGCATACTAACTTTTGTTTTGTTTTGTAGGTTTTATTATTATTATTTCTAACTTTGTTGTGATCTCAGGAAACATTGCTCGTCGCCGAGTGTTCCCTGTCAACCGCGCGCACCGGTACCCGACTCGTAACAACCTTCCCGGTATTCAAATGGAACAAGTACAGCAGGATCTGACTGAGGTCAGGAATCAGATGGCTAATGAGAGAGTAGAGATGAGAAATCAGATGTCTCAATTCATGGCAGTGATGACTGGCTTAGCCCAGAGTCAAGAAAGGTTAAGAGAGCTGGTGGAAAGGCAAACTCCTGAGGAGCCTCATCTTGGAACAGGAGGAACTAGTAACAATGAGCGGGGCCAGCCTCGTATTGACCCACCAATATTTGGACCTCATCTGGATCCTGAAGTCAACATCCCGAGAAATGTGCAAGGTAATACTGCTGGGGGGAGAATCTTGCAAGAAGATCCCCAAGAAGAACAGTTTACTGTTATGGGGGCTGGAGATGAAGTATATGACCGGAGATTGGACGAAATTGCTGAGAAATTAAGATCTTTGGAATCTCAGAATTCTTTGGGCTTTGATGTGATGGATATGGGCCTAGTGGATGGGGTGAGAATTCCCAACAAATTCAAACCCCCATGCTTTGAAAAGTACAATGGTACCTCCTGTCCTCGCACTCATCTACAGTCTTTCCTAGGAAGACTTAAAGCTTATACTATGGATGAGAAGTTGTGGATGTTCTACTTTGAAGATAGTCTGACTGGGGCTTCAAGAGAGTGGTATTCACACTTGACCAGAGCTACCATAAGATGCTGGAAGGATTTGGCCGAAGCTTTCATCAGGCAATATCAATACAACCTAGACATGGCTCCCAACAGGACCCTCCTAATGGGAATGTCCCAGTCTTCTAGAGAAAGCTTCAGGGAATACGCCCAGAGGTGGAGACAGCTTGCTGCTGCTGTCCAACCACCTATGTCAGAGAGGGAGATGGCTGACATGTTCATGAATACATTGCAAGGGACCTATATTGATAGGCTAGCTGCTTTTTCCTCTACCAGTTTTGCTGATGTGGTCATAGCTGGCGAGAGGATTGAAAGTCTCTTGAAGATGGGCAAAATTTCCGACAGTGGTGCAAGTTCCTCCAGCAACCCCATAAAACCTTTTGCGGGACCCCGAAGGGCAGGTGAAACAAATTCCATTCATACAAGCAGGGGCAGGCCTTAATATGCTCACCAGTCCGTAGCAGCAGTTACCATTCCAGCTCCGATTCCTCAACAATCAGCATATCCTCAAAAACAACAACCACAGTATCAACAACAAGTTCAGTATCCGCAGCAGAGAACCTACAACAATAGCAATAACAACCAACAACAACGTCCTTTCCAGCAAAGTCCATCACAAGCAAACAGGGTGATTGACCCAATCCCGATGCCATATGCTGCACTCTTGCCACAACTCCTGAAGCTCAACCTAGTCGAGTTAAGGACATTGGCACCTCCAGATCCTTCCAATATGCCAAAGAACTATGATGCCAATGCCAGGTGTGCATTCCACTCAAACGCACCGGGGCATAATACTGGAAAAATGCAGGGCCTTACAGATGAAAGTCCAAGACCCGGTGGACTCAAAAGCTCTCAACTTTGCACCTCCTCCGAATGTCACAAGGAATCCAATGCCTAGTCACAACGGGCCTAGGATTAATGCTATTGAGGAAGGCAAACTATCCACCTTAATCATCAGTGTTGCACAGATTCGAACACCTTTGGTTGAAATCAAAGCTCAGCTTTTAGAATGCCAAGTGTTCCCCGGGTGTGAGCTCGGCTGTGGGTATTGCAATATTGCAGTCAATGGGTGTGAAAGGCTGAGAAACGGCATATATGGTCTTATTAAGGATGGTATCCTTCAGATTACGACAACAGCGCCTACAACTCCAACAATTCCTTCACCAATAATCACAGATACTCCTACAACGTCAGCAACCATTGTTCCAACGGATTCTACTACAACTCCAACAACCGCTCAATCAATCACTTCAACGGATACGAGTTCAGTCACCATTCCTGCTACAACTTCAACCCCTATCCAGTCAACAGTATCTTCTACAACATCAACAACAATTAATGAAAGCGTCTCAACGGTTACAATTTACTATGATCCCGCATATGTTCCTTCCAATAACTCACAAAATACCAATCCTGTCAGAGCACCAGTTACCATATACTATGATCCACACACCATTGTGGTCCCTTCTGCAGCTGCTATCAGTCCGGTCACTATCACAGTGCTTGGGCCAGTTCCTTACGAAAACAATAATGCCATCCCTTGGCATTATGGCTCAGATCTATACTGCAAGGGGCAGAAAATCACCTTGGAATCGTCAACTTCTTCACCTCAGATAGACAATGTGGGGGGAGGCGGAGGCTTCACTAGAAGCGGACGTCTCTTTGCCTCGCAAATACAAAGACCCAATGCTGAAGCAGAAGCCGCTGTTAAGGCAAAAGGGAAGATCATGGTGCAAGAAGAAACAGTTTCCAAAGAAGCTCTGAAGACTCCTTTTGATCAAGAGGTTGATGAATTCATGAGAATCATAAAGAAAAGTGATTACAAGGTGGTAGACCAGCTTCACCAAACGCCTTCCAAGATCTCCATACTATCATTGCTAATGTGCTCCGAGGCTCACCGGAATGCACTATTAAAGGTCCTGCACGCAGCTTATGTGCCGGAGGAGATTACCGTCAATCAGTTAGAAGCTGTGGTGGGAAGTGTCAACGCCAGTCATGGACTAGGTTTTACCAACACTGATTTGACGGTGGAAGGTCACAATCACAACAAGGCTTTGCACATTACCTTAGAGTGTAAGGGTGCAGTTCTTTCTCACGTATTGGTAGACACATGGTCATCCCTCAATGTCCTGCCCAAGAAAGCCCTTGTAAAGCTGGAACATGACGGGTTGGAACTACGCCCAAGTAACTTGGTAGTAAGAGCCTTTGACAGTTCTAAGAGATCAGTTCTGGGAGAGATAGAGTTGCCTATAATGATTGTCCCACAGGTTTTCAAAACAACCTTCTTTGTGATGGATATACAGCCTGCCTACAGCTGTCTATTTGGTAGACCATGGATACACGCCGATGGCGCCGTGACGTCAACCCTTCACCAGAAGTTAAAATTCGAGTGGGAAAGCCAAATCATTACTATTTGTGGGGAGGAGGATATTTTTGTTAGCCAGCTGGCTACTTTCAAATACATTGAAATAGATGGGGAGATCCATGAAACCATGAGCCAAGGGTTTGAAGCCCTTAATATTAATGAAACATCTGCTGTGCTTGGGACCTCCATCACGTCATATCAACAAGCCCGAAAGGTTGTTGAAGAGGGTACTGCTCAAGGCTGGGGCAAGCTGCTGCCAGTTGAAAAGAAAGAAGACCGATTCGGGTTGGGTTACAGACCAACTCAACAAGATCAATCAGAGGCTGCAAAGGAGCCCAAATTTGTCAGCGGGGGAATGCTCACCCCGGATGCTGTGAATAGTTTGGAAGATGAGTCAGAAGACGAGCGCAACCTGGAAAGCTGGATACGTCCAAGGATCCCGGGGAACCATGTCTCAAACTGGTCTTCCCAGGAAATTATAAGAGTTACTCCCGCAGAGTAATTATTATTTCCTGTTTTTAAAGCATGCATCAAGTCCTGCATCTTGCCCAAGATGTCAGGACTCATTTTGTAATCGGGCCATCTTGTATTTTGTGCAAAGATCAATTAATGAATATCAAGACATCTTTTGCAAATGAGTCTTTTCTTTTCTGCTCACTGTTTTTCATTTTTCATTTTTTGTACAAAAATAAAATGGAAATGTTTTTCAAAATGATAACTTAATTTTCACTTTTTCTAAATAAAATAAAATTGATCACTAAAACAAACAAATCTAAACCCTTGTAGAGAATGCCCTCCAAACTGCACCGACAACAACACTGCTATGACTTCATATGACTTTGACAATCCAATCAATCAAGATGATGAAGGGGTTGAAGAAGATTATGAGCTACCTGAAGAGCTAGCCAGGTTGTTAAGGCAAGAGGAAAAGGTTATAACTCCTCATCAGGAGGAGGTTGAAACGGTTAATCTTGGTACAGAAGAAGACCTGAAAGAAGTTAAGATCGGGGCCTGTCTGCAAGATTCAGTAAAAGAGCAACTTATTGACATGCTTAGGGAGTATGTGGATGTTTTTGCTTGGTCTTATCAGGATATGCCAGGTCTGGATACCGACATTGTTATGCACAAGCTGCCTCTGAAAGAAGATTGTCCGCCAGTAAAACAGAAGCTGCGCCGTACTCACCCAGATATGGCAATGAAGATAAAGGAAGACGTACAAAAACAGTGGGACGCCGGTTTCCTTGCTGTGACCAGTTACCCGCCGTGGGTTGCCAACATTGTACCTGTGCCTAATGTCGCTCCCACCAAATGAAGCCGGGTCAAATGGGGTACAGACGCAAACGGTCGGCGAAAGAAAATGAGAACACACAGGAGTGAACTCAGAAAGACAAGAGTCGCCAGCTAGGCATTTTTATCCCGGAGGAAAGGTAATGCTGCATAAACCTAGAAAGATATGGATAATACGGTTGCAAACTAGAGAGACTGAGAAAGGGGGTTGGTTACAACCTGGGAAGGTATTAGCACCCAGATTATCCGCCGTACTCGACGGGATCCACGCTTAAAAGATTTGTGTTTTAAAGGGGTAGTGTCAGTGCAATCTGTGTATAAAAGAGCTGGAAAAGGATATACAGGTGTCAGTGTAAGAGAAGTGTGAAGTGTATCAGTGAAGTGTTAGTGTAGGGACAAAGATGAAATGATCATGATAATGAGGCTTAAAGAATGAAGCTGGGAAGAGGGGGAATATACAGAGACTTTTGTTCGATAACTGTCAAGTTATGCCTACGTATCCTCTCGTGCAATGAGGAAGTCAGAACACCGTAGTTCGACCCAAAGAGACTGAAAGATGAATTGACTTGTGAATTGCTTGCTTGTCTATGCTCAAGTGTATGACCTGTCTGGCTCAGGTGCAAACTGTCTTGCATTAGACGGAAGAAACAAGTTCTCGTTTATGAGTGAAGGTGATGAGAGAAGAATCCCGAAGGAGACGATTATTGCTTGTTTTTGTGTTTTCAGTCTTTTATTGCTTTTAAAAGTTTGTCATAAGTTAATGAGCTTAAGCCTAAACCAATGGATTTAGTAAACTCATCACATCTTCCCTCTGATTAGGGGTAATGAGAATACCTTAAGTGTGAAGTCAGATTCTCACACTCAATCACCTTTGATGCAGGATTAAGATCATTAACCTACTTGTGATTATTTAGATGTTTTGGTGTTTTTGTTTAGTGTTAAGTAACGAGATTAAGCCATGGTCAGGGATTAAACAAACTCATTACACCATCCTAATAGAAGGATAATAGATGAGAGTGTTTAAGCTGAGGAAGACTCCTCAACTTAATCCATGATTAGGGATTAAACTCATGACATAACAAGCCTTTGATTAAGTGGATTTTAGTTAATGATATGATGATGAAGTGATTTTTAGGGTTTGTAAGACAACTTGAGGGGGACTTGTCCATTAACACTAGGGTTAGTCCTTCTTAACCAGTTAAGGAAGAATTAGAACCCTAATGCAAGGCCCAAGTTACAAGTGTGATGTCTTGATGATTATTAGATGGATTGATTAAGGGAGTTAAACACATTAAGGGTCTAACACTTAGGATTAAAGTTATACACTCCATCCTAATAGAAGGATGCAGGCATAAACTTAATCACAAAGCCTTAAAGCCTTTAGGGTTTAGTCCCTGATTATGAGGTGAGGAGAGAAGACTCAATGAGACACAAAGGTAAACACTAAAAGGTTAGTATGCAATGCGGTATGCTTATTTGTATCCAAGGTATCCGGCTTGGCACTTGGTTTTGACCTTTCCAGACCCCTGAGACAGATGCTTGTGATGTTGCTTTGCAAGAACTCAGATAAGACAAACCAGCACAAATATATTACAAAAGTAAATGATACATAGTTTGTTTTTTACAATACATGCCCTCTGAGGGGTCAAAAATACAACAAAGAGAAAAGTACAATGAAATGAAAGCAACAACAAGCAAAAGTCAGACACCAAGACCAAACTCATCTTCCTGAACTTCCTTGAGAAGTGCCTCAGTCACAGGATCAGCTGGACGCTCTGTGAGATTCCTGATGAGAAGATTCCTTGTAGTAACAGCTGCAGTTAGCTTCTTGTGTCGACTCTGGTCCTTTGACCTCTTCACACCAGCTCTGATCTTCAACTCTGAGATCTCCCTCTGGGCTGCTGCCAGGGCTTCCTGTTGTTCTTTTGCACTAGCTTCCATCTGTTCAATCTTATCCTGAGTCCTTTTGTCCTCCTGAGTACGGGCTTCGGTGATCCTGACCCACCTAGCCTGACTCTCCTTCAGATACCAATCAGTCCTGGCCTTCTGGAACTGAGCTTCCTTGCAGGAATTTTTCAAGATCTGTTCTCCAGCCCTAGACTTCTTAATGTAATCCTCTGACTTCTCAATTCTAGCCAAATGCTCCACTTTCAGCTTTTCTAACCTCTCAATATCCAACCTACCATCAATCCTCTCCCAGAGGGTCTTCTGTAGAGCTTGAGTCAGCTTCTCATTTCTCTCTTTCAAATTCTCAAACTCCTCTAAGCTGACAGTTGCTGGAGGGGGTGCTGTGGAAGGTCCAGGCACATCTTCAATAGTGAAGGGCATTCCAGAAACTTGAGCCCTGGCATGAGACCACTCATGGTACTGAGCTGAGGCTACATTGTTGCATCTCCCAAGAATGGTTACCCCTTTAGTCTGCACATTGTCCCAGGCCCAGGATGCATGTCTGACAATAGCCAGATTAGGCTTGATTTCACAATAGAGGGTCTCAGTCAGATCCTGTGCTCTAGGAGGATGGACCAATGCATAGCCTAGTTGTCTTTTGAATAGCAGAGGGTTGTAGTTGATGCAACCCTTCACTCCTATCAGAGGCACATTGGGAAATTGCCCACAACTTGTAATGATGTCTCTGCCCTTGGTGCTCTGAGTGCACCACCTGATGTCATCTGAGGTTAGAGCAACAAGCCTCTTAGCCCAGTTCTTCTGCTGGTGAGGGTTCAAGAATGCATCAGTCTTTGGCAAATGCTTGAGCAACCAAGTATGGAACAAAGGAGCACAGCATCTCACTAATCTTCCCCTTTGCTTTTCATTCCTTTGATGAACAGAGTAGTAAAGATCTCCCAGTAAGGTGGGCACTGGGTTTCTCAGGATGAAAAGATGGATTGCATTCTTGCTAATAAACTTAGGCTCATCTGCAAAAAGTATGACCCCATATATGCTAAGGGCCAACAATGCACAGACTGCCTTCCACTCCCCCAAGGAGGCCTTCAGAGTAGCCTGAGAGGTCAAGAAATCCAGATGTAGACCAGAGACTCCAGCTTTGGTAGCCATATTCTGTCCAATCAGAATTGGTTCCAGATACAAGGCTTTTGCCACCTCTTCATTACCAGGAAAAGTCATCTCAGGGTTGAAGGGGACTCCACCCCTGATAGGTACACCAACCAATGATGAATACTCCTCTAATAAAGGTCCCAACTGAAAATTCTGGAAGGTGAAGCACCTCAGAGGGGGATCATAGAACTGCAGGCAAGTATGAATCAAGCTCCTCTGTGAAGGGTCCAAATCCATAACCACATCAAGTATGCCTCCATAATGTTCTCTGAATAGTGGTATATGGTCTGGAGTAATCAGGGTTTGGATCCTCCTGATGCTAGCCAGCTCAGGCTCAAAGAAATGGTAGGAGATATTGCTCTTTTTAGGTGCCATGTTGCTGGAGAACAGGTGCTGATGATGATGACTGATACTAGCAGATGGGCCACTGACAGGCTGAGACTGGTGATGCAGGTGACTGAAGCAGGTAGCTGATAGCTGAAGCAAGATACTGATGAAGATAGGTCTAAGCTGAAGAAGGGGTCAAAACCAAGCCAAAATGATAAGATGGATACCCTGAAAAACAAATAAACACATGTTAAAATGATGCAATGAGGATGTATGCAAATGATATGCAAGGGTTTGTAACTGAGCTGGATCTGATTAACTGCTCTGATATGAGTCCATATATGTTCAAGAAATCCCGATGGAGGTTCATAAGTCCAGTAACCAAGGTGGGGGACTCAAATAAAGAGTCACATGTCCTGGGTTAAATCACAAGAACTGTTCCAAAATGGAGTAATCTTAATCAAAACAAAGTAACAGGGTATGCTGAGGTCAAGGGTACCTGCAAACCTGTAAACAACCCAACCCCCTCACAGGTGATGTTCTAAAACAAGGATCCTCAGACTTGGATCAAGGCATGATAATGATGCTATGAGATGATGCAAACATGAAACAAGGCATGGTGATGATCATACAAGCTTATGGATGCAGATGAAACAAATTTGGAACCATGATCATACATGAAAGGTTATGAGATGCATATGGCATACAACATGGCAAATGCAAGATGAAATGATCAAACATGCTTTCAATATGTCTTAAGATGTCAAATGAATCAAATGGATGCACAAAATGTCAAGGCAAGTCAAAGTATGAATGCAAATGCAAGATGGATGCATATGGAAGCCCAAATTAGGGTTTATGATCAAAGCACCAAACAAAAACCAAAATCAGAAGCAAACATCAAGATAAAAAATTTAAAATGCACTCAAAGGATCCCTAAACCTATACTAACTCACTGCCCAAAGGAGAAGTTCCAACTCTTAACCTATTTCAAGTTATGATTTTCCTAAGTTTTCTAGGGTTTTAGGGTTCCTTAACAAAAAAAAATGTCAAACAAATGGAAAATGAAAGATCAAATCATGCCCATTTAACTTCATATACTACATGCTAAACACAATGCAATGCAAAAAGTATCAAGGTCCAACTCTCAAGGGTTAGGCAGAAATGATTTTTTGAAGTTTGGATCAAAATAATGCATAAAAATGATTTTAATTCCATGAAAAATTCTCAAAATGCATCAAGATCAAAAAAGAAATTTGGTTTGAGGGTTGGACAATGTTTCTAAATGGTTTTAAATGTTTCATGAATTTTTTGGTGATTTTTAAATACCTAAAAGCATTTTTAATTAATTAATTCTCATTAATTAATTAAAAATAAGCTTTTAAATATTTAAAAATACTTTTTAAATGCGAAAAATAAAAATAAAAATATTTTTGTGTTCTGAAATTAAATAATAACTTGTATAAAAAATTTCAGAATTTTTGAATAAGTTTTACTATTTTTAAATAAATGCACAAATTAAATGAAATAATATGAAAAATAAAATGAAATTAAAGCTGAAAAAGAAAAGTAATCCAATCTGAAGGCCCAGATTCAAACTCAAACACGCGCGAATTGACCTGGAGCGCATCTGGACGGCCAGCATTCAAACTCACTAACCCTAATTAATTAGCCCTAATCCAGCCCTTAATGACTTTCAGGTGACCGGAACAGTGTTCCGGTCATCTTCTCCGATCACCCAAAATCACAAACTCACTCTACACGTAATGAAAATGAAATCCAACAGCCCAGAACTCTTCCCCACTCAAAAACGAATTAAACCCCCCATTCAAACAACATTTATCATTCAGAAACAAGGAGAATCGAATCAAACATGTTCTAGGGCAAAAAGTTTCAGAGACTGCATACATACTCATTTCTCACTCATTTTCGAAAACAAACACATATTCATGATCAGGGAAGCATGTAGAAGCTATTAAGAACTTAAAAATCCATTTCTGGAAAAAAAGTTCATGAAGCTACCTGAGTTTGAAGCTTTTCAGTCTGCAACTTTCTGGCCCTTTCTCTTTGTGCAATCCACTCCTATGACCTCCCTTAAGCTTCTGAAAGGCTTAGAACAAATTTATTTGGGCTGGTTTGAGAGTTTACAGAAGTTCTGTTCAAGCTCAGGTGAGGATCGTGTTTATGATTCAGGCAGTTTAAGGCAAAGATAAGGGGTGCTTTTTGACCAGGGTGATGAGTTGAGTTGATCTATGAAGTTTGTTTGTGAGTTTGTGGCTTGTATGCTGAGTTTCGAAAGCTTTTGCTCCAAGGGTGAAAAATGAGAATGCTGAGTTCTTGCTTGTTTCAGGCTTGTGTCTTGTGATGTTTAGCTTGCATTTGGTTTGTATAAACTAATCCTATTGGTCAGAAGATGTGACATGTCCTTTTGTGATAGGTATGGTTACTTTTGCAATTTGTCAACTTTTGTGTAAGAAGGGCATGGGTCATGTTCTAGCCAAGTACATGGAGAGTGGGCTGCGCAGCAAGGTGAGAGAGAGAGAGGCTAGGATTGATCAGCAGGCTAGGCAACAAGTGGGTGAGGAGATATGATGACTTTTGCAACTTGGCTTGCTTTTGATCTTCATGAAAATATCTTGCTCCAAAGGCCAAACAATATGAGAAACTCTTGGCCCATTCTGATTTTTAGGTCATATGTGATGTTTGTGTAATGGTTTGACATCAATTAGAAGTCACAAATTGCCTTGGTACAAGGTTTTGCAAGTTTTCCATTTGGTGCATAACTTGAAATTTAGTGATTTTTGCCAACTTTGACAAACCATAACATTTGATCCAAAATGAATTAGGTCATGTTCTTGTACTTTTTGAAAAGGGAAAGATCTATTCTACAACTTTCATGACCAAAGTTTTTGCATTTGAAGCTTTTTTGAATCAAAAAGTAAGGGTTGAAAAAAATTACATAAAATGACATTTCATTAAAAGCCAACCTTGCCCAAAAAGTCAACTTTGCAAAAGACTTGAAATTCTTGAATTTTGTGAACTTCCAACTTCTTCTATGATCAAATAAAGATCATATACATTCAAAATGATGAAGAATGCCCTTTGGTTGGGTCATTGGGGGCCTCAGATGCCCTGATTTTGCACTGACTTGCCTGAAACGTCAACTCTTGATCAGATGACTTCCCCATGGAATTTCTTCATGAAAATTGATATGCATACTCCCTATACCATATAGAGACCAATAGAAACAAGAATGACCAAAAAATTTGGGGTTATGGCCTCTGAAACCAAAACCCTAATTCTAGGTCATTTGTGCAGTCAAGCCTGGCTCTGCTTCCACACCATTCTCAGTTCTTGTGATCCTTTGACATTCTTGACTTTGAGAGGATATAATATGATTCTTGAACACACATGGACCACTTTGAAGTGATTGATGGCCTTTGGAGTGGCTCAAGAAGCTCTTGGATTGCATCAGATCACAAACCCTAGATGCAGATGACTTTGAATCTATGCAGTGAATCAAAATTGTGGTATGAGATGCTATGATTGAGTTTATGCATATGAAAAGATCACAAGCCATGGTGTGAATGGATGAGGGCAAATTTGGGGTGTTTACAGCTGCCCCTATTCAAACATGAGTTAGCTGTGCAGGATGTAAGCGACGGCTTAACAGGCAAACAAGATAACTTGTGGTTGAATACCCAAGACAGTCCAAAATTTGCACTCACAGAATGAAGAAGAAAAGGGATATAGATTGTAAAATAAAATAAAGTATATTGTAAAGTATGGGCGACGGAGGACGACCGTCGAGCAGAGGACGACTGCTGGGTAAAGAGCAATGACGGGGACGACCGACATGCTGGGAAAAAAGCGGGAAATAAAGCAATGACGGGGACGGCCGACATGCTAGGGATAAAAAGGGATCATGATGGGTACGGCCATCAAGATAAATGCTGTGAAATTTCTGGGGATAAATGAAAAATGACGGGGACGGTCATCAAGTTCATAAAGCAAAGTAACCAACGATGGGGATGGCCATCGGGCTAAAAAGAAAAGGGACCACGACGGGGACGGCCATCGGGTTAAAGAATAAATGAAATAAACAGATGATGAGGTACGGTCATCAAAGGTGAAGGACGATCACCTAGCAGGGGACGGCTGCTCTGTTGGGGTTAAGATGAGGGACGGTCATCTAAGGTGGAGGACGACCACCAGGCAGGGTACGGCTGCCGAAAATATCGCGACATAGGACGAATGCCGGATAAAAGGTCAATGATGGGGACGGCCATCGGATGAGCATGATGGAGGACGACCATCAAGAGGTGGAGGACGACCACCTAGCAAGGGACGGCTGCTCTCAAGGTTTATCATGACATAGGACGAACGTCAGATAACCAAAATCAACAATGGGGATGGCCATTGGATAAAATGATGAAGGACGATCATCATGAGGTGGAGGACGACCACCTAGCAGGGGACGGCTGCTAAATATCACGACACAGGACAAATGTCGGATAGAAAGGTCAACGATGGGGACGACCATCGGATGAGCATGATGGAGGACGACCATCAAGAGGTGGAGGGCGACCACCTAGCAGGGGACGGCTGCTCTCAGGGTTTATCATGACATAGGACGAATGTCAGATAAAAAGAAATTGCTTTACTGGGGAAAAGTAAACACGGACGAGTGTTTACATCCGAGAAATAAAAGGTATAGGTATTGTGTATAGATTAAAGATGCGGACGAGCATCCTTAAGACTATGATACGGACGAGTATCAGGTAGAAACAAATACTGACACATGTCCAGAGATGATGATACGGACGAGTATCAACTGGTTAACAGAGAACACGGACGAGTGTTGTATCTGAAAGAATTCTTCTGGGGAATAGCAGACACAGACGAGTATCTATATTCAAGAAGACACAAGTGTTTGACGCAGTGTATGGATTAAAGATGCGGACGAGCATCCTTAAGACTATGATACGGACGAGTATCATGTAGAAACAAACGCTTGACGCATGTTCTGAGATGATGGTACGGACGAGTACCAACTGGTTAACAAAGAACACGGACGAGTGTCGAATCTGCAGGGATGTAAATGATGTATACAAGATACGGACGAGTATCTGCATAAGTATGAGTAGAAAGTATGAGTGATGTACAAATGAGTGTTCAACCTGCTGGGGAGAATGTGACACGGACGAGTGTCAAAAGGGAGAAGAGTATAGTATAAACAAGTAACTGGTATACAAAGTGTTTATGTTACTGTGCTGGGAAAACGTCATGGACGGATATTGGTAAAGTTATATATACAAGTATCTGTGAGTGCAAAGGGGATGTCGTTGGCTTTCTGCTGGGGATATGACACGGACGAGTGCCACAAGGAGTATGTATTTGCATTGGTGAATGTGAGGCAACTGCTTTTGCTGGGGAATCTGGGGATTCTGTATATTGTCGATGGGTTGATAATATTCACAGGTGTTTGATTCAGACCATGACTTATGATTATGCTATATGTTTGATTTTTGCCGTAATGCTCCGTATTGGATGAAATGTTACGCTTTGTGGGTGAATATGATGCGAATGCTATGATTATGCAAAGGATACCAATCCGGGATTCGGATCCCATTGCTGTGAAGATCTCTGGTCGATCTGTTTGAAGTGGACATCCCAGTTGGGGATAAGATCGTTGGTAGATCTGATGAAATGATTTTTCTTGGGGAAAAGGGTCAATGATAGACCTATTCCTGTAATGAGGGACCCAGCTGGGGGTTTGTAGAAGCTTTCCTCACTCTGTTGTGATTCCTTCGTGCATTGCTCTTCTGGATAGAGGCTGAAACTCTGTGGGGAAATGATTTCCTGGCTTTTGTACTCAGCTGAGGAAGAATTATTGGCAACTCGGCTGGGAGAAGCAGCAAGTGGCAACTCAGCTGGGGAGAAAACACCTTGAGTGCTAAGACTGAGTGAGTGTTGACTTGCCGGCTTGCTGGGGTGAAGCTTTCACGCCCCATGTTGCGCTTTTGAATACCTGCAATCCTGCAAAGACAGAGAAACGTACAAGTAATCCCGAGGCATCCTTTACCGGGCTCCGTCATAGGAGTGAGACACTTCTGAGAGTAAGTATATTCCCTGTAAGCACGTGTTTTATTTTCTTTATTTTTAAAGATTTAGCATCTGTATTCATGCAATCAGTTTCCTTTAAGATATCAGACATTTTTGCAAATAAAAATATACGAGACATTGTGTGACTGAAAAATCTGTTTTTATTAATTCATGTGCCCTGAATTGGCAAGATACAGTCAAGGAAACATATCCCCTGGAATGAGGAGATTGTTACAAAATGAGAAGCAAAATGCTGGCAATGTTGTCGACGCTTCAAGGAGCTTCCCCTCTTGCTATGACTCGTATGACTGTTGACGTTCTTCTCGTCTTGCTTTCTGAAGAAGGCTGATTCTGACAAAAGCTTGATCCTTTCGAACCTTACCAAGTTGTGGGTGATACGGACGAATTCAGAGTGCAGTTGTTCGCTTATTCCCTTGTTTTGCATGGATCGCCCTTTCGGGTTTTCAATCCATCGGGATACCCATTTTTGCCTGAGCTGTCCAATGCGGATTTTCAACTCAGCGGGTGTACAATTTTTTGTTATTTCCCTTATTTTTGCCCGAGTCTTTTATTCTGTTTTTGACTCGCCGGGACGCCCTATTTTTGCCTGGACTTACATTCTGTTTTTATGTCCAGCGGGTCATTTTTATGCGAAGTATTTTTTAACTGCATCTGAATTCACAGGGGACGGGAAATCTTCACCATCCATGGTGCTGAGCATCAGTGCTCCACCTGAGAAAACTTTCTTTACCACGAATGGTCCTTCATAATTCGGAGTCCACTTGCCCCTGTGGTCTGTATGAGGAGGGAGGATTCTTTTCAACACAAGATCTCCCACTTGGTACTCTCAGTGCCTGACTTTCTGATCGAAGGCTCTCTTCATTCTTTTTTGATACAACTGCCCATGACAAATTGCAGCCAATCTCTTCTCTTCAATCAGACTCAGTTGTTCGTATCGGGACCGAACCCATTCTGCTTCGTTCAGCTTAACATCCATCAATACCCGTAGAGAGGGTAATTCAACTTCAACAGGTAAGACTGCCTCCATACCATACACAAGCTGATACGGTGTTGCCCCAGTGGATGTCCTGATTGACGTGCGGTACCCATGCAAGGCAAATGGTAGCATTTCATGCCAGTCTTTGTAGGTGACTACCATCTTCTGCACAATCTTCTTGATATTCTTATTAGCTGCCTCAACAGCGCCGTTCATATTTGGCCTGTAAGGAGAAGAATTGTGGTGTTGGATCTTGAAGTCCCGGCATAGCTCAGTCATCATTTTGTTGTTTAAGTTGGAACCGTTGTCAGTAATGATTCGCTCGGGCACTTCGTATCGACAGATGATATCTCTCTTCAGAAACCTGGCTACCACTTGTCTTGTAACATTTGCATAGGAAGCTGCTTCGACCCACTTGGTGAAATAGTCAATGGCTACCAGGATGAATCTGTGGCCGTTTGAAGCAGTCGGTTCAATCTTGCCAATCATATCAATGCCCCACATAGCAAAGGGCCATGGTGAAGACATTATGTTCAAAGGATTGGGAGGCACATGCACCTTATCTGCATAGATCTGGCATTTATGGCATTTTCTGGCGTAGGCACAACAGTCTGCATCCATTGTGATCCAGTAATATCCTGATCTTAGCAATTTCTTAGCCATGGCATGCCCTCCTGCATGGGTACCAAAGGATCCTTCGTGCACCTCGTGCATTAACAAGTCTGCTTCTGTTCTATCAACGCATCTGAGGAGTACCATATCAAAGTTTCTCTTGTACAGGGAACCATCAGTGTTCAGAAAGAAACTACCAGCAAGCCTTCTCAAAGTCTTCTTATCATTGGAAGATGCCCCAGGTGGGTATGTTTGATCCTCCAAGAAGCACTTAATGTCATGGAACCAAGGCTTATCATCTTTGACAATATCTGCTGCAAATACATAAGCTGGTCTGTCAAGTCTGGACACTGAAATCCGAGGCACAAAGTTGGCAGCTTGAACTTTGATCATTGACGAAATGGTAGCCAGAGCATCTGCAAACTGATTCTCATCCCGAGGGACATACTCAAGCTTGACCGTTGTGAAGAAAGTCAATAATCTTCTTGTATAATCCCTGTAAGGTATCAGATGATCCTGGTGTGTGTACCATTTGCCGTTGGTTTGATTAACCACCAGAGCTGAATCTCCGAATACAGTCAATGTCTTGATCCTGAGGTTAATGGCTTCCTCAAGACCCATAATGCAAGCTTCGTATTCAGCTTCGTTGTTAGTGCAGTTAAAGGTGAGTTTTGCCGAGAAAGGCATGTGGACTCCTTTAGGTGTAATGAGTACTGCACCAACACCACGGCCATTCATATTAACAGCCCCATCAAACATCATAGTCCATTCTTCCTCCGGGTCAGGCCCTTCAGTGTGAACAGGTTCTTCATGATCTTTCGCTTTAATGAACATGATGTCTTCATCAGGGAAGTCAAATCTCATAGGCTGGTAGTCATCAATAGGTTGCTCAGCAAGATATTCAGATAGTACACTGCCCTTGATGGCTTTCTGAGAAGTGTACTGGATGTCATATTCTGTGAGAATCATCTGCCATCTTGCAACCCGTCCGGTAAGAGCTGGCTTCTCGAAAATGTACTTGACTGGGTCCATCTTCGAGATCAATAAAGTAGTGTGGGTCAACATATACTGTCTCAGTCGGCGAGCAGCCCACGCTAAAGCACAACAAGTTTTCTCGAGCAGTGAATAACGTTGTTCACAGTCGGTAAACTTTTTGCTCAGGTAGTATATTGCATACTCTTTTCGACCAGACTCGTCATGCTGACCCAGCACACACCCCATTGACTCTTCTAATACTGTCAAGTACATTATTAGAGGTCTTCCTTCAACTGGAGGCATAAGGATTGGAGGTTCTTGCAAGTATTCCTTGATCTTGTCAAAAGCCCTCTGGCAGTCTTCATTCCACCTGACCGTTTGTTCCTTTCTTAACAGCTTGAACAAGGGTTCACAGGTTGCAGTAAGGTGAGATATGAACCTCGAGATGTAGTTCAATCTACCTAGAAAACCTCGAACCTCTTTCTCAGTTTTTGGTGCAGGCATTTCTTGAATGGCTTTGACTTTATCGGGGTCAACTTCAATCCCTTTCTCGCTTACAATAAATCCCAGCAGCTTACCGGATCGCACCCCGAATGTGCATTTGTTGGGGTTCAGCTTCAGTTGGTACTTCCTCAGACGCTTGAATAACTTCAGTAGATTTACCAGGTGGTCTTCCTCTGTAAGGGACTTGGCAATCATGTCATCCACATAACACTCGATTTCCTTATGGATCATATCGTGGAATAACGTTACCATAGCCCGTTGATATGTTGCACCAGCATTCTTCAGTCCGAATGGCATCACCTTGTAACAGAACGTGCCCCAGGGTGTGATGAATGTTGTCTTCTCCATGTCTTCAGGTGACATCTTAATCTGATTGTATCCTGAAAATCCGTCCATGAAGGAGAATACCGAGAACTGAGCCGTATTATCAACCAATACGTCAATGTGAGGTAATGGGAAATCATCTTTCGGGCTGGCTCTGTTCAGGTCCCGGTAGTCAACACACATCCTTACTTTGCCATCTTTCTTAGGCACAGGTACTATATTAGCAACCCACGGCGGATAGCTAGTCACAACCAGGAATCCGGCGTCCCACTGCTTTTGTACCTCTTCTTTGATTTTCATTGCCATGTCTGGGCGAGTCCGGCGTAGTTTCTGTTTGACCGGTGGGCATTCTTCTCTTAAAGGCAGCTTGTGCGTAACGATATCGGTGTCCAACCCTGGCATATCTTGATAAGACCAAGCAAACACATCCACATATTCCTGAAGCAGGTCAATCAGCTGTTTCTTCACTGAGTCTTGTAAACAGGCCCCGATTTTAACCTCTTTCACATCTTCATCTGTACCAAGATTAATCGTTTCGACCTCCTCCTGATGAGGAGTGATAACCTTCTCCTCTTGTCTCAACAACCTGGCTAGCTCTTCAGGAAGCTCGTAATCTTCTTCAACCCCTTCATCAGCTTGATTGATCGGATTGTCAGAGTCATACGAAGTCATAGCCGTGCTGTTGTCGGTGCTGTCTGGAAGGTACTCTCTGCAAGGGTTCAGTTTGTTCATTTTAGTGATTGATTTTAGTCTTGTTTAGAAAAGTGAAATAAAGTTGTCATTTTGAAAACATTGCCATTTATTTTTTTTGTACAAAAAGAAAAATGGAAAAAACAGTGAGCGGAAAAGAAAAAGACTTGTTTGCAAAAGATGTCTGATATTTCATTGATTAATCTTGTTGCACAAAAATTACAGATGGCCCGATTACAAAATGAGTCTTGTCATCTTGGGCAAGATGCAAGACTTGATGCATGCTTAAAATATACAGGAAATAATAATTACTCTGCAGGAGTAACTCTTATAATTTCCTGGGAAGACCAGTTTGAGATACTGCTCCCCGGGATCATTGGACGAATCCAGCTTTCCAGGTTGCGTTCATCTTCCGACTCATCTTCCAAGTTGTTGACAGCATCGGGGGTGAGCATCCCCCCACTAACAAAGTTGGGCTTCTTAGCAGCCTCTGTTTAATCTTCTTGAGTTGGTTTGTAACCCAACCCAAATCTATCTTCTTTCTTCTCCACAGGCAACAATTTGCCCCAGCCTTGAGCGTTTCCTTCCTCCACCACCTTCCGGGCCTGCTGGTAGGATGTCATGGAAGTCCCAAGTACAACAGAGGTTTCATTAATATTCAGGGCCTCAAACCCTTGGCTCATGGTCTCGTGGATCTCCCCATCCATCTCAATATATTTGTATGTAGCCAGATGGCTAACAAAAATATCCTCCTCTCCACAAATAGTAACGACTTGGCCCTCCCACTCGAATTTTAACTTCTGGTGAAGGGTAGACGTAACTGCGCCAGCGGCATGAATCCATGGTCTACCCAACAAACAGCTGTAGGCAGGCTGAATGTCCATCACGTAGAAGGTCGTTTTGAAAGTTTGTGGGCCAATCGTTACAGGCAACTCAATTTCCCCCAGAACTGATCTCTTAGAACCGTCGAAGGCTCTCACTACTAAGTTGCTGGGACGTAATGCCAATCCTTCATACTCCAGTTTCACAAGGGCCTTTTTAGGTAAGACATTGAGGGATGACCCTGTGTCTACCAATACATGGGAAAGGACTGCACCCTTACATTCCATGGTAATGTGCAAAGCCTTGTTATGATTGCGGCCTTCCGTGGTCAAATCAGTGTTGGTGAATCCTAGTCCATTACTAGCATTAACATTTCCAACCATAGCTTCCAACTGATTGACCGTGATCTCTTCTGGCACATAAGCTGCGTGCAAGACTTTGAGTAATGCGTTCCGATGAGCCTCGGAGCACATAAGCAATGATAGAATGGAGATCTTGGAGGGCGTCTGGTGAAGCTGGTCCACTATCTTGTAGTCACTTTTCTTGATGATTCTCATGAATTCATCAACTTCTTGATCAAAAGGTGTTTTCAAAGCTTCCTTAACAATTTGTTCTTCTTGCACCATGCTCTTCCCTTTTGCCTTGGCAGCAGCTTCTGCTTCAGCGGTGGGTCTTTGAATTTGCGGGGCGAAGAGACGTCCGCTTCGAGTGAAGCCTCCGCCTCCCCCCACATTGTCTATTTGTGGTGAAGAAGTTGATGATTCGAGAGTGATTTTCTGTCCTTCGCAGTATAGATCGGAGCCGTAATGCCAAGGGATGGCGCTACTGCTTTCATAAGGTACTGGCCCAGGCACTGTGATAGTGACTGGACTGATGGCAGCTGCTGAAGGGACCATGATAGTCTGTGGATCATAATATATTGTGACTGGTGCTCTGGTAGGAGTGGCATTTTGTGAGTTGTAAGCAGAATCATTGGCAGGATCGTAATAGATTGTAACTGTTGAGACACTTGCATTATTTGTTGCTGATGTTGTAGGAGACATTGCTGGAAGAATGGGTGTTGTTGTTGTAGGAGTTTCTGAATGGAGGGGTGCTGAAGTTGTAGAAGGGATGTTTGTTGATATTTGATCCGTTGAAATAACAGATGCAGCATTTGTTGATGAAACTGAAAAGTTGTTTGGAACAATGGTTGTTGCAGTTGTAGGAGGTTCTGGAGCCGTTGTTAAGGAGATTGCTGGATTAGTAGGTATTGATGTTGTAATTTGAAGCAGGCCACTCTGGATGAGGCCATCTATGCCATCCCTCAAGTTATCACAACCATTCACTGAGATGTTGCAATAAGCACACCCTAACTCACATCCCGGGAATATTTGACATTCAAGGAGTTGAGCTTTAATCTCCACCAAGGGTGTCCGAATCTGACCCACACTGGTTATCAAGTAAGACGGCTTGTCTTCTTCAATAGCATTGATTCTGGGACCACCATGGTGTGGCATAGGGTTCTTGTTGACATTTGGTGGTGGTGCAAAGTTCAGAGCTTTGGAGTCTACCAAGTCTTGTACCTTCATGTGCAAGGCTCTGCACTTCTCCGTACTATGGCCAGGTGCATTTGAGTGAAAAGCACATCTGGCGTTGGCTTCATAATTTCTGGGCAGACTGTTAGGATCCGGAGGTGCCAACGTCCTTAGCTCAACCAGGTTGAGTTTCAAGAGTTGTGGAAATAATGTGGCATAGGGCATAGGGATCGGATCGATCACCCTATTGGCCTGAGAAGGTCTCTGTTGGAACGGTCTCTGCTGATTGTTGTTGTTGGTGTTGCTGTTGTTATAATTTCTCTGAGGAGGATACTGAGTTTGTTGCTGATAATTTTGTTGCTGAGGTTGATAAACTGGTTGAGGATGAATTGGAGCGGGAATGGTGATTGCTGCCACAGACCTATGAGCATACTGGGGCCTGCCTCTGCTGGTATGGATAGCATTGGTTTCACCAGTTCTTCTTGGGCCTACAAAAGGCTTTCTTGAGTTGCTGGATGAGCTGACACCGTTGTCAGAAATCCTACCCATCTTTAATAGGCTTTCAATCCTTTCCCCGGCTATGACTACATCAGCAAAACTAGTGGAAGAAAAGGCAGCCAACCTGTCAATGTATGTTCCTTGGAGGGTGTTCATAAACATATCAGCCATCTCCCTCTCTGACATAGGTGGTTGGACAGCAGCAGCAAGCTGTCTCCACCTTTGAGCGTACTCTCGGAAACTTTCCCTGGATGATTGAGACATCCCCATCAGGAGGGTCCTGTTGGGAGCCATATCCAAGTTGTACTGATACTGTCAGATAAAGGCCTCTGCCAGGTCCTTCTAGCATCTAATGGTTGCTCTTGTCAGATGAGAGTACCATTCCCTCGAAGCTCCAGTTAAGCTATCCTCAAAATAAAACATCCATAGCTTTTCGTCCATGGTATAGGCCTTCAGCCTCCCCAGAAAGGATTGTAAATGGGTTCGCGGGCAGGAAGTCCCGTTATACTTCTCAAAGCATGGTGGTTTAAATTTGTGGGGAATCCTGACCCCGTCCACTAGGACCATGTCCATAACATCAAATCCCAAAGAATTCTGGGACTCCAAAGATCTCAGTTTCTCAGCAATCTCTTCTAGCCTTCTGTCATAGGCTTCCTCCCCAGCTCCCATCACTGTGAACTGATCTTCCTGGGGGTCCTCTTGCAGCACTCTACCTGCTGTGGCAGTCCCTTGCACATTGACAGGGATGTTGATCTCTGGATGCTGGTGGGGTCCAAAGACTGGGGGATTGACATGAGGCTGGACTCTCTCATTGTTGCTTGTCCCAGCAGTCCCTGGCTGATGGTCTTCCTGATTCCTCCCCTCTACCAGTGCTCTTAACCTCTCTTGGCTTTGAGCCATATTATTCATCACCTCCATAAACTGAGTCATCTGATTCCTCATTTCCAACCTCTCGTTGGCCATTTGATTCCTGACCTCTGTAAGGTCCTGCTGTACTTGGTCCATTTGTATGCCCGGAAGATTGTTGCGGGTGGGATATCTGTGTGGACGGTTGAGTGGAAATCCTCGACGTCGAGCAATAGTTCCTGAGTTCACAACAGAGTTAGTAACAATAAAATAAAAACCTACAAAACAAAACAAAAGGTTAGTATGCAATGCGGTATGCTTATTTGTATCCAAGGTATCCGGCTTGGCACTTGGTTTTGACCTTTCCAGACCCCTGAGACAGATGCTTGTGATGTTGCTTTGCAAGAACTCAGATAAGACAAACCAGCACAAATATATTACAAAAGTAAATGATACATAGTTTGTTTTTTACAATACATGCCCTCTGAGGGGTCAAAAATACAACAAAGAGAAAAGTACAATGAAATGAAAGCAACAACAAGCAAAAGTCAGACACCAAGACCAAACTCATCTTCCTGAACTTCCTTGAGAAGTGCCTCAATCACAGGATCAGCTGGACGCTCTGTGAGATTCCTGATGAGAAGATTCCTTGTAGTAACAGCTGCAGTTAGCTTCTTGTGTCGACTCTGGTCCTTTGACCTCTTCACACCAGCTCTGATCTTCAACTCTGAGATCTCCCTCTGGGCTGCTGCCAGGGTTTCCTGTTGTTCTTTTGCACTAGCTTCCATCTGTTCAATCTTATCCTGAGTCCTTTTGTCCTCCTGAGTACGGGCTTCGGTGATCCTGACCCACCTAGCCTAACTCTCCTTCAGATACAAATCAGTCCTGGCCTTCTGGAACTGAGCTTCCTTGCAGGCATTTTTCAAGATCTGTTCTCCAGCCCTAGACTTCTTAATGTAATCCTCTGACTTCTCAATTCTAGCCAAATGCTCCACTTTCAGCTTTTCTAACCTCTCAATATCCAACCTACCATCAATCCTCTCCCAGAGGGTCTTCTGTAGAGCTTGAGTCAGCTTCTCATTTCTCTCTTTCAAATTCTCAAACTCCTCTAAGCTGACGGTTGCTGGAGGGGGTGCTGTGGAAGGTCCAGGCACATCTTCAATAGTGAAGGGCATTCCAGAAACTTGAGCCCTGGCATGAGACCACTCATGGTACTGAGCTGAGGCTACATTGTTGCATCTCCCAAGAATGGTTACCCCTTTAGTCTGCACATTGTCCCAGGCCCAGGATGCCTGTCTGACAATAGCCAGATTAGGCTTGATTTCACAATAGAGGGTCTCAGTCAGATCCTGTGCTCTAGGAGGATGGACCAATGCATAGCCTAGTTGTCTTTTGAATAGCAGAGGGTTGTAGTTGATGCAACCCTTCACTCCTATCAGAGGCACATTGGGAAATTTCCCACAACTTGTAATGATGTCTCTGCCCTTGGTGCTCTGAGTGCACCACCTGATGTCATCTGAGGTTAGAGCAACAAGCCTCTTAGCCCAGTTCTTCTGCTGGTGAGGGTTCAAGAATGCATCAGTCTTTGGCAAATGCTTGAGTAACCAAGTATGGAACAAAGGAGCACAGCATCTCACTAATCTTCCCCTTTGCTTTTCATTCCTTTGATGAACAGAGTAGTAAAGATCTCCCAGTAAGGTGGGCACTGGGTTTCTCAGGATGAAAAGATGGATTGCATTCTTGCTAATAAACTTAGGCTCATCTGCAAAAAGTATGACCCCATATATGCTAAGGGCCAACAATGCACAGACTGCCTTCCACTCCCCCAAGGAGGCCTTCAGAGTAGCCTGAGAGGTCAAGAAATCCAGATGTAGACCAGAGACTCCAGCTTTGGTAGCCATATTCTGTCCAATCAGAATTGGTTCCAGATACAAGGCTTTTGCCACCTCTTCATTACCAGGAAAAGTCATCTCAGGGTTGAAGGGGACTCCACCCCTGATAGGTACACCAACCAATGATGAATACTCCTCTAATAAAGGTCCCAACTGAAAATTCTGGAAGGTGAAGCACCTCAGAGGGGGATCATAGAACTGTAGGCAAGTATGAATCAAGCTCCTCTGTGAAGGGTCCAAATCCATAACCACATCAAGTATGCCTCCATAATGTTCTCTGAATAGTGGTATATGGTCTGGAGTAATCAGGGTCTGGATCCTCCTGATGCTAGCCAGCTCAGGCTCAAAGAAATGGTAGGAGATATTGCTCTTTTTAGGTGCCATGTTGCTGGAGAACAGGTGCTGATGATGATGACTGATACTAGCAGATGGGCCACTGACAGGCTGAGACTGGTGATGCAGGTGACTGAAGCAGGTAGCTGATAGCTGAAGCAAGATACTGATGAAGATAGGTCTAAGCTGAAGAAGGGGTCAAAACCAAGCCAAAATGATAAGATGGATACCCTGAAAAACAAATAAACACATGTTAAAATGATGCAATGAGGATGTATGCAAATGATATGCAAGGGTTTGTGACTGAGCTGGATCTGATTAACTGCTCTGATATGAGTCCATATATGTTCAAGAAATCCCGATGGAGGTTCATAAGTCCAGTAACCAAGGTGGGGGACTCAAATAAAGAGTCACATGTCCTGGGTTAAATCACAAGAACTGTTCCAAAATGGAGTAATCTTAATCAAAACAAAGTAACAGGGTATGCTGAGGTCAAGGGTACCTGCAAACCTGTAAACAACCCAACCCCCTCACAGGTGATGTTCTAAAACAAGGATCCTCAGACTTGGATCAAGGCATGATAATGATGCTATGAGATGATGCAAACATGAAACAAGGCATGGTGATGATCATACAAGCTTATGGATGCAGATGAAACAAATTTGGAACCATGATCATACATGAAAGGTTATGAGATGCATATGGCATACAACATGGAAAATGCAAGATGAAATGATCAAACATGGTTTCAATATGTCTTAAGATGTCAAATGAATCAAATGGATGCACAAAATGTCAAGGCAAGTCAAAGTATGAATGCAAATGCAAGATGGATGCATATGGAAGCCCAAATTAGGGTTTATGATCAAAGCACCAAACAAAAACCAAAATCAGAAGCAAACATCAAGATAAAAAATTTAAAATGCACTCAAAGGATCCCTAAACCTATACTAACTCACTGCCCAAAGGAGAAGTTCCAACTCTTAACCTATTTCAAGTTATGATTTTCCTAAGTTTTCTAGGGTTTTAGGGTTCCTTAACAAAAAAAAATGTCAAACAAATGGAAAATGAAAGATCAAATCATGCCCATTTAACTTCATATACTACATGCTAAACACAATGCAATGCAAAAAGTATCAAGGTCCAACTCTCAAGGGTTAGGCAGAAATGATTTTTTGAAGTTTGGATCAAAATAATGCATAAAAATGATTTTAATTCCATGAAAAATTCTCAAAATGCATCAAGATCAAAAAAGAAATTTGGTTTGAGGGTTGGACAATGTTTCTAAATGGTTTTAAATGTTTCATGAATTTTTTGGTGATTTTTAAATACCTAAAAGCATTTTTAATTAATTAATTCTCATTAATTAATTAAAAATAAGCTTTTAAATATTTAAAAATACTTTTTAAATGCGAAAAATAAAAATAAAAATATTTTTGTGTTCTGAAATTAAATAATAACTTGTATAAATATTTCAGAATTTTTGAATAAGTTTTACTATTTTTAAATAAATGCACAAATTAAATGAAATAATATGAAAAATAAAATGAAATTAAAGCTGAAAAAGAAAAGTAATCCAATCTGAAGGCCCAGATTCAAACTCAAACACGCGCGAATTGACCTGGAGCGCATCTGGACGGCCAGCATTCAAACTCACTAACCCTAATTAATTAGCCCTAATCCAGCCCTTAATGACTTTCAGGTGACCGGAACAGTGTTCCGGTCATCTTCTCCGATCACCCAAAATCACAAACTCACTCTACACGTAATGAAAATGAAATCCAACAGCCCAGAACTCTTCCCCACTCAAAAACGAATTAAACCCCCCATTCAAACAACATTTATCATTCAGAAACAAGGAGAATCGAATCAAACATGTTCTAGGGCAAAAAGTTTCAGAGACTGCATACATACTCATTTCTCACTCATTTTCGAAAACAAACACATATTCATGATCAGGGAAGCATGTAGAAGCTATTAAGAACTTAAAAATCCATTTCTGGAAAAAAAGTTCATGAAGCTACCTGAGTTTGAAGCTTTTCAGTCTGCAACTTTCTGGCCCTTTCTCTTTGTGCAATCCACTCCTATGACCTCCCTTAAGCTTCTGAAAGGCTTAGAACAAATTTATTTGGGCTGGTTTGAGAGTTTACAGAAGTTCTGTTCAAGCTCAGGTGAGGATCGTGTTTATGATTCAGGCAGTTTAAGGCAAAGATAAGGGGTGCTTTTTGACCAGGGTGATGAGTTGAGTTGATCTATGAAGTTTGTTTGTGAGTTTGTGGCTTGTATGCTGAGTTTCGAAAGCTTTTGCTCCAAGGGTGAAAAATGAGAATGCTGAGTTCTTGCTTGTTTCAGGCTTGTGTCTTGTGATGTTTAGCTTGCATTTGGTTTGTATAAACTAATCCTATTGGTCAGAAGATGTGACATGTCCTTTTGTGATAGGTATGGTTACTTTTGCAATTTGTCAACTTTTGTGTAAGAAGGGCATGGGTCATGTTCTAGCCAAGTACATGGAGAGTGGGCTGCGCAGCAAGGTGAGAGAGAGAGAGGCTAGGATTGATCAGCAGGCTAGGCAACAAGTGGGTGAGGAGATATGATGACTTTTGCAACTTGGCTTGCTTTTGATCTTCATGAAAATATCTTGCTCCAAAGGCCAAACAATATGAGAAACTCTTGGCCCATTCTGATTTTTAGGTCATATGTGATGTTTGTGTAATGGTTTGACATCAATTAGAAGTCACAAATTGCCTTGGTACAAGGTTTTGCAAGTTTTCCATTTGGTGCATAACTTGAAATTTAGTGATTTTTGCCAACTTTGACAAACCATAACATTTGATCCAAAATGAATTAGGTCATGTTCTTGTACTTTTTGAAAAGGGAAAGATCTATTCTACAACTTTCATGACCAAAGTTTTTGCATTTGAAGCTTTTTTGAATCAAAAAGTAAGGGTTGAAAAAAATTACATAAAATGACATTTCATTAAAAGCCAACCTTGCCCAAAAAGTCAACTTTGCAAAAGACTTGAAATTCTTGAATTTTGTGAACTTCCAACTTCTTCTATGATCAAATAAAGATCATATACATTCAAAATGATGAAGAATGCCCTTTGGTTGGGTCATTGGGGGCCTCAGATGCCCTGATTTTGCACTGACTTGCCTGAAACGTCAACTCTTGATCAGATGACTTCCCCATGGAATTTCTTCATGAAAATTGATATGCATACTCCCTATACCATATAGAGACCAATAGAAACAAGAATGACCAAAAAATTTGGGGTTATGGCCTCTGAAACCAAAACCCTAATTCTAGGTCATTTGTGCAGTCAAGCCTGGCTCTGCTTCCACACCATTCTCAGTTCTTGTGATCCTTTGACATTCTTGACTTTGAGAGGATATAATATGATTCTTGAACACACATGGACCACTTTGAAGTGATTGATGGCCTTTGGAGTGGCTCAAGAAGCTCTTGGATTGCATCAGATCACAAACCCTAGATGCAGATGACTTTGAATCTATGCAGTGAATCAAAATTGTGGTATGAGATGCTATGATTGAGTTTATGCATATGAAAAGATCACAAGCCATGGTGTGAATGGATGAGGGCAAATTTGGGGTGTTTACAGCTGCCCCTATTCAAACATGAGTTAGCTGTGCAGGATGTAAGCGACGGCTTAACAGGCAAACAAGATAACTTGTGGTTGAATACCCAAGACAGTCCAAAATTTGCACTCACAGAATGAAGAAGAAAAGGGATATAGATTGTAAAATAAAATAAAGTATATTGTAAAGTATGGGCGACGGAGGACGACCGTCGAGCAGAGGACGACTGCTGGGTAAAGAGCAATGACGGGGACGACCGACATGCTGGGAAAAAAGCGGGAAATAAAGCAATGACGGGGACGGCCGACATGCTAGGGATAAAAAGGGATCATGATGGGTACGGCCATCAAGATAAATGCTGTGAAATTTCTGGGGATAAATGAAAAATGACGGGGACGGTCATCAAGTTCATAAAGCAAAGTAACCAACGATGGGGATGGCCATCGGGCTAAAAAGAAAAGGGACCACGACGGGGACGGCCATCGGGTTAAAGAATAAATGAAATAAACAGATGATGAGGTACGGTCATCAAAGGTGAAGGACGATCACCTAGCAGGGGACGGCTGCTCTGTTGGGGTTAAGATGAGGGACGGTCATCTAAGGTGGAGGACGACCACCAGGCAGGGTACGGCTGCCGAAAATATCGCGACATAGGACGAATGCCGGATAAAAGGTCAATGATGGGGACGGCCATCGGATGAGCATGATGGAGGACGACCATCAAGAGGTGGAGGACGACCACCTAGCAAGGGACGGCTGCTCTCAAGGTTTATCATGACATAGGACGAACGTCAGATAACCAAAATCAACAATGGGGATGGCCATTGGATAAAATGATGAAGGACGATCATCATGAGGTGGAGGACGACCACCTAGCAGGGGACGGCTGCTAAATATCACGACACAGGACAAATGTCGGATAGAAAGGTCAACGATGGGGACGACCATCGGATGAGCATGATGGAGGACGACCATCAAGAGGTGGAGGGCGACCACCTAGCAGGGGACGGCTGCTCTCAGGGTTTATCATGACATAGGACGAATGTCAGATAAAAAGAAATTGCTTTACTGGGGAAAAGTAAACACGGACGAGTGTTTACATCCGAGAAATAAAAGGTATAGGTATTGTGTATAGATTAAAGATGCGGACGAGCATCCTTAAGACTATGATACGGACGAGTATCAGGTAGAAACAAATACTGACACATGTCCAGAGATGATGATACGGACGAGTATCAACTGGTTAACAGAGAACACGGACGAGTGTTGTATCTGAAAGAATTCTTCTGGGGAATAGCAGACACAGACGAGTATCTATATTCAAGAAGACACAAGTGTTTGACGCAGTGTATGGATTAAAGATGCGGACGAGCATCCTTAAGACTATGATACGGACGAGTATCATGTAGAAACAAACGCTTGACGCATGTTCTGAGATGATGGTACGGACGAGTACCAACTGGTTAACAAAGAACACGGACGAGTGTCGAATCTGCAGGGATGTAAATGATGTATACAAGATACGGACGAGTATCTGCATAAGTATGAGTAGAAAGTATGAGTGATGTACAAATGAGTGTTCAACCTGCTGGGGAGAATGTGACACGGACGAGTGTCAAAAGGGAGAAGAGTATAGTATAAACAAGTAACTGGTATACAAAGTGTTTATGTTACTGTGCTGGGAAAACGTCATGGACGGATATTGGTAAAGTTATATATACAAGTATCTGTGAGTGCAAAGGGGATGTCGTTGGCTTTCTGCTGGGGATATGACACGGACGAGTGCCACAAGGAGTATGTATTTGCATTGGTGAATGTGAGGCAACTGCTTTTGCTGGGGAATCTGGGGATTCTGTATATTGTCGATGGGTTGATAATATTCACAGGTGTTTGATTCAGACCATGACTTATGATTATGCTATATGTTTGATTTTTGCCGTAATGCTCCGTATTGGATGAAATGTTACGCTTTGTGGGTGAATATGATGCGAATGCTATGATTATGCAAAGGATACCAATCCGGGATTCGGATCCCATTGCTGTGAAGATCTCTGGTCGATCTGTTTGAAGTGGACATCCCAGTTGGGGATAAGATCGTTGGTAGATCTGATGAAATGATTTTTCTTGGGGAAAAGGGTCAATGATAGACCTATTCCTGTAATGAGGGACCCAGCTGGGGGTTTGTAGAAGCTTTCCTCACTCTGTTGTGATTCCTTCGTGCATTGCTCTTCTGGATAGAGGCTGAAACTCTGTGGGGAAATGATTTCCTGGCTTTTGTACTCAGCTGAGGAAGAATTATTGGCAACTCGGCTGGGAGAAGCAGCAAGTGGCAACTCAGCTGGGGAGAAAACACCTTGAGTGCTAAGACTGAGTGAGTGTTGACTTGCCGGCTTGCTGGGGTGAAGCTTTCACGCCCCATGTTGCGCTTTTGAATACCTGCAATCCTGCAAAGACAGAGAAACGTACAAGTAATCCCGAGGCATCCTTTACCGGGCTCCGTCATAGGAGTGAGACACTTCTGAGAGTAAGTATATTCCCTGTAAGCACGTGTTTTATTTTCTTTATTTTTAAAGATTTAGCATCTGTATTCATGCAATCAGTTTCCTTTAAGATATCAGACATTTTTGCAAATAAAAATATACGAGACATTGTGTGACTGAAAAATCTGTTTTTATTAATTCATGTGCCCTGAATTGGCAAGATACAGTCAAGGAAACATATCCCCTGGAATGAGGAGATTGTTACAAAATGAGAAGCAAAATGCTGGCAATGTTGTCGACGCTTCAAGGAGCTTCCCCTCTTGCTATGACTCGTATGACTGTTGACGTTCTTCTCGTCTTGCTTTCTGAAGAAGGCTGATTCTGACAAAAGCTTGATCCTTTCGAACCTTACCAAGTTGTGGGTGATACGGACGAATTCAGAGTGCAGTTGTTCGCTTATTCCCTTGTTTTGCATGGATCGCCCTTTCGGGTTTTCAATCCATCGGGATACCCATTTTTGCCTGAGCTGTCCAATGCGGATTTTCAACTCAGCGGGTGTACAATTTTTTGTTATTTCCCTTATTTTTGCCCGAGTCTTTTATTCTGTTTTTGACTCGCCGGGACGCCCTATTTTTGCCTGGACTTACATTCTGTTTTTATGTCCAGCGGGTCATTTTTATGCGAAGTATTTTTTAACTGCATCTGAATTCACAGGGGACGGGAAATCTTCACCATCCATGGTGCTGAGCATCAGTGCTCCACCTGAGAAAACTTTCTTTACCACGAATGGTCCTTCATAATTCGGAGTCCACTTGCCCCTGTGGTCTGTATGAGGAGGGAGGATTCTTTTCAACACAAGATCTCCCACTTGGTACTCTCAGTGCCTGACTTTCTGATCGAAGGCTCTCTTCATTCTTTTTTGATACAACTGCCCATGACAAATTGCAGCCAATCTCTTCTCTTCAATCAGACTCAGTTGTTCGTATCGGGACCGAACCCATTCTGCTTCGTTCAGCTTAACATCCATCAATACCCGTAGAGAGGGTAATTCAACTTCAACAGGTAAGACTGCCTCCATACCATACACAAGCTGATACGGTGTTGCCCCAGTGGATGTCCTGATTGACGTGCGGTACCCATGCAAGGCAAATGGTAGCATTTCATGCCAGTCTTTGTAGGTGACTACCATCTTCTGCACAATCTTCTTGATATTCTTATTAGCTGCCTCAACAGCGCCGTTCATATTTGGCCTGTAAGGAGAAGAATTGTGGTGTTGGATCTTGAAGTCCCGGCATAGCTCAGTCATCATTTTGTTGTTTAAGTTGGAACCGTTGTCAGTAATGATTCGCTCGGGCACTTCGTATCGACAGATGATATCTCTCTTCAGAAACCTGGCTACCACTTGTCTTGTAACATTTGCATAGGAAGCTGCTTCGACCCACTTGGTGAAATAGTCAATGGCTACCAGGATGAATCTGTGGCCGTTTGAAGCAGTCGGTTCAATCTTGCCAATCATATCAATGCCCCACATAGCAAAGGGCCATGGTGAAGACATTATGTTCAAAGGATTGGGAGGCACATGCACCTTATCTGCATAGATCTGGCATTTATGGCATTTTCTGGCGTAGGCACAACAGTCTGCATCCATTGTGATCCAGTAATATCCTGATCTTAGCAATTTCTTAGCCATGGCATGCCCTCCTGCATGGGTACCAAAGGATCCTTCGTGCACCTCGTGCATTAACAAGTCTGCTTCTGTTCTATCAACGCATCTGAGGAGTACCATATCAAAGTTTCTCTTGTACAGGGAACCATCAGTGTTCAGAAAGAAACTACCAGCAAGCCTTCTCAAAGTCTTCTTATCATTGGAAGATGCCCCAGGTGGGTATGTTTGATCCTCCAAGAAGCACTTAATGTCATGGAACCAAGGCTTATCATCTTTGACAATATCTGCTGCAAATACATAAGCTGGTCTGTCAAGTCTGGACACTGAAATCCGAGGCACAAAGTTGGCAGCTTGAACTTTGATCATTGACGAAATGGTAGCCAGAGCATCTGCAAACTGATTCTCATCCCGAGGGACATACTCAAGCTTGACCGTTGTGAAGAAAGTCAATAATCTTCTTGTATAATCCCTGTAAGGTATCAGATGATCCTGGTGTGTGTACCATTTGCCGTTGGTTTGATTAACCACCAGAGCTGAATCTCCGAATACAGTCAATGTCTTGATCCTGAGGTTAATGGCTTCCTCAAGACCCATAATGCAAGCTTCGTATTCAGCTTCGTTGTTAGTGCAGTTAAAGGTGAGTTTTGCCGAGAAAGGCATGTGGACTCCTTTAGGTGTAATGAGTACTGCACCAACACCACGGCCATTCATATTAACAGCCCCATCAAACATCATAGTCCATTCTTCCTCCGGGTCAGGCCCTTCAGTGTGAACAGGTTCTTCATGATCTTTCGCTTTAATGAACATGATGTCTTCATCAGGGAAGTCAAATCTCATAGGCTGGTAGTCATCAATAGGTTGCTCAGCAAGATATTCAGATAGTACACTGCCCTTGATGGCTTTCTGAGAAGTGTACTGGATGTCATATTCTGTGAGAATCATCTGCCATCTTGCAACCCGTCCGGTAAGAGCTGGCTTCTCGAAAATGTACTTGACTGGGTCCATCTTCGAGATCAATAAAGTAGTGTGGGTCAACATATACTGTCTCAGTCGGCGAGCAGCCCACGCTAAAGCACAACAAGTTTTCTCGAGCAGTGAATAACGTTGTTCACAGTCGGTAAACTTTTTGCTCAGGTAGTATATTGCATACTCTTTTCGACCAGACTCGTCATGCTGACCCAGCACACACCCCATTGACTCTTCTAATACTGTCAAGTACATTATTAGAGGTCTTCCTTCAACTGGAGGCATAAGGATTGGAGGTTCTTGCAAGTATTCCTTGATCTTGTCAAAAGCCCTCTGGCAGTCTTCATTCCACCTGACCGTTTGTTCCTTTCTTAACAGCTTGAACAAGGGTTCACAGGTTGCAGTAAGGTGAGATATGAACCTCGAGATGTAGTTCAATCTACCTAGAAAACCTCGAACCTCTTTCTCAGTTTTTGGTGCAGGCATTTCTTGAATGGCTTTGACTTTATCGGGGTCAACTTCAATCCCTTTCTCGCTTACAATAAATCCCAGCAGCTTACCGGATCGCACCCCGAATGTGCATTTGTTGGGGTTCAGCTTCAGTTGGTACTTCCTCAGACGCTTGAATAACTTCAGTAGATTTACCAGGTGGTCTTCCTCTGTAAGGGACTTGGCAATCATGTCATCCACATAACACTCGATTTCCTTATGGATCATATCGTGGAATAACGTTACCATAGCCCGTTGATATGTTGCACCAGCATTCTTCAGTCCGAATGGCATCACCTTGTAACAGAACGTGCCCCAGGGTGTGATGAATGTTGTCTTCTCCATGTCTTCAGGTGACATCTTAATCTGATTGTATCCTGAAAATCCGTCCATGAAGGAGAATACCGAGAACTGAGCCGTATTATCAACCAATACGTCAATGTGAGGTAATGGGAAATCATCTTTCGGGCTGGCTCTGTTCAGGTCCCGGTAGTCAACACACATCCTTACTTTGCCATCTTTCTTAGGCACAGGTACTATATTAGCAACCCACGGCGGATAGCTAGTCACAACCAGGAATCCGGCGTCCCACTGCTTTTGTACCTCTTCTTTGATTTTCATTGCCATGTCTGGGCGAGTCCGGCGTAGTTTCTGTTTGACCGGTGGGCATTCTTCTCTTAAAGGCAGCTTGTGCGTAACGATATCGGTGTCCAACCCTGGCATATCTTGATAAGACCAAGCAAACACATCCACATATTCCTGAAGCAGGTCAATCAGCTGTTTCTTCACTGAGTCTTGTAAACAGGCCCCGATTTTAACCTCTTTCACATCTTCATCTGTACCAAGATTAATCGTTTCGACCTCCTCCTGATGAGGAGTGATAACCTTCTCCTCTTGTCTCAACAACCTGGCTAGCTCTTCAGGAAGCTCGTAATCTTCTTCAACCCCTTCATCAGCTTGATTGATCGGATTGTCAGAGTCATACGAAGTCATAGCCGTGCTGTTGTCGGTGCTGTCTGGAAGGTACTCTCTGCAAGGGTTCAGTTTGTTCATTTTAGTGATTGATTTTAGTCTTGTTTAGAAAAGTGAAATAAAGTTGTCATTTTGAAAACATTGCCATTTATTTTTTTTGTACAAAAAGAAAAATGGAAAAAACAGTGAGCGGAAAAGAAAAAGACTTGTTTGCAAAAGATGTCTGATATTTCATTGATTAATCTTGTTGCACAAAAATTACAGATGGCCCGATTACAAAATGAGTCTTGTCATCTTGGGCAAGATGCAAGACTTGATGCATGCTTAAAATATACAGGAAATAATAATTACTCTGCAGGAGTAACTCTTATAATTTCCTGGGAAGACCAGTTTGAGATACTGCTCCCCGGGATCATTGGACGAATCCAGCTTTCCAGGTTGCGTTCATCTTCCGACTCATCTTCCAAGTTGTTGACAGCATCGGGGGTGAGCATCCCCCCACTAACAAAGTTGGGCTTCTTAGCAGCCTCTGTTTAATCTTCTTGAGTTGGTTTGTAACCCAACCCAAATCTATCTTCTTTCTTCTCCACAGGCAACAATTTGCCCCAGCCTTGAGCGTTTCCTTCCTCCACCACCTTCCGGGCCTGCTGGTAGGATGTCATGGAAGTCCCAAGTACAACAGAGGTTTCATTAATATTCAGGGCCTCAAACCCTTGGCTCATGGTCTCGTGGATCTCCCCATCCATCTCAATATATTTGTATGTAGCCAGATGGCTAACAAAAATATCCTCCTCTCCACAAATAGTAACGACTTGGCCCTCCCACTCGAATTTTAACTTCTGGTGAAGGGTAGACGTAACTGCGCCAGCGGCATGAATCCATGGTCTACCCAACAAACAGCTGTAGGCAGGCTGAATGTCCATCACGTAGAAGGTCGTTTTGAAAGTTTGTGGGCCAATCGTTACAGGCAACTCAATTTCCCCCAGAACTGATCTCTTAGAACCGTCGAAGGCTCTCACTACTAAGTTGCTGGGACGTAATGCCAATCCTTCATACTCCAGTTTCACAAGGGCCTTTTTAGGTAAGACATTGAGGGATGACCCTGTGTCTACCAATACATGGGAAAGGACTGCACCCTTACATTCCATGGTAATGTGCAAAGCCTTGTTATGATTGCGGCCTTCCGTGGTCAAATCAGTGTTGGTGAATCCTAGTCCATTACTAGCATTAACATTTCCAACCATAGCTTCCAACTGATTGACCGTGATCTCTTCTGGCACATAAGCTGCGTGCAAGACTTTGAGTAATGCGTTCCGATGAGCCTCGGAGCACATAAGCAATGATAGAATGGAGATCTTGGAGGGCGTCTGGTGAAGCTGGTCCACTATCTTGTAGTCACTTTTCTTGATGATTCTCATGAATTCATCAACTTCTTGATCAAAAGGTGTTTTCAAAGCTTCCTTAACAATTTGTTCTTCTTGCACCATGCTCTTCCCTTTTGCCTTGGCAGCAGCTTCTGCTTCAGCGGTGGGTCTTTGAATTTGCGGGGCGAAGAGACGTCCGCTTCGAGTGAAGCCTCCGCCTCCCCCCACATTGTCTATTTGTGGTGAAGAAGTTGATGATTCGAGAGTGATTTTCTGTCCTTCGCAGTATAGATCGGAGCCGTAATGCCAAGGGATGGCGCTACTGCTTTCATAAGGTACTGGCCCAGGCACTGTGATAGTGACTGGACTGATGGCAGCTGCTGAAGGGACCATGATAGTCTGTGGATCATAATATATTGTGACTGGTGCTCTGGTAGGAGTGGCATTTTGTGAGTTGTAAGCAGAATCATTGGCAGGATCGTAATAGATTGTAACTGTTGAGACACTTGCATTATTTGTTGCTGATGTTGTAGGAGACATTGCTGGAAGAATGGGTGTTGTTGTTGTAGGAGTTTCTGAATGGAGGGGTGCTGAAGTTGTAGAAGGGATGTTTGTTGATATTTGATCCGTTGAAATAACAGATGCAGCATTTGTTGATGAAACTGAAAAGTTGTTTGGAACAATGGTTGTTGCAGTTGTAGGAGGTTCTGGAGCCGTTGTTAAGGAGATTGCTGGATTAGTAGGTATTGATGTTGTAATTTGAAGCAGGCCACTCTGGATGAGGCCATCTATGCCATCCCTCAAGTTATCACAACCATTCACTGAGATGTTGCAATAAGCACACCCTAACTCACATCCCGGGAATATTTGACATTCAAGGAGTTGAGCTTTAATCTCCACCAAGGGTGTCCGAATCTGACCCACACTGGTTATCAAGTAAGACGGCTTGTCTTCTTCAATAGCATTGATTCTGGGACCACCATGGTGTGGCATAGGGTTCTTGTTGACATTTGGTGGTGGTGCAAAGTTCAGAGCTTTGGAGTCTACCAAGTCTTGTACCTTCATGTGCAAGGCTCTGCACTTCTCCGTACTATGGCCAGGTGCATTTGAGTGAAAAGCACATCTGGCGTTGGCTTCATAATTTCTGGGCAGACTGTTAGGATCCGGAGGTGCCAACGTCCTTAGCTCAACCAGGTTGAGTTTCAAGAGTTGTGGAAATAATGTGGCATAGGGCATAGGGATCGGATCGATCACCCTATTGGCCTGAGAAGGTCTCTGTTGGAACGGTCTCTGCTGATTGTTGTTGTTGGTGTTGCTGTTGTTATAATTTCTCTGAGGAGGATACTGAGTTTGTTGCTGATAATTTTGTTGCTGAGGTTGATAAACTGGTTGAGGATGAATTGGAGCGGGAATGGTGATTGCTGCCACAGACCTATGAGCATACTGGGGCCTGCCTCTGCTGGTATGGATAGCATTGGTTTCACCAGTTCTTCTTGGGCCTACAAAAGGCTTTCTTGAGTTGCTGGATGAGCTGACACCGTTGTCAGAAATCCTACCCATCTTTAATAGGCTTTCAATCCTTTCCCCGGCTATGACTACATCAGCAAAACTAGTGGAAGAAAAGGCAGCCAACCTGTCAATGTATGTTCCTTGGAGGGTGTTCATAAACATATCAGCCATCTCCCTCTCTGACATAGGTGGTTGGACAGCAGCAGCAAGCTGTCTCCACCTTTGAGCGTACTCTCGGAAACTTTCCCTGGATGATTGAGACATCCCCATCAGGAGGGTCCTGTTGGGAGCCATATCCAAGTTGTACTGATACTGTCAGATAAAGGCCTCTGCCAGGTCCTTCTAGCATCTAATGGTTGCTCTTGTCAGATGAGAGTACCATTCCCTCGAAGCTCCAGTTAAGCTATCCTCAAAATAAAACATCCATAGCTTTTCGTCCATGGTATAGGCCTTCAGCCTCCCCAGAAAGGATTGTAAATGGGTTCGCGGGCAGGAAGTCCCGTTATACTTCTCAAAGCATGGTGGTTTAAATTTGTGGGGAATCCTGACCCCGTCCACTAGGACCATGTCCATAACATCAAATCCCAAAGAATTCTGGGACTCCAAAGATCTCAGTTTCTCAGCAATCTCTTCTAGCCTTCTGTCATAGGCTTCCTCCCCAGCTCCCATCACTGTGAACTGATCTTCCTGGGGGTCCTCTTGCAGCACTCTACCTGCTGTGGCAGTCCCTTGCACATTGACAGGGATGTTGATCTCTGGATGCTGGTGGGGTCCAAAGACTGGGGGATTGACATGAGGCTGGACTCTCTCATTGTTGCTTGTCCCAGCAGTCCCTGGCTGATGGTCTTCCTGATTCCTCCCCTCTACCAGTGCTCTTAACCTCTCTTGGCTTTGAGCCATATTATTCATCACCTCCATAAACTGAGTCATCTGATTCCTCATTTCCAACCTCTCGTTGGCCATTTGATTCCTGACCTCTGTAAGGTCCTGCTGTACTTGGTCCATTTGTATGCCCGGAAGATTGTTGCGGGTGGGATATCTGTGTGGACGGTTGAGTGGAAATCCTCGACGTCGAGCAATAGTTCCTGAGTTCACAACAGAGTTAGTAACAATAAAATAAAAACCTACAAAACAAAACAAAAGGTTAGTATGCAATGCGGTATGCTTATTTGTATCCAAGGTATCCGGCTTGGCACTTGGTTTTGACCTTTCCAGACCCCTGAGACAGATGCTTGTGATGTTGCTTTGCAAGAACTCAGATAAGACAAACCAGCACAAATATATTACAAAAGTAAATGATACATAGTTTGTTTTTTACAATACATGCCCTCTGAGGGGTCAAAAATACAACAAAGAGAAAAGTACAATGAAATGAAAGCAACAACAAGCAAAAGTCAGACACCAAGACCAAACTCATCTTCCTGAACTTCCTTGAGAAGTGCCTCAATCACAGGATCAGCTGGACGCTCTGTGAGATTCCTGATGAGAAGATTCCTTGTAGTAACAGCTGCAGTTAGCTTCTTGTGTCGACTCTGGTCCTTTGACCTCTTCACACCAGCTCTGATCTTCAACTCTGAGATCTCCCTCTGGGCTGCTGCCAGGGTTTCCTGTTGTTCTTTTGCACTAGCTTCCATCTGTTCAATCTTATCCTGAGTCCTTTTGTCCTCCTGAGTACGGGCTTCGGTGATCCTGACCCACCTAGCCTAACTCTCCTTCAGATACAAATCAGTCCTGGCCTTCTGGAACTGAGCTTCCTTGCAGGCATTTTTCAAGATCTGTTCTCCAGCCCTAGACTTCTTAATGTAATCCTCTGACTTCTCAATTCTAGCCAAATGCTCCACTTTCAGCTTTTCTAACCTCTCAATATCCAACCTACCATCAATCCTCTCCCAGAGGGTCTTCTGTAGAGCTTGAGTCAGCTTCTCATTTCTCTCTTTCAAATTCTCAAACTCCTCTAAGCTGACGGTTGCTGGAGGGGGTGCTGTGGAAGGTCCAGGCACATCTTCAATAGTGAAGGGCATTCCAGAAACTTGAGCCCTGGCATGAGACCACTCATGGTACTGAGCTGAGGCTACATTGTTGCATCTCCCAAGAATGGTTACCCCTTTAGTCTGCACATTGTCCCAGGCCCAGGATGCCTGTCTGACAATAGCCAGATTAGGCTTGATTTCACAATAGAGGGTCTCAGTCAGATCCTGTGCTCTAGGAGGATGGACCAATGCATAGCCTAGTTGTCTTTTGAATAGCAGAGGGTTGTAGTTGATGCAACCCTTCACTCCTATCAGAGGCACATTGGGAAATTTCCCACAACTTGTAATGATGTCTCTGCCCTTGGTGCTCTGAGTGCACCACCTGATGTCATCTGAGGTTAGAGCAACAAGCCTCTTAGCCCAGTTCTTCTGCTGGTGAGGGTTCAAGAATGCATCAGTCTTTGGCAAATGCTTGAGTAACCAAGTATGGAACAAAGGAGCACAGCATCTCACTAATCTTCCCCTTTGCTTTTCATTCCTTTGATGAACAGAGTAGTAAAGATCTCCCAGTAAGGTGGGCACTGGGTTTCTCAGGATGAAAAGATGGATTGCATTCTTGCTAATAAACTTAGGCTCATCTGCAAAAAGTATGACCCCATATATGCTAAGGGCCAACAATGCACAGACTGCCTTCCACTCCCCCAAGGAGGCCTTCAGAGTAGCCTGAGAGGTCAAGAAATCCAGATGTAGACCAGAGACTCCAGCTTTGGTAGCCATATTCTGTCCAATCAGAATTGGTTCCAGATACAAGGCTTTTGCCACCTCTTCATTACCAGGAAAAGTCATCTCAGGGTTGAAGGGGACTCCACCCCTGATAGGTACACCAACCAATGATGAATACTCCTCTAATAAAGGTCCCAACTGAAAATTCTGGAAGGTGAAGCACCTCAGAGGGGGATCATAGAACTGTAGGCAAGTATGAATCAAGCTCCTCTGTGAAGGGTCCAAATCCATAACCACATCAAGTATGCCTCCATAATGTTCTCTGAATAGTGGTATATGGTCTGGAGTAATCAGGGTCTGGATCCTCCTGATGCTAGCCAGCTCAGGCTCAAAGAAATGGTAGGAGATATTGCTCTTTTTAGGTGCCATGTTGCTGGAGAACAGGTGCTGATGATGATGACTGATACTAGCAGATGGGCCACTGACAGGCTGAGACTGGTGATGCAGGTGACTGAAGCAGGTAGCTGATAGCTGAAGCAAGATACTGATGAAGATAGGTCTAAGCTGAAGAAGGGGTCAAAACCAAGCCAAAATGATAAGATGGATACCCTGAAAAACAAATAAACACATGTTAAAATGATGCAATGAGGATGTATGCAAATGATATGCAAGGGTTTGTGACTGAGCTGGATCTGATTAACTGCTCTGATATGAGTCCATATATGTTCAAGAAATCCCGATGGAGGTTCATAAGTCCAGTAACCAAGGTGGGGGACTCAAATAAAGAGTCACATGTCCTGGGTTAAATCACAAGAACTGTTCCAAAATGGAGTAATCTTAATCAAAACAAAGTAACAGGGTATGCTGAGGTCAAGGGTACCTGCAAACCTGTAAACAACCCAACCCCCTCACAGGTGATGTTCTAAAACAAGGATCCTCAGACTTGGATCAAGGCATGATAATGATGCTATGAGATGATGCAAACATGAAACAAGGCATGGTGATGATCATACAAGCTTATGGATGCAGATGAAACAAATTTGGAACCATGATCATACATGAAAGGTTATGAGATGCATATGGCATACAACATGGAAAATGCAAGATGAAATGATCAAACATGGTTTCAATATGTCTTAAGATGTCAAATGAATCAAATGGATGCACAAAATGTCAAGGCAAGTCAAAGTATGAATGCAAATGCAAGATGGATGCATATGGAAGCCCAAATTAGGGTTTATGATCAAAGCACCAAACAAAAACCAAAATCAGAAGCAAACATCAAGATAAAAAATTTAAAATGCACTCAAAGGATCCCTAAACCTATACTAACTCACTGCCCAAAGGAGAAGTTCCAACTCTTAACCTATTTCAAGTTATGATTTTCCTAAGTTTTCTAGGGTTTTAGGGTTCCTTAACAAAAAAAAATGTCAAACAAATGGAAAATGAAAGATCAAATCATGCCCATTTAACTTCATATACTACATGCTAAACACAATGCAATGCAAAAAGTATCAAGGTCCAACTCTCAAGGGTTAGGCAGAAATGATTTTTTGAAGTTTGGATCAAAATAATGCATAAAAATGATTTTAATTCCATGAAAAATTCTCAAAATGCATCAAGATCAAAAAAGAAATTTGGTTTGAGGGTTGGACAATGTTTCTAAATGGTTTTAAATGTTTCATGAATTTTTTGGTGATTTTTAAATACCTAAAAGCATTTTTAATTAATTAATTCTCATTAATTAATTAAAAATAAGCTTTTAAATATTTAAAAATACTTTTTAAATGCGAAAAATAAAAATAAAAATATTTTTGTGTTCTGAAATTAAATAATAACTTGTATAAATATTTCAGAATTTTTGAATAAGTTTTACTATTTTTAAATAAATGCACAAATTAAATGAAATAATATGAAAAATAAAATGAAATTAAAGCTGAAAAAGAAAAGTAATCCAATCTGAAGGCCCAGATTCAAACTCAAACACGCGCGAATTGACCTGGAGCGCATCTGGACGGCCAGCATTCAAACTCACTAACCCTAATTAATTAGCCCTAATCCAGCCCTTAATGACTTTCAGGTGACCGGAACAGTGTTCCGGTCATCTTCTCCGATCACCCAAAATCACAAACTCACTCTACACGTAATGAAAATGAAATCCAACAGCCCAGAACTCTTCCCCACTCAAAAACGAATTAAACCCCCCATTCAAACAACATTTATCATTCAGAAACAAGGAGAATCGAATCAAACATGTTCTAGGGCAAAAAGTTTCAGAGACTGCATACATACTCATTTCTCACTCATTTTCGAAAACAAACACATATTCATGATCAGGGAAGCATGTAGAAGCTATTAAGAACTTAAAAATCCATTTCTGGAAAAAAAGTTCATGAAGCTACCTGAGTTTGAAGCTTTTCAGTCTGCAACTTTCTGGCCCTTTCTCTTTGTGCAATCCACTCCTATGACCTCCCTTAAGCTTCTGAAAGGCTTAGAACAAATTTATTTGGGCTGGTTTGAGAGTTTACAGAAGTTCTGTTCAAGCTCAGGTGAGGATCGTGTTTATGATTCAGGCAGTTTAAGGCAAAGATAAGGGGTGCTTTTTGACCAGGGTGATGAGTTGAGTTGATCTATGAAGTTTGTTTGTGAGTTTGTGGCTTGTATGCTGAGTTTCGAAAGCTTTTGCTCCAAGGGTGAAAAATGAGAATGCTGAGTTCTTGCTTGTTTCAGGCTTGTGTCTTGTGATGTTTAGCTTGCATTTGGTTTGTATAAACTAATCCTATTGGTCAGAAGATGTGACATGTCCTTTTGTGATAGGTATGGTTACTTTTGCAATTTGTCAACTTTTGTGTAAGAAGGGCATGGGTCATGTTCTAGCCATGTACATGGAGAGTGGGCTGCGCAGCAAGGTGAGAGAGAGAGGCTAGGATTGATCAGCAGGCTAGGCAACAAGTGGGTGAGGAGATATGATGACTTTTGCAACTTGGCTTGCTTTTGATCTTCATGAAAATATCTTGCTCCAAAGGCCAAACAATATGAGAAACTCTTGGCCCATTCTGATTTTTAGGTCATATGTGATGTTTGTGTAATGGTTTGACATCAATTAGAAGTCACAAATTGCCTTGGTACAAGGTTTTGCAAGTTTTCCATTTGGTGCATAACTTAAAATTTAGTGATTTTTGCCAACTTTGACAAACCATAACATTTGATCCAAAATGAATTAGGTCATGTTCTTGTACTTTTTGAAAAGGGAAAGATCTATTCTACAACTTTCATGACCAAAGTTTTTCCATTTGAAGCTTTTTTGAATCAAAAAGTTAGGGTTGAAAAAAATTACATAAAATGACATTTCATTAAAAGCCAACCTTGCCCAAAAAGTCAACTTTGCAAAAGACTTGAAATTCTTGAATTTTGTGAACTTACAACTTCTTCTATGATCAAATAAAGATCATATACATTCAAAATGATGAAGAATGCCCTTTGGTTGGGTCATTGGGGGCCTCAGATGCCCTGATTTTGCACTGACTTGCCTGAAAAGTCAACTCTTGATCAGATGACTTCCCCATGGAATTTCTTCATGAAAATTGATATGCATACTCCCTATACCATATAGAGACCAATAGAAACAAGAATGACCAAAAAATCTGGGGTTATGGCCTCTGAAACCAAAACCCTAATTCTAGGTCATCTGTGCAGTCAAGCCTGGCTCTGCTTCCACACCATTCTCAGTTCTTGTGATCCTTTGACATTCTTGACTTTGAGAGGATATAATATGATGCTTGAACACACATGGACCACTTTGAAGTGATTGATGGCCTTTGGAGTGGCTCAAGAAGCTCTTGGATTGCATCAGATCACAAACCCTAGATGCAGATGACTTTGAATCTATGCAGTGAATCAAAATTGTGGTATGAGATGCTATGATTGAGTTTATGCATATGAAAAGATCAAAAGCCATGGTGTGAATGGATGAGGGAAAATTTGGGGTGTTTACACCTAAGAAGGATGGCAAGGTGAGGATGTGTATGGATTACCGGGACCTGAACAGAGCCAGCCCGAAAGATGACTTCCCTTTACCTCACATTGATGTATTAGTCGACAATACGGCTCAGTTCTCAGTGTTCTCCTTCATGGATGGATTTTCAGGATACAATCAGATCAATATGTCACCTGAAGACATGGAGAAGACAACTTTCATCACACCCTGGGGCACATTCTGTTATAAGGTGATGCCATTCGGACTGAAGAATGCGGGTGCCACTTATCAACGGGCTATGGTAACATTATTCCATGACATGATCCACAAAGAAATTGAATGTTATGTGGATGACATGATTGCCAAATCCCTCACAGAAGAAGACCACCTAGTGAATCTGTTGAAGTTATTCAAGCGTCTGAGGAATTACCAATTGAAGTTAAACCCCAACAAGTGCACATTCGGGGTGCGATCCGGTAAGCTGTTGGGTTTTATTGTAAGTGAGAAGGGAATTGAAGTTGACCCTGACAAAGTTAAAGCCATTCAAGAAATGCCTGCACCGAAGACAGAAAAAGAAGTTCGGGGGTTCTTAGATAGATTGAACTACATTTCACGGTTCATATCTCACCTAACAGCAACCTGTGAACCTTTGTTCATATTGTTAAGAAAGGAACAAACGGTCAGGTGGAACGAGGATTGTCAGAGGGCTTTTGACAAAGTCAAGGAATACTTACAAGAGCCTCCTATCCTTATGCCTCAAGTTGAAGGAAGACCTCTAATCATGTACTTGACAGTATTAGAAGAGTCAATGGGGTGTGTGCTGGGCCAGCATGACGAGTCTGGTCGAAAAGAGTATGCAATTTACTACCTGAGCAAAAAGTTTACCGACTGTGAACAACGTTATTCATTGCTCGAGAAAACTTGTTGTGCTTTAGCGTGGGCTGCTCGCCAACTGAGACAGTATATGCTGACCCACACTACCTTATTGATTTCAAAGATGGACCCAGTTAAGTGTCGCTCCCACCAAAATGAGACCCGGGTCAGAAGGGGTACAAACGCGAACGGTCGGCGAAAAGAGGAAGAGAACACACAGGGGTGAACTCAAAAAGACAAGAGTCGCCAGCTAGGCATTTTTATCCCGGGGGAAAGGTAATGTTGCATAGACCTAGAAAGATATGGATAAGACGGTTGCGAACCATAGAGACTGAGAAAGGGGGTTGGTTACAACCTGGGAAGGTATTAGCACCCAGATTGTCCGCCGTACTCGACGGGATCCACGCTTAAAAGATTTGTGTTTTAAAGGGGTAGTGTCAGTGTTATTTGTGTATCAAAACTGGAAAGAATGCAAGTGTCAGTGTAAAAGAAGTGTGAAGTGTATAAGAGAAGTGTCAGTGTAAGAATAAGAATGGAATGCTCAAGACTATGAGGCTTAAAGAATGATGCTAGAAGGAGGGGGAATATACAGAGACTTTTGTTCGATAACTGTTAAGTTATGCCTACGTATCCTCTCGTGCAATGAGGAAGTCAGAACATCGTAGTTCGACCCAAAGAGACTGAAAGACAAATTGACTTGTGAACTGCTTACTTGTCTATGCTCAAGTGTATGGCCTGTCTGGCTCAGGTGCAAACTGTCTTGCATTAGACGGAAGAAGCAAGTTCTCGTTTGTGAGTGATTGAGATGAGAAGAGAATCCCGGAGGAGACGATTATTGTTTGTTTTTGAGTTTTCAGTCTTTTATTGCTTTTGGAAGTTTGTCATAGGATAATGAGCTTAAGCCTGAACCAATGGGCTAGTAAACTCATCACATCCTTCCTCTGATTAGGGGTAATGAGAATACCTTAAGTGTGAAGTCAGCATCTCACACTTAATCACCATGGTGTAGGATTAAGATCATTAACCTACTTGTGATTATTTAGATGTTTTTGGTGTTTTTGTTTAGTGTTAAGTAATGAGATTAAGCCATAATCAAGGATTTAATGGACTCATTACACCATCCTAATAGAAGGATAATAGATGAGAACATTTAAGCTGAGAAAGACTCCTCAACTTAATCCATGATTAGGGATTAACCTCATGACAAAACAAAGCCTTTATTAAGTGGATTTTAGTTGATGATGAGATGAAGAAGTGATTTTTATGGTTTGTAAGACAACTTGAGGGGGACTTGTCCATTAACACTAGGGTTAGTCCTTCTTAACCAATTAAGGAAGAATTAGAACCCTAATGCAAGGCCCAAGTTACAAGTTTGATGTCTTGATGATTATTAAGTGGATTGATTAAGGAATTAAACACATTAAGGGTTTAACACTTAGGATTAAAGTTATACACTCCATCCTAATAGAAGGATACAGGCATAAGCTTAATCACAAAGTCTTAAAACCTTTAAGATTTAGTCCTTGATTATGAGATGAGAGGAGAAGACTCAAAGAAGACACAAAGGTAAAAGCTAAATGGGGGACTAATCAAACCCTAATTGTTATCATGCTTGGCCATTCCTAGGGTTAATGAGGTTTACAAGAAGATCTTCAGAGAAACCACCAGGAAGGAAGCAGATGAAAGGAGCAAGAAGCAAAGAGAAGCAAAACAACTTGCTTCATTTAAGAAGACAAGTTGCTTGAAGGGAGAAAGTAAGAGATGAACATGAATGAGCAAGCTCACCCTAATACACATACAAAATGAAGCAAAGAAAGTATGAAAGAGATGAAAAGAGATTGTGAGAAGTGAAGGCAAATTCACTTCTCAAACAACTTACCACCTGAAATGTTAGCACAAGAAAATGAAATGCAATGAGAATGAGATGCAATGCCATGATGCAAACCAAAACCATAAGCAAGAACATGATGCTAAAGATACTAAGAGGTGATGCAAACTCATGACAAGAGATGAGAATGATCATACAAGCATAAGGATGCAAATGAGGCATGCTTTGAACCATGGAAGTTCATGAATGTTTATGACATGAAATGAACATATAACATGGCAAATGAAAGATGCAATGATAAAATATGATTCTAATATGTCCTAAGATGTATTATGAATCATGTGGATGCACAAAATGTCATGGCAAGTCATTGGATGCAAGCAAATGAGAAATGGATGCAAAGGAAGGCACAAGTTAGGGTTACATACAACATGCAAAGAAAAAACTCAAAACTAGAAGCAAATGGCATGATAAAAAATTGAAAATTCAATCAAAGATACCCTAATCCTATACAAGTTCACTGCCCAAAGGAGGGGACCTAACTCCTAACCTAGTGAAAGTTGTGGATTTTCTAAGATTGCTAGGGTTTTAGGGTGCTTCATCAAGAAAAATGCTAAACAAATTGAAAATGCAAGATCAATTCAAGCCAAATTTATCCTATAAACTACATGTTATGCAAGATGCAATGCCAAAAGAATCATCATCCAGCTCTCAATGGTTAGGCAGTAATGAATTTTTGAAGTTTGAAACAAAATATTGCCTAAAAATGAAATTAAAATTCAATGAAAATGATCAAAAGGCATCAAGAACAAAAAAGAAATTTGGTTTGAGAGTTGGAAAATGTTTCTAAATGTTTCTAAATGTTATTTGAATTTTTTTGTGATTTTTAAATACCTAAATGTATTTTTAATTAATTAATTTCCATTAACTAATTAAAAATAAACATTTAAATGATTTAAAAATATATTTCAGTGCAAAAAATAAAAATAAAAATATTTTTGGGTTTTAAAAAATTAATGAAAACTTTGACAAAAATTTTCATAATTTTTAAAGGTATTTTGCTATTTTAAATAAAATGTGAAAGATAAATCAAATTAAATGAAATAAAAAATAAAATAAATGGAAGTATGCAGAGGGAAGGGCCAGGATTGATTCTGGGGAAAGGGGAGTTGACTGCGCGCCAGATCTTGTGGCTGGAATTCAAACTGGGCCAATTAACTTAAACTGGATTAATTAAATTAATTAAGTGAGATTAGGGCTTAAGTGAAAGATCTGGACCATTTGTTTGCGCGCGGGTCAATGCCAGTCAACTGTATCTACGGCCTACATTCAAAGTTGCATTAATGACACAATTAGGGCTAATGAGTTTCAGGTGACCGGAACAGTGGTTCCGGTCATCTTCTCCGGCGAGCATAAACCCTAGATTTTGCTACAGGTCACGAATCATGAAATTTCTTCCACCAAAATGATCCTTCCCTCAATCTAAACCTAACCCCTCATCCAAAATTCATTTATTTTCCATCACAAGCCTGAATCGAAGCCAAGTATGAAACACGGGCAAATATTCAGAGATACCATACATGCTGGTTTCTTCACCATTTTAAAAACTAAACACATATTCATGATCAGGGGAAGACATAGCATCATAAAAGAACTTAAAAATCAGTTTCTGGGAAAAAAGTTCTTCATGTTACCTGAGATGGAGCTTCTCTGATTTTGAGCTTTCTGGCCTCAAGCTTTGCGCAATCCTCCTCCCTTGCTCCTCCTGATGATGGAATGGAGCTTAAAATGCTTTGAGAGTGGCTGGTTGTGACTGTTTGGTTCTGGTGTAGCAGGAAATGAAGTTCTTGTGTGTTGTGTTTCAGATCATTGTGAGGGGTGGGATCTGTTCTATGGATGATCTTTGGTTGATTGGTGAAGGAATTATTGAAGTTTGATGGTTGTGTTGTGTGTTTCGAAGATGGAAAGGTTTTGACAGATTTTGTTGGATGCTGCAATGTGGGAGGATTCAGCTTGTGTATGGTCTGGTTTTGGATTGCTTGATGTCCACATATCAAGCTCTGGTTGGGCATAGAGTAGGTGTGTCACTGTGGGATTGGTATGGGTCTTTATACAAAAAGTCAAGATATTGTGTACCCTAGGCATGGCTCGGGTCAGAGGCAATCTAGAGGCTTGTCCTGCCTCAGCTTGAGTCAAGGATGGCCCTTGGATGGTTCATGAAGGACTGCATCATTTGGATCATAAGTTGGAAAGGTTTTTGCAACTTGACAACTTGTTACATCTCATGACTTTTGGCTATGTGTATGTGAGAAATCTTGCTGAATTTTTGGTGTGGCATGCTTCATTAGGTCACGACAAGGTTTTGAAACCAGCTAGAGGTCAAACAAACCCTTTGAGAATCAATTTGCAAGAAATCCCTCTTTGCACTTTCATGAAGAATGACTTATGGTTACTTGAAAAACAAGGCATAGAAATGGGAAATTCTTTGGGCCAAACTGATTTTTAGATCATGCATTGCATTGGTATGATAATTAGGAGTCACATTGAAGTCACACAAAGGCTTGTCATGAGAAAATGCAAGTTTTCCATTTTGTGCAAAAGTGAAATTTCAATGATTTTATCCAACTTTGCAAGGCCATAACTTTTGATCCAAAATGAATTAGCATGAGTTCTTGTACTTTTTGAAAAGGGAATGATCCATTCTACAACTTTCATGACCAAAGTTTTCCCATTTGAAGCATTTTTGAATCAAAAAGAAAGGGTTGAAAAAGTTTCCCAAAATGGCAAGTTTCCATTACAAGTCATTTTCCCAAAAAGGCAACTTTGCAAATGGCTTGAAATTCTCCAATTTTGTGAACTTCTAACATCTTCTATGATCAAATAAAGATCATACACAATCAAAATGATGATGAACACCCTTTGGTTGGGTCATTGGGGGCCTCAGATGCCCTGATTTTGCACTGACTTGCTCAAGAAGTAATCTCTTGATTAGATGCCTTCCCCATGGAATTTCTTCATGAAAATTGATATGCATGATCCTTATAACATATAGAGACCAATAGAAACAAGAATGACCAAAAAAAATTGGAGTTATGGCCCTTGAAACCAAAACCCTAATTCTAGGTCATCTGTGCAGTTAAACCTGGCTCTGCTCCCATGCCATTCTCAGTTCTTGTGATTCTTTGAATTTCTTGACTTTGTGGGGATACAATATGATGCTTGAACACACATGGACCCCTTTGAAGTGATTGAAGACCTTTGGAGTGGCTCAAATATCTCTTGGATGGCTCAGATCACAAACCCTAGATGCAGATGACTTAGAAGCAATGCAGTGAATCAAAAATGTGGTATGAGATACTATGATTGAACTTATGAATATGAAGAGATCACAAGCCATGGTGTGGATGGGTGAGGGAAAATTTGGGGTGTTTACAGCTGCCCCTATTCAAACATGAGTTAGCTGTGCAGGATGTAAGCAACGGCTTAACAGGCAAACAAGATAACTTGTGGTTGAATACCAAAGACAGTCCAAAATTTGCACTCACAGAATGAAGAAGAAAAGGGATATAGATTGCAAAATAAAATAAAGTATAATTATAAAGTGCGGGCGACGGAGGACGACCGTCGAGCAGAGGACGACTGCTGGGGGAAGATGCGGGAAATAAAGCCATGACGGGGACGACCGACAAGCTTGGGAAAAGAGATTATGATGGGGACGACCATCAAGTAAAGCTATAAGACTCTCTGGGGATTATGGGTAAATGATGGGGACGACCATCAAGCTCAAGATATAAATGAAATAAATGATGAGGTATAGTCATCAAAGGTGAAGGACGATCACCTAGCAGGGAACGGCTGCTCTGTTGGGGATAAGATGAGGGACGGTCATCTAAGGTGAAGGACGATCACCTGGCAGGGTACGGCTGCCGAGAGTATCACGACATAGGACGAACGTCGGATGAAAAGGGCCGACGATGGGGACAGCCATTGAATAAGTATGATGAAGGACGATTATCAAGAGGTGAAGGACGATCACCTAGCAGGGTACGACTGCTCTCAGGATTTATCGTGACATAGGACGAATGTCAGATAACAAGATCAACGATGGGGACGACCATCAGATAAAATGACGAAGGACGATCATCAAGAGGTGAAGGACGATCACCTAGCAGGGGACGGCTGCTGCAAAGGTATCATGACATAGGACGAATGTCAGATAGAAAAGAAATAGTTTAACAAGTCTGGTTGGGGATTTCGCTGGGGAAAACATAAACACGGACGAGTGTCTACATTCAAGAGATGAGAGGTATAAGTGTTTGGTACTGCGTATAGATTAAAGAGGCGGACGAGCATCCTTAAGACTATGATACGGACGAGTATCAGGTAGAAACAAACACTGACACATGTTCAGAGATGATGATACGGACGAGTATCAACTGGTTAACAAAGAACACAGACGAGTGTCGACTCTGATGGGACTCTTCTGGGGAACAATAGACACAGACGAGTGTCTAAACTCAAGAAGACCTAAGGGTTTGACACGGTGTATAGATTAAAGATGCGGACGAGCATTCTTAAGACTATGATACAGACGAGTATTAGTAGAAACAAACACTGACACATGTTCTGAGATGATGATACAGACGAGTACCAACTGGTTAACAAAGAACACAGCCGAGTGTCGGATCTGAGGGGATTTAAGTGATATATAGAAGATACAGACGAGTATCTGTATAAGTAAAAGGGATTAGTAACAAGTATGAGTGTTTATCTTGCTGGGGAGAGGGACACGGACGAGTGTCGAAAAGAGGAAAGTGTAATATAAACAAGTGTATGTGTACAAGGAAGTTGTGTATAAGTATCTGTGAGTGCAAAGGGGACGCTTTGGCTTTCCGCTGGGGATATGACACGGACGGGTGTCAAGACGTATCTGTACCCTTTAGGGAAAATGCCTTGGCTCTCTACCGGGGAATCTGGGGAGTTTTCCGTATATCGTCGATGGGTTGTCAGTATTTACGAGTGTTCAGTTCGACACATGGCTTATGATTATGCAATATGTTTGATTTTTGCCGTAATGCTCCGTATTAAACGGAATGCTACGCGTTGTGGGGAGAATATGATGCGAATGCCATGATTATGCAAAGAACGACCCGGGACTCGGTTCCCGTTGTTGCGAAGATCTCTGGCTGATCTGCTTGAAGTGGACATCCCAGCTGGGGATGAGATCATTGGTAGATCTGATAAGATGTGACTCTGCCTGGGGGAGTAAGTCAATGATAGACCCGTCTTGGTAATGAGGGACCCAACTGGGGTTTGTAGAAGCTTTTTCACTCTGTTGTACTTTCTTCACGCGTTGCTCTTCCGGGTAGAGGTTGACACTCTGTGGGGAGATAATTCCCTGGCTTTTGCACTTGGCTGAGGAGGAAGTAATAAATGGAAACTCAGCTGGGGAGAAAGCACTTCCGGTGCTAAAACTGAGTAGATACTGATTTTCCAGCTTGCTGGGGTGAAGCTTTCATGCCCCATGTTGTGCTTTGAATACCTGCAATCTTGAAAAGACAGAGAAACGCACAAGTAATCCCGAGGTATCCCTTACCGGATTCCATCCTGAGAGTTTAGACACTCCTGGGAGTGAGTATATTTCTTGCAAGCACGTACTTTTTAGAAGAGAAGCATCTGTATTTATGCAATCAGTATCTTAAAGACATCGAACGTTCTTGCAAATGAAAATAAAGTGTACGAGACGAAACATGACTGAAAATCTGATTTTATTAATTCATGTGCCCTGAATTGGCAAGATACAGTCAAAGAAACAAATCCCCTAAAATGAGGAGATTGTTACAAATTGAGAAACAAAAAATGTTGGCAATGTCGATGACGCTTCAAAGAGCCTCCCTTTGCTATGACTCGTATGACATTCGACGTTCTTTTCGTCTTGCTTTCTGAAGAAGGCTGATTCTGAAAGAAGCTTGATCCTTTCGAAGCTTACCTAGTTGTAAGTGATACAGATGAATTCAGAATACAGTTGTTCGCTTATTCCCTTATTTTGCATGGATTGCCCTTTCAGGTTTTCAATCCATCGGGATACCCATTTTTGCCTGAGTTGTCCAATGCGGCTTTTCAACTCAGCGGGTGTACATTTTTTATTTATTTCCCTTATTTTTGCCCGAGTCTTTTATTCTGTTTTTGACTCGCCGGGATGCCCTATTTTTGCCTGGACTTACATTCTGTTATATGTCCAGCGGGTTATTTTATGCGAAGTATTTTTTAACTGCATCTGAATTCACAGGGGACGGGAAGTCTTCACCATCCATTGTGCTGAGCATCAGTGCTCCACCTGAGAAAACTTTCTTTACTACGAATGGCCCTTCATAGTTCGAAGTCCACTTGCCCCTGTGGTCTGTATGAGGAGGGAGGAGTCTTTTCAGCACAAGATCTCCTACTTGGTACTCTCGGAGCCTGACTTTCTGATCGAAGGCTTTCTTCATTCTTTTCTGATATAACTGCCCATGACAGATTGCAGCCAATCTCTTCTCTTCAATCAGATTCAGTTGTTCGTATCGGGACCGGACCCATTCTGCTTCATTCAACTTAACATCCATTAGTACCCGCAGGGAAGGTAATTCAACTTCAACAGGTAGGACTGCTTCCATACCATATACAAGCTGATACGGTGTTTCCCCAGTAGAGGTTCTAATTAATGTACGGTACCCATGCAAGGCAAACGGTAGCATTTCATGCCAGTCTTTGTATGTAACTACCATCTTCTGCACAATCTTCTTGATATTCTTATTAGCTGCCTCAACAGCGCCATTCATCTTTGGCCTGTAAGGAGAAGAATTGTGGTGTTGGATCTTGAAGTCCCGGCACAGCTCTGCCATCATTTTGTTGTTTAAGTTGGAACCATTGTCAATAATGATTCGCTCGGGAACTCCATACCGACAGATGATGTCTCTCTTTAGGAATCAGGCTACCACTTGCCTGGTGACATTCGCATATGAAGCTGCTTCAACCCACTTGGTAAAATAGTCAATGGCTACCAGGATGAATCTGTGACCGTTTGAAGCAGTCGGTTCAATCTTGCCAATCATATCAATGCCCCACATAGCAAAGGGCCAGGGTGAAGACATCACATTCAGAGGATTGGGAGGCACATGCACCTTATCCGCATAAATCTGGCATTTATGGCATTTTCTGGCATAGGCACAACAGTCAGCATCCATTGTGATCCAGTAATAGCCTGATCTTAACAGCTTTTTAGCCATAGCATGCCCTCCTGCATGGGTACCAAAGGATCCTTCGTGCACCTCGTGCATCAACAAGTCTGCTTCTGTCCTATCAACGCATCTGAGGAGTACCATATCAAAGTTTCTTCTGTACAAGGAACCGTCAGCATTCAGAAAGAAACTACCAGCAAGCCTTCTTAAAGTCTTCTTATCATTGGAAGATGCCCCAGGTGGGTATGTTTGATCCTCCAAGAAGCGCTTAATGTCATGGAACCAAGGCTTATCATCTTTAACAACATCTGCTGCAAATACATATGCTGGTCTGTCAAGTCTGGACACCGAAATCCGAGGCACAAAGTTGGCAGCTTGAACTTTGATCATGGATGAAATGGTAGCCAGAGCATCTGCAAACTGATTTTCGTCTCGAGGGATATACTCAAGCTTGACTGTTGTGAAGAATGTAAGCAACCTCCTTGTATAGTCCCTATAAGGTATCAGATGATCCTGGTGGGTGTACCATTTGCCGTTGGTTTGATTAACTACCAGAGCTAAATCTCCGAAGACAGTCAAAGTCTTGATCCTGAGGTCAATGGCTTCCTCAAGACCCATAATACAAGCTTCGTATTTAGCTTCGTTGTTAGTGCAGTTAAAGGTGAGTTTTGCCGAGAAAGGCATGTGAACCCTCTTAGGTGTAATGAGTACTGCACCAACACCACGACCATTCATATTAACAGCCCCATCAAACATCATAGTCCATTCTTCTTCCGGGTCAGGCCCTTCGGTGTGAACAGGCTCTTCATGATCTTTTGCTTTTATGAACATGATGTCTTCATCAGGGAAGTCAAATCTCATGGACTGGTAATCATCAATGGGTTGCTCAGCAAGATAATCAGACAATACACTGCCTTTGATGGCTTTCTGAGATGTGTACTGGATGTCATATTCTGTGAGGATCATTTGCCATCTTGCAACCCGTCCGGTAAGTGTCGGCTTCTCAAAAATGTACTTAACTGGGTCCATCTTTGAGATCAATAGAGTAGTGTGGGTCAACATATACTGCCTTAGTTGGCGAGCAGCCCACGCTAAAGCACAACAAGTTTTCTCGAGCAGTGAATAACGTTGTTCACAGTCGGTAAACTTTTTGCTTAGGTAGTAAATTGCATACTCTTTTCGACCAGACTCGTCATGTTGGCCCAGCACACACCCCATTGACTCTTCTAATACTGTCAGGTACATTATCAGAGGTCTTCCTTCAACTGGAGGCATAAGGATTGGAGGCTCTTGCAAGTATTCCTTGATCTTGTCAAAAGCCCTCTGGCAGTCTTCGTTCCACCTGACCGTTTGTTCTTTTCTTAGCAGCTTGAACAAAGGCTCACAGGTTGCTGTAAGGTGAGATATGAACCTTGAAATGTAGTTCAATCTACCTAGAAACCCCCTAACTTCTTTTTCTGACTTCGGTGCAGACATTTCTTGAATGGCTTTGACTTTATCAGGGTCAACTTCAATCCCTTTTTCACTTACAATAAATCCCAGCAGTTTACCGGATCGCACCCCGAATGTGCATTTGTTGGGGTTCAACTTCAGTTGGTACTTCCTCAGACGTTTGAATAATTTCAACAGATTCATCAAGTGGTCTTCTTCCGTGAGGGATTTGGCAATCATGTCATCCACATAACACTCAATTTCTTTATGGATCATGTCATGGAATAATGTTACCATAGCCCGTTGGTAAGTAGCACCAGCATTCTTCAGTCCGAATGTCATCACCTTATAACAGAACGTGCCCCATGGTGTGATGAAAGTTGTCTTCTCCATGTCTTCAGGTGACATTTTGATCTGATTGTATCCTGAAAATCCGTCCATGAAGGAGAACACTGAGAACTGAGCCGTATTATCAACCAATACATCAATGTGAGGTAATGGGAAATCATCCTTTGGGCTGACTCTGTTCAGATCCCGGTAGTCCACACACATTCTCACCTTTCCATCCTTCTTAGGCACAGGTACAATATTAGCGACCCACGGCGGGTAACTAGTCACAACAAGGAAACCGGCGTCCCACTGCTTTTGTACCTCTTCTTTTATCTTCATTGCCATATCTGGGCAAGTACGGCGGAGCTTCTGTTTCACTGGTGGGCAATCCTCTTTCAAAGGCATCTTGTGCATGACAATATCGGTGTCCAACCCCAGCATATCCTGATAAGACCAAGCAAACACATCCACATACTCTCGAAGCATATCAATCAGTTGCTCTTTCACTAAGTCTTGTAAGCAGGCCCCGATCTTAACCTCTTTCACGTCTTCCTCCGTACCAAGATTAACCGTTTCGACTTCCTCCTGATGAGGAGTGATAACCTTCTCCTCTTGCCTTAACAACCTGGCTAGCTCTTCAGGAAGCTCATAATCTTCTTCAACCCCTTCATCAACTTGATTGATTGGATTGTCAAAGTCATACGGAGTCATAGCAGTGTTGTTGTCGGTGCAGTCTGAAAGGCATTCTCTGCAAGGGTTTAGATTGTTCATTTTAGTGATTGATTTTAATCTTGTTTAGAAAAAGTGAAATGAAGTTGTCATTTTGGAAAACATTGCCATTTTATTTTTTGTACAAAAAGAAAAATGAAAAACAGTGAGCGGGAAAAGGGAAAAGACTCATTTGCAAAAGATGTCTGATATTCATTGATTGATCTGTTTGCACAAAATTACAAGATGGCTCGATTACAAAATGAGTCTTGGCATCTTGGGCAAGATGCAAGACATGATGCATGCTTAAAAAATACAGGAAATAATAATTACTCTGCAGGAGTAACCCTTATAATTTCCTGGGAAGACCAGTTGAGGACTTGGCTCCCCGGGATCCTTGGACGTATCCAGCTCTCCAGGTTGCGGTCGCTTTCATCCTCGTCTTCCAAGTTGTTTACTGCATCCTGGGTAAGCATTCCCCCGCTGACAAAGTTGGGCTTCTTGGCAGCCTCTGATTGATCTTGTTGAGTTGGTTTGTAACCCAACCCAAATCTGTCCTCCTTCTTCTCCACGGGCAGCAACTTGCCCCAGCCTTGGGCAGTCCCCTCTTCAACAACCTTCCTGGCTTGCTGATAAGATGTCATGGAGGTTCCCAGTACAGCAGATGCCTCATTTATGTTCAGGGCCTCAAATCCCTGGCTCATAGTTTCATGGATTTCTCCATCCATCTCAATGTATTTGTACGTAGCCAGATGGCTAACAAAGATGTCTTCTTCACCACAGATGGTGATGATCTGGCCTTCCCACTCGAATTTCAGTTTCTGGTGAAGGGTAGACGTAACAGCGCCAGCGGCATGGATCCAAGGTCTACCCAACAAACAGCTGTAGGCCGGCTGAATGTCCATCACATAGAAGGTAATTTTAAAGGTCTGCGGGCCAATAATCACAGGTTGATCAATCTCCCCTAGCACTGATCTCTTAGAGCCATCAAATGCTCTCACCACCAAATTACTTGGACGCAGTGCCAAGCCATCGTACTCCAGCTTCACCAAGGCTTTCTTTGGTAGAACATTGAGTGAAGACCCAGTGTCCACCAGTACATGGGATAAAACAACACCCTTGCATTCTAGAGTGATGTGTAAAGCCTTGTTGTGGTTACGCCCTTCAGTTGTTAAGTCAGCATTGGTGAAACCCAGTCCATGACTGGTATTGACATTTGCTACCACAGTTCTAGCTGATTAACAGTGATCTCCTCTGGCACGTATGCTGCGTGCAAGACTTTTAATAATGCGTTCCTGTGAGCTTCAGAACACATCAACAGGGATAATATGGAGATCTTTGAGGGAATTTAGTGAAGCTGATCCACCACTTTGTAATCACTTCTCTTTATAATCCTCATAAACTCGTCTACATCTTGTTCAAAAGAAGTCTTCTGAGTTTCTTTGAGAATTGGTTCTTCAGATATCACACTCTTCCCTTTTGCTTTGGCAGCAGCTTCTGCTTCGGCATTAGGTATTTGCATTTGTAAGGAAAAAAGACGTCCGCTTCTGGTGAAGCCTCCGCCTCCCCCAACATTATCAATCTGTGGAGAAGAGGTTGAAGAATCCAAAGTGATTTTCTCCCCGTTGCAGTAGAGGTCAGAGCCATAATGCCAGGGTATAGCATTACTGCTTTCATATGGAACTGGTCCAGGCACCGTGATGATAACTGGACTGACTGCTGCAGAGGAAGGTACCGAAATGGTGTGCGGATCATAGTAAATGGTGACCGGTAATCTGGCAGGAGGTGCCACTGTTTGTTGTTGAAATTTGTTGTCTGGAGGAACATCTGATGGATCATAATAAATGGTGACTGCTGAGACATCTTTGTTAATTTCTGTTGGCGTTGTAGAAGATTCTGCTGAATAAATGGATGCTGATGTTGTAGAAGAAATGGTTGTTGACATCTGGTTTGTTGAAGTGATAGATGAAGCCATTGTTGATGATATTGATGAATTGGTTGGAATGATCGTTGTTGCAGTTGTAGAAGAGTCAGGAATTGTTGTCAGAGGATTTGTTGGCACCGTTGTTGAGATCTGAAGTATACCACTTTTGATAAGACCATCTATGCCGCTTCTCAAGTCATCACACCCGTTGACCGAAATGTTGCAATACCCACAACCGAGCTCACACCCGGGGAACATCTGGCACTCTAGAAGCTGAGCTTTAATTTCGTCCAGAGGTGTTCGAATCTGTCAAACACTGGTGATTAAGAAAGATGGCTTGTCTTCCTCAATGGCATTAATTCTTGGTCCTCCATGATTGGGCATGGGATTCTTGGTGACACTTGGAGGGGGTGCAAAGTTGAGGGCTTTCGAATCCACCAGGTCTTGTACCTTCATTTGTAAAGCCCTGCACTTCTCCGTACTGTGGCCAGGTGCATTGGAATGGAAAGCACATCTGGCGTTGATATCATAATTTCTTGGGAGATTGGAGGGATCTGGTGGTGCCAATGTCCTTAATTCAACCAAGTTGAGTTTCAGGAGTTGTGGCAACAAGGCGGCATAAGGCATAGGGATAGGGTCAATCACCCTATTTGCATGTGACGGTCTTTGCTGAAAAGGTCTTTGTTGTTGATTGTTGTTATTGTTGTTGTAGGTCCTCTGTGGCGGATACTGAACTTGCTGTTGGTAATGAGGTTGTTGTTGTGGTTGATATGCTAGTTGCTGAGGAGTCGGTGCTGGAATAGTGACAGCTGATACTGACCTGTGGACATACTGAGGTCTGCCCCTGCTGGCATGAATGGCATTTGTCTCACCAGTCCTTCTAGGCCCCACAAAAGGTTTCCTGGAGTTACCAGACGAACTTGCACCATTATCAGAAATTTTACCCATCTTCAATAGGCTTTCAATTCTTTCTCCGGCTATTACTACGTCTGCGAAGCTGGTGGAAGAAAAGGCAGATAGCCTATCAATATATGTTCCTTGCAGAGTATTCATAAACATGTCGGCCATTTCTCTTTCCGACATAGGTGGTTGGACAGCAGCAGCAAGCTGTCTCCACCTTTGGGCATATTCCCTGAAGCTTTCCCTGGAGGATTGGGACATTCCCATCAAGAGGGTCCTGTTAGGAGCCATGTCCAGATTGTATTGGTACTGCCTGATGAAGGCTTCAGCTAGGTCCTTCCAGCATCTGATAGTAGCTCGGGTTAAGTGTGAATACCACTCCCTTGAAGCCCCAGTCAAACTGTCTTCAAAGTAAAACATCCACAGTTTTTCATCCATGGTGTATGCCTTAAGTCTCCCCAGAAAGGACTATAAGTGAGTTCGTGGACAAGAAGTGCCATTGTATTTCTCGAAGCACGGGGGTTTAAACTTGTGGGGAATCCTTACCCCATCCACTAACCCCATATCCATGACATCAAAACCTAGGGAATTTTGAGACTCCAGAGATCTCAACTTCTCAGCAATTTCATCAAATCTCCTATCATAAACTTCATCCCCAGCTCCCATTACAGTAAACTGCTCTTCTTGAGGATCTTCTTGCAAGATCCTGCCTGCAGCAGTATTGCCCGGTACATTCCTTGGGATATTGGCCTCTGGATCTAGATGAGGTCCAAATACTGGTGGGTTAACATGAGGCTGACCTCCCTCATTGTTGCTGGTTCCTCCAGTGCCAGGATGATGTTCTTCGGGGGTCTGTCTTTCTACCAATGCCCTTAACCTCTCCTGGCTCTGAGCCAAACCAGTCATTACAGTCATGAACTGGGCCATTTGGTTTCTCATCTCCACCCTTTCGTTAGCCATCTGAGTCCTGACCTCTGTCAGGTCCTGCTATACTTGATCCATTTGGATACCAGGAAGATTGTTGCGAGTAGGATACCTATGCGGACGGTTGAGGGGAAACACCCGACGGTGAGCAATAATTCCTGAGATCACAACAGAGTTAGAAACAAACAAAGTAATAACAAACCTACAAAACAAAACAAAAGTTAGTATGCAATGCAGTATGCTTATTTATTTTCCAAGGTATCCGGCTTGTATTGATACTGCTTATAGAAAGCCTCAGCAAGATCATTCCAATCCCTGATGTTGACACTCTCCAATTGATAATACCACTCCAACTGGGCTCCAGATAAGCTCTCTTGGAAAAAGTGGATCCACAACTTCTTATCAGCAGTGTGAGGTTGGATTCTTCTGACATAAGACCTTAGATGCAGCTTGGGACAAGAGACCCCATCATAGACAACAAAAGTAGGAACCTTGAAACCAAAAGGTATAACCACCCCAGATATCAGACTCAAATCTTCAAAATCCAGCCCAGATGATTTCTGTAACTCCATAGCATCCATTCTATCCACCAGCATCTTGAATTTGTCTTCATCAGGCTCATGGTAATAATTAGCCTCAGAATCAGAGTCCCCCATAGTGTTGTGGAGACTGCCTCCCTCTTTTTCAGACTCTTCAGATTCATAGTCTTCAACTGGTTCTTTGGTCTTAGCAAGACCTTTGAACCTTCTTCCCATGTTGATCAGGCCACCTGACCTTCTAGTCTTCTTAGCCTTCTTGGCCAGCAGCGTCTTCAATTCATCCTGCCCCTTGGTCAGGTTCAGGATCAGCTCTTGGAACTGTGCATTTTGTGTCTGGAGATCCTTAACTGTTTGTTCAAGTGCCATTGCTGAAATAAACAGCGAGAAGATGAGAAACCTGTGCACAATTATAAACCTGTGATGCAATGAAATGATATGTGAATGTATATGCAATGTTTTCAAGGACCGCAGGATTTAAATTTGCTTAAACAAACACGAAGGTAAACTTTTATTAGTAATAACTTTGTTTTGCCTCTTGGGCATACAGAAAATGAAATGAAATAAATACAAAAGATGGGCTTTTAAGTCTCCCATGGACGTTTCCTCTTTATGTTGAGGTATGAGTTGAGATTCCTTTCTTCGTGAAGTTGCTTTGTTAGTTCCAGGATTCTTTCTTGGCTTGCTTTGTAATGAGCCTCGAAAGTATCCCTTTGCTCCTTCAACTGGATCCAGGATCTCTGTAAGTCTTCCATGTCAGTAGGCATGTCTGGGTGAAGGATGGTATAAGTAGTATCTCCTTCAGCAACAGGTTCCATGGTAACTGGCAGGATAGCAGGATATGGCATCATGAGAGTCTGAGCACGAGATCGTACCCATCTGAGATAAGCTTCCATAGGAATAGTGTACTTAGGCTCCAGTGTCTTGCTGTCAACTTTGTTCACTTTTCCCCATGCTCGTATAAATCTCTGACGGTAACCTTGAAGATCGTTGTCGTAGTCAAACACAATGCCCTGAATCAACATGTCATGTGGACCATCACTCCGAGCATAACCAAACTGTCGTAAAGCTAGAGAGGGGTTATAGGTGATGCCTCCTCTTATGCCTAGAAGTGGCACATTAGGAAACTCCCCACAACGGTCAATGATAGTGACATTCTCCATAGATCTGGAGCACCAATGAATATCTAAGTGAGAAAGTGACATGATCCTCTTGGACCATCTGAACCCTTGCTCATTCTTTATTACTGAGCGAGGAAGGTGAGAAATAAACCACCTAGATAGCAAAGGTATGCAGCACATCAAAGTTCCTCTTGCCCTTGTAGTACGGGTATGAAGAGAATGTAGGATGTCTCCAAGCAATGTAGGCACTGGATTGTGACTCAGGAATATGTTGACGGCATGAACGTCTATGAACTGATCTGGATTGGGGAACAACACTAAGCCATAAATCAGCAAGGCTAAGGTCTCCTCAAAAGCATCATAGCTCATGGCCTTCAGGAACATTTGAGCTTTATCCATTAATACCTTAGCAAGAATACCCTTAACTCCGATTCTCGTTTCTAGAACAATGTCAGACTTCTTCAGATGTAGGGCTGCAACAATAACCTCTGGTTTAGGCTCTCTTTCCAAGCCTGTGAAGGGTCTTTGATCAAGAACAGGTATACCCAGAAGTTTAGAGAACTCCTCCATGGTTGGAACCAGCTGATAGTCAGAGAATGTAAAGCAATGATGCTTAGGGTCAAAGAACTGAAATAGGACACTCATCATGTCTTCATTGAACCCTGAAGTGACTAGATCCAATAGGTGACCATGTCTTTTGATGAACTGGGAGTGATCAGACACTTGAGAAACCAACTCTTTAAGCTTAGCAGGTATGCCCACAAAGTTGATCCTGATAGTGTTTCTACGAGCAGAAGCCATGACCTGCAACAAAGAACAAAGATAAATCCTTTGGTCCTTGAAATGGTTAGTGAAAATGCTATGCTTATGATGCATGATGATGTCATGATGTTATGTTCAATCACAAACATGTGGCACACACAAACAAGTCACACCATAGCCCTAGGTTTAAAGGCTTGCATGAGGTTTAAGGTAAGTACCCTCCCCTGAAGTTAGATGGTTCATCCTGTCCTACAAAAGTAACCATGTTCTAAGGGATCTCAATATCATTGATCCTTCACAAGGGTGGTTGTTCAGTAGGCAACTTACTTGCCAACCAAAAGCCTCCAAGTTCAAGATCTCAATGAGCATAGTATCGAGTGTCAACCAACTTCAGTCTGCACCAAAGCCGATTACCTCACTACTTTCTAAAGGTCAAGATGGGATAACTAGGGTTCTAAAAGTTAGTTAGTGCATTGACAACATATGGCAGCCTCATATTATCCTCAACTTGACTTAAGGAACATAAGCACCAACCAAGAAGTCACACTAACTATGGCCACCAGATCAACCATATCGGTATACGCCGTACAGTTTCCTTGGTCTATTGCCATTTACCTAAGGTACACTAGATCCGGGTTAGGACCTTTCACACATAAGAGCACCCAACAAGATAAGTATAAAGCAAACAAGGCAAACAATTTTAAAGTGATCTAATTCCTAAGGGTACCCCTCTTTAATTTAAATCCCTAGCAGAGTCGCTAGTTCTGTAACACGGTGGGAGAACTGACTTTAGTTATGTTGCGGATAGCAAGAGTCGCCACCGACTTTTATTTTATCCAAAGGAAAGGCATAAAAGAACAGGAAAGACCTTTTTAAAAGATTTTTGGGTCCGGGGGGTAGGTTATGTAAAGGGAAGGTGTTAGCACCCTTTACATCCATGGTTATCCATGGGCTCTTAGTTACTTAGCTCACTTTGAATTGTTTTTGAAAAGGTGAAGTGTGTGAATAGAAATTTTCATAAGAGTTTGATAATGATCCATGTACGGATGCGTAAAAAACTTGTGTTTGAAAATTGTTTGAAATTTGTGAAGTATTTGAGAAATTTTGAATAGTGAGCAAGTAACTATGAGGAACCTACCCTAAAGTTTAAGTCTTTCTGTTCTTTATCTTTTAAATGGTAAGACTATCCCTATTATTAAGGAATAGGTAGTCATTACCTTGGATGTAAGGGACAAGTGAGGGACATCTGTTTAATGAAGGCAACTGTAGGGTGTATTAAGCATTTTGAAGGGACTGTCATCATTATTCGAGAGGGACAAGATCATATTGAAAGGCAACCATTAAGGGACTTGATCTTTGATTATGAAGGGACTAGATGACTTTTCTTTTAAGGGACTTTGCTTTATACACCCTACTTGACCTTTTTGAATAGGCAACATTGAGAGGCAACCCTAGAAAGTGAGAGGGCGATCAAAGATCGACTTACGTGTGTGAGTGTTTAATTTATATTTATCTTATAATTTAAATGATCTAAATTCAATTTTAAATATCATACATGTTTACACTTCTTATTTTACTAACCATGACATAAAAATAAATAATATAAATATTACAAAAATTTACATCCAGGAACAACTACAATATAATAATAAAGCAATTTAAATAAATAGTAAAATAATAAATAAGCAAGAATAAATAATTATAATAGGGGTTAGTGAAAATAATAATAATAGCACTTTAAAATAATAAGAAAAATAAATAAATAAGCAAGAATAAATAATTATAATAGGAATTAGCAATAAACATGATTAGTAATAATAATAATAAACAAAAGATTATAATAAACAAAATTTTAATGGTTAATAGCAAAATATGAACAATTATATTAATTAATTATAAAATTCAAAATTATAAACAAATTAAATAAATTATGAACATATTATGATAAATTATTAAATTTTCAATTTTTAGAAATTATTTACATATATATTTAATTATAAACAATGATAGGATATTTATTAAAAATTGGATTAATTATAATTATATTTACAAAAATTAGAAATTAAAATCATAAAATAGAAATAGGTTTTTTAATTGCTTAGAAAAAATAAATTAGGGTTTGTTTTATTTACAAAATTAATTTAATGAATATATACATATTATAATCTAAATACATAATAATAAAAAAAAAACTAATTTTTGAATTAAGAAAAATGGTTTTAGAATTTAGAGAATATTGAATATATATATGTGGAATTATTATATGTATATCTATGATTATTAATAAAAATAACTAAACAAAATCAATTAAACAAAATAAAATAGAAAAAAGAAACAAAAAACTTACCTGGCTGGGGTTTGAACCCAGCACCTTATGCTTGCCAACAACAACACACACCACTAGGCTATCCATGCGCAGGTGATAAAAGAATGAGACCAATTGTTTTTAAGCCTTATCCTGGAAAATCACAAAAATAAGAAAAAAACCAAAAGGCCTGGGGGATTCGAACCCAGTACCTTACACACAAACACACAAGTACATGACCATTCCAGCTAGATGAGCGAACCTGTATACAACTTCACAATAATTCATAATATATTATAATAGCTTAATATCTGGAAAAATAAACAAAAAGAACTGAAGCCAGGATTCGAACCCTTGCCCTTCAACCAAACACACGCTAGCCTTACCACTGGGACAAGCGTTGGCTTGTGAAATAAAACAGACAACAAAACATAAAATATTTAAAATGAAATTCAAATTTCCAGAACGCGCGCAGGGGTCATCTTCTACCTCTGGATGTTTGAATTTTGCTGCGAAAATTATTGCAAGCTTACCTGCGATTTTTCCTGCACACATAAACCTGCGAAATTCAAACTATACCAAACGAGTACAATTTTATCCAATTGAGCACACCATTGTAATCTACACAGTTCACACAATCAACCTACGGTCTCAAAATGCATTTATATTTGCTGGATTAGGAAACCCTAATTCGAAGGTGTAAACCCTAGCCATGGCCGTTTGCGATTCAAGCCATGGAGCTTTGATTTAATTGTCCAGAAACCATCTAGGCATCACAACAAACACATATCAATCATCAAAAACAGTTCATAATGCATATATTAGTGAATTCGAAAATTTGAAATTTAAGATAAAAGTGAATTCGGTATTCATGGTTCATGATGCTTCTGATGCAAATGAGAGCTGGGATCGCATCTGGGATGTTCAAGGAATGTTTATATGTTCTCAAATTACCTTCAAATGCCCTCTATGATTGAAACCGAATTTGAGTTTGTGAAGGATTTTTGGAAGATGCAACTTACACTTGGGGAGGCAGAATTTCATGGCTTGTTCTAGGGTTGTGTTAAGTACTTATAGGATGATCAATTGAGGCTGAAAAATTAGGTCATTGTGTAGAAGATTTGATCCAAAAAAGATTCAAAAAGATGGCCTTTGAAAATCAAATTTTCTTGCATAAACACTTGCTATTTTGGTATGATTCTCATTACTCTTGTATCAATCAAGTCTCAATATAATTTAAGACCTTCTAGAAACCAAATCAAATTTAATTTTCATTATTTTATATTTTATTTGAATTTAAAATGATTTTTTAATATAAAAATCATAATAAATAAAAACAAAATGAATAAAATTATGAATAAATCAATTTAATTTCGTGCAAGATGTTTTGAAGTGGATTGGGTCATTATTTGGCAAGCCCATTTGGAAAAAAATGGTTTTAGACCTCCATTTTCTTCATGAACCAACCCAAAATTTCCCAACTTTGCAAGGGCACATATCCCTCAATTTTAATGGTATGAGGGTGTTCTTGGACATTTTGGAAATCTTGAAGAGTCCTATAACCAACCCCACTGGTTTCACGTCCATATCATTTACCAATCTCAAGTTATGCCCTTTTGAAGTTGTTGACTTTTTGTTGACTTTCAAAAGGACCTATAATGTCTTAGCTCATACCTTCCAAATGAAGCATTTTTGAGCTTGGCTTGTGAGACACAAAGTTGTAGAGAATTAAATTTCCTTCAAAATGAGCTTTGGATGGAGACTTGGTGATGAAGCATGTGAAAGTTATGGCTGGTCAAAGTTCAGTTGACTTTTACTGAGGAAACCCTAATTTAGAAACTCCTGATTCTTGATGATCTGAAATCTCCTTGATGAATCATGATCAACCCTTGATCAAATGATGAATTTTACTTCATATACTTGATGTTGGCAAAAAATCATGAAGTTTGACTTTGGTTTGACCACAGTTGACCTCAGTTTGACTTTTTAACTCCTTTGACTGATTTTGATTTATCTGATCATCTGACTGAGCAAACCTTTGAGAAAAGTCTTGAAACTTGTCATGGGGGTTCTTACACACATATAAGATGTTATGAAACTCACTTGAAGCCTTGGAAGTTCATTTAGCCTGATTAAAGTCAAAACCCTAGTTCTGGATGCACTGCTTAGGAGGTGCATTGTCTGAGGGAATTGTCAACTCTTCTGACCAATTGTGAACCTTGTGAACCTTGTGAACCATCATAAAATGTCTTGTGAATCTCATGGGAGGTATTGTGAACCTTGTGAACCTCATAAAGTGACTTGTAGACTTCATGAACCTCATGAAAGGTCTTATAAGCATTGTGAATCTTGTGAACCTTGTGAACCTTCTTAGCACACAAAGTCTTGTATTGTGAGGGCAAATTTTGGGGTGCAACAGACGCAATTAGGGCTAATGAGTTTCAGGTGACCGGAACAGTGGTTCCAGTCATCTTCTCCGGCGAGCATAAACCCTAGATTTTGCTACAGGTCACGAATCATGAAATTTCTTCCACCAAAATGATCCTTCCCTCAATCTAAACCTAACCCCTCATCCAAAATTCATTTATTTTCAATCACAAGCCTGAATCGAAGCCAAGTATGAAACACGGGCAAATATTCAGAGATACCATACATGCTGGTTTCTTCACCATTTTAAAAACTAAACACATATTCATGATCAGGGGAAGACATAGCATCATAAAAGAACTTAAAAATCAGTTTCTGGGAAAAAAGTTCTTCATGTTACCTGAGATGGAGCTTCTCTGATTTTGAGCTTTCTGGCCTCAAGCTTTGCACAATCCTCCTCCCTTGCTCCTCCTGATGATGGAATGGAGCTTAAAATGCTTTGAGAATGGCTGGTTGTGACTGTTTGGTTCTGGTGTAGCAGGAAATGAAGTTCTTGTGTATTGTGTTTCAGATCATTGTGAGGGGTGGGATCTGTTCTATGGATGATTTTTGGTTGATTGGTGAAGGAATTATTGAAGTTTGATGGTTGTGTTGTGTGTTTCGAAGAGGGAAAGGTTTTGACAGATTTTGTTGGATGCTGCAATGTGGGAGGATTCAGCTTGTGTATGGTCTGGTTTTGGATTGCTTGATGTCCACATATCAAGCTCTGGTTAGGCAGAGAGTAGGTGTGTCACTATGGGATTGATATGGGTCTTTATGCAAAAAGTCAAGATATTGTGTACCCTAGGCATGGCTCGGGTCAGAGGCAATCTAGAGGCTTGTCTTGCCTCAGCTTGAGTCAAGGATGGCCCTTGGATGGTTCATGAAGGACTGCAACATTTGGATCATAAGTTGGAAAGGTTTTTGCAACTTGACAACTTGTTACATCTCATGACTTTTGGCTATGTGTATGTGAGAAATCTTGCTGAATTTTTGGTGTGGCATGCTTCATTAGGTCACGGCAAGGTTTTGAAACCATCTAGAGGTCAAACAAACCCTTTGAGAATCAATTTGCAAGAAATCCCTCTTTGCACTTTCATGAAGAATGGCTTATGGTTACTTGAAAAACAAGGCATAGAAATGGGAAATTCTTTGGGCCAAACTGATTTTTAGATCATGCATTGCATTGGTATGATAATTAGGAGTCACATTGAAGTCACACAAAGGCTTGTCATGAGAAAATGCAAGTTTTCCATTTTGTGCAAAAGTAAAATTTCAATGATTTTATCCAACTTTGCAAGGCCATAACTTTTGATCCAAAATGAATTAGCATGAGTTCTTGTACTTTTTTAAAAGGGAATGATCCATTCTACAACTTTAATTACCAAAGTTTTCCAATTTGAAGCATTTTTGAATCAAAAAGAAAGGGTTGAAAAAGTTTCCCAAAATGGCAAGTTTCCATTACAAGTCATTTTCCCAAAAAGGCAACTTTGCAAATGGCTTGAAATTCTCAAATTTTGTGAACTTCTAACATCTTCTATGATCAAATAAAGATCATACACAATCAAAATGATGATGAACACCCTTTGGTTGGGTCATTGGGGGCCTCAGATGCCTTGATTTTGCACTGACTTGCTCAAGAAGTCATCTCTTGATTAGATGCCTTCCCCATGGAATTTCTTCATGAAAATTGATATGCATGATCCTTATAACATATAGAGACCAATAGAAACAAGAATGACCAAAAAAATTGGAGTTATGGCCCTTGAAACCAAAACCCTAATTCTAGGTCATCTGTGCAGTTAAACCTGGCTCTGCTCCCATGCCATTCTCAGTTCTTGTGATTCTTTGACTTTCTTGACTTTGTGGGGATACAATATGATGCTTGAACACACATGGACCCCTTTGAAGTGATTGAAGACCTTTGGAGTGGCTCAAATATCTCTTGGATGGCTCAGATCACAAACCCTAGATGCAGATGACTTAGAAGCAATGCAGTGAATCAAAAATGTGGTATGAGATACTATGATTGAACTTATGCATATGAAGAGATCACAAGCCATGGTGTGGATGGGTGAGGGCAAATTTGGGGTGTTTACAGCAAGTACATTTTTGAGAAGCCAACACTTACCGGACGGGTTGCAAGATGGAAAATGATTCTAACAGAATATGACATTCAGTACACATCTCAAAAGGCCATCAAAGGCAGTGTATTGTCTGATTATCTCGCTGAGCAACCCATTGATGATTACCAGCCCATGAGATTTGACTTCCCTGATGAAGACATCATGCTCATAAAAGCAAAAGATCATGAAGAGCCTATTCACACTGAAGGGCCTGACCCGGAAGAAGAATGGACTATGATGTTTGATGGGGCTGTCAATATGAATGGTCGTGGTGTTAGTGCAGTACTCATTACACCTAAGGGAGTTCACATGCCTTTCTCGGCAAAACTCACCTTTAACTGCACTAACAACGAAGCTGAATACGAAGCTTGTATTATGGGTCTTGAGGAAGCCATTGACCTCAGGATCAAGACTTTGACTGTGTTCGGAGATTCAGCTCTGGTAATTAATCAGACCAACGACAAATGGTACACCCACCAAGATCATCTGATACCTTATCGGGATTATACAAGGAGGTTTTTGACTTTCTTCACAACAGTCAGGCTCGAGTATATCCCTCGGGATGAAAATCAGTTCGCGGACGCTTTAGCTACCATTTCATCCATGATCAAAGTTCAAGCTGCCAACTTTGTGCCTCAGATTTCAGTGTCCAGGCTTGACAGACTAGCGTACGTATTCTCAGTAGACCTTGCTAAAGATGATAAGCCTTGGTTCTACGACATCAAATGCTTCTTAGAGGAGCAAACATACCCACCTGGGGCATCTTCCAATGATAAGAAGACATTAAGAAGGCTAGCTGGTAGTTTCTTCCTAAATGCTGATGGTTCATTATACAAGAGAAACTTTGATATGGTACTTATCAGATGTGTTGATAAGACAGAGGAAGACTTGTTGATGCACGAGGTGCATGAAGGATATTTTGGTACCCATGCTGGAGGACATGCAATGGCTAAGAAATTGCTACGGTCAGGTTACTACTGGATCACAATGGATGCAGACTGTTGTGCCTATGCCAGAAAGTGCCACAAATGCCAGATCTATGCGGATAAAGTGCATGTGCCTCCAAATCCCTTGAATGTGATGTCTTCACCGTGGCCCTTTGCCATGTGGGGAATTGATATGATTGGCAAGATTGAACCGACTGCTTCAAATGGCCACATATTCATCCTGGTAGCCATTGACTATTTTACCAAGTGGGTCGAAGCAGCTTCCTATGCAAATGTTACAAGGCAAGTGGTAGCCCGATTCCTTAAGAGAGACATCATCTGTCGGTATGGAGTGCCCGAGCGAATCATTACGGATAATGGTTCCAACTTAAACAATAAAATGATGGCAGAACTGTGCCGGGACTTCAAGATCCAACACCACAATTCTTCTCCGTACAGGCCAAAGATGAATGGCGCTGTGGAGGCAGCTAACAAGAACATCAAGAAGATTGTGCAGAAGATGGTGGTCACCTACAAAGACTGGCATGAAATGCTGCCATTCACCTTGCATGGGTATCGTACATCAATCAGAACATCCACTGGGGCAACACCGTATCAACTTGTTTATAGTATAGAGGCAGTCCTACCTGTTGAAGTTGAATTACCCTTCTTACGGGTATTGATGGATGCTAAGCTAAACGAAGCGAAATGGATCCGATCCCGGTACGAACAACTGAATCTGATTGAAGAGAAGAGATTAGCTGCAATCTGTCATGGGCAGCTGTATCAGAAAAGAATGAAGAAAGCCTTCGATCAGAAAGTCAGGCTTTGGGAATACCAAGTAGGAGATCTTGTGCTGAAAAGACTCCTCCCTCCTCATACGGACCACAGGGGCAAGTGGACTCCCAATTATGATGGTCCGTTCATAGTAAAGAAAGTTTTCTCTGGTGGAGCACTGATGCTCAGTACCATGGATGGTGAAGACTTCCTGTCCCCTGTGAATTCAGATGCAGTTAAAAAATACTTCGCATAAAATGACCCGTTGGACACAAAAACAGAATGTAAGTCCAGGCAAAAATAGGGCATCCCGGCGAGTCAAAAACAGAATAAAAGACTCGGGCAAAAATAAGGGAAAATAAATAAAAAAATGTACACCCACTGAGTTGAAAAGCCACATTGGACAACTCAGGCAAAAATGGGTATCCTGGTGGATTGAAAACCCGAAAGGGCGATCCACGCAAAATAAGGGAATAAGCGAACAACTGCATTCTGAATTCGTCTGTATCACTTACAACATGGTAAGCTTCGAGAGGTTCAAGCTTCGGTCAGAATCAGCCTTCTTCAAAAAGCAGGATGAGAAGAACGTCAATGTCATACGAGTCATAGCAAAAGTGAAGCTCCTTGAAGCATCATCAACATTGCCACCATTTTTTTGTTTCTCAATTTTGTAACAATCTCCTCATTTCAGGGGATTTGTTTCTTTGACTGTATTTGCCAATTCAGGGCACGCAAATTAATAAAATCAAATTTTCAGTCACGTTTCGTCTCGTACCTTCTATTTTCTTTTGCAAAAAATGTCCGATATCCTTAATATATTGATTGCATAAATACAGGTGCGTATTTTCTAAAATTACATGCTTACTGGAAATATATTCGCTTCAGGAGTGTCTAAATTCCTATGATGGAATCCAGTAAGGGATACCTCGGGGTACTTGTACGTTTCTTTGTCATAACAGGGTTGCAGGCAGTCAAAGTGCAACGTGGGGGCATGAAAGCAACTCCCCAGCAAGCTACCAAATCACTATTTACTCAGCCCATCTCCCAAATAGCACCATGGGTGCCCTCTCCCCAGCTGAGTTGCTAGACATCATCTTCCTCAACAGGATCCCCACAAAAAATCTCTAGGAAGGTCGTTCAGTGATCATCCCCCTCAGCCAAGTGTTAGACAGGGAACCATCCTCCCGCGGAGCTCTAGCCTCTATCCAGAAAAGCAATGTTGAAGATTTCACAACGATGTGACGAAAGCTTCCACGGACCCCAGCTGGACTCCTCATCACCAAGAATAGGTCTATCAGTGACTTATTCCCCCAAGCAGAGTCATACATATCAGATCTGCCCAGTGATCTCATCCCCAGCTGGAACATTCTTCCAAAGCAGATCAGTCAGGAATCTTCACCGCAACGGGATACGAATCCCGGATCGGTAACTATTGCATAATCATAGCATTCGCATCATATTTTCCTCCAGAGCGTAGCATTCCGTCTAATACGGAGCATTACGGCAAAAATCAAACATATTGCATAATCATAAGCCATGTGTCGAACCAAACACTTGTAAATACTGACATTCCATCAACAATATACAAAATACTTCCCAAACTCCTCGGCAGAAAGCCAAAGCATCCTCTTCGCACTCACAAGATACAAATACATGTTCCTTTTTGCACCCTTCCGTGTTATCATTCCCCAGTAAAGTCGCCCAAACGTTCTCTACCGACAGATACATTTATACACACTTCCCTGACACCCGTCCATGTCACCCTCCCCAGCATGGTCGCCTAAACACTTTGTACACCAAATACTTGTTTATAATACACTTCTTCCAACACTCGTCCGTGTCATGCTCTCCCCAGCAAGTTGAACGCTCGTATGTTTACTTATTTCAGATACTCGTCCGTATCTTGTTTACACCACTTATATTTCCCAAGATTCAACACTCGTCCGTGTTCTTTGTTAACCAGTTGGTACTCGCCCGTATCATCATCTCTGAACATGCGTCAGCGTTTGTTTCTACTGATACTCGTCCGTATCAAAGTCTTAAGGATGCTCGTCCGCATCTTTAATCTATACACAATGTCAAACGCTTATGCCCTTTCTTACATGTAGACACTCGTCTGTGTCTACCATTCCCCAGAGGAGCTCTCAGCAAATCGCCAGTAAAGAGCAAATTTCTTTTCTATCTGACATTTGTCCTGTGTCATGGTACTTCCGGCAGCCGTACCCTGCCAGGTGATCGTCCTTCACCTTTTGATGATCGTCCTTCATCATTCCTCCAGCGGAGTCTCCACTATTGGAACCCTCTTCTATCCGACATTCGTCCTATGTCGTGATATTTTAGCAGCCGTCCCCTGCTAGGTGATCGTCCTTCACCCTTCTGATGATCGTCCTTCATCATTTTTATCCGATGGCCGCCCCCATCGTCGATCTTGTTATCCGACATTCGTCCTATGTTGTGATAAACCCCGAGAGCAGCCGTACCCTGCTAGGTGATCGTCCTTCACCTCTTGATGATCGTCCTTCATCATGCTTATCCGATGGCCGTCCCCATTGTCGACCTTTTCTATCCGACATTCGTCCTATGTCGTGATACTTTCGGTAACCATACCTTGCCAGGTGATCGTCCTTCACCTTAGATGATCGTCCCTCATCTTCCTCCCCAACAGAGCAGCCGTTCCCTGCTAAGTGATCGTCCTTCACCTTCGATGGCCGTCCCCATCGTAATCTCTTTATTTCCCCAACATGTCGGTCGTCCCCGTCATTGCTTCATCCCCGGTAGTCGTCCTCTGCTCGACGGTCGTCCTCCGTCGCCCACACCTTATAATCATACTTTACTTCCTTTTACAATCTATATCCCTTTTCTTCTTCATTAAGCGAGTGCAAATTTTGGACTGTCTTTGGTATTCAACCACAAGTTATCTTGTTTGCCTGTTAAGCCGCTGCTTACATCCTGCACAGCTAACTCATGTTTGAATAGGGGCAGCTGTAAACACCCCAAATTTTCCCTCACTCATTTCACCATGGCTTGTGATCCTTTTTCATTTGCATAAGTTCAATCATATCATATCATGTTGCATTTTTGCTTCACTACATTAGTTCAAAGTCATCTGCATCTAGGGTTTGTGATCTGAGCCATCCCTGAGCTATCTGAGCCACTCCAAAGGTCATCAATCATCTCAAGAGGGTCCATATGTGTTCAAGCATCATATTATATCCTCCCAAGATCAAGGAAGTCAGAAAATCACAAGAACTGAGAAAGGCATGGAAGCAGAGCCAAGCTTGACTGCACAGATGACCTAAAATTAGGGTTTTGGTTTCAGAGGCCATAACTACAAATTTTTTGGTCATTCTTGTTTCTATTGGTCTCTATATGTTATAAGGATCATACACACCAATTTTCATGAAGAAATTCAATGGGGAAGGCATCTGATCAATAGATGACTTCTTGAACAAGTAAGTGTAAAATCAGGGCATCTGAGGCCCCCAATCACCCAACTAAAGGGTCTTCTTCATCATTTTGGATGTGTATTATCTTTATTTGATCTTAGAAGAAGTTAGAAGTTCACAAAATTGAAGAATTTCAAGCCATTTGCAAAGTTGCCATTTTGGGAAAGTGATTTGTAATGAAAACTTGCCATTTTGGGAAAGTTTTTCAACCTCCTCTTTTTGATTAAAAAATGCTTCAAATGAAAAATCTTTGGTCATGAAAGTTGTAGATTGGATCCTCCCATTTTCAAAAAGTACAAGAACTTGATCTAATTCATTCTAGAACTAAAGTTATGGCTTTGCAAAGTTGGGAAAAATCACTTAATTTTCACTTATGTGCCAAAGAGGGAAACTTGCAAATTCTTGTACCAAGGCAATTTGTGACTTCTAATTGATATCTAAGCTTTACACAAACATCATACATGACTAAAACTTCAGATTGGCCCAAAAAGTTCTCAAGTTCCATGCCTTAAACTTCAAGAATTTCAAAAGGGGCCAAAGTTGGACAAAATTGCAAAATGCTCCATAACTCTTCATCCACTTGAGCCAGCTCACTAAATCAGTTTCCATGGACCTCCCTAAAGCCAGCTGACTCAAGCCATGCCCCTAAACCAGCCTGCCACTTGCCCATACCTTCAAGTACAACTTTCTTGACTTTTTGCAACATGAGCCATACCAATCACACTGCTCCACAACAACTCTCTGCCCAATCAGAACCTCATATGTGGACCTCAAGCAAGCCATTACACACAACAAGCAAGCCTGAAACTCCAAGAACTCAGCTCACTCAAAAATCCCCAACTTGGCAAAAACCTTCGAATCCCTTGATTCAACCATCAAACCTTAAAACTTCTTTCACCATTCAACTCACCATGATTCACTGATCATTTCCCACCTTTCATTTGGCCCTAAAACCTTCACAATCAAAAATACGATTTTTCACATTTCACAAACTGAACTTCTGCCATTTTCATTTTGAGGCCATATAAACTCCAACTAAGCATCACAAACACTTGAGGAGTGTAGACACCCCAAATTTGCCCTCTGGCTTTTCTATCTTTGTGAGCTTTTCATTTTGCATTCATACGCATTTTGCATACCATTTGCATAAGCTCTTAAGGCATGGGATCACATTTTCTGAAGAATTAGGTTCACATTCCTATTTGCGGATCATCAGAAGAATTTAAAGTCCTTGGCTATGCAGCCATCAATGACCTTGTGTTCTTATGTTATTGTCACTCAATTAGGGTTTATTTCCCTAGTTAAGTGTTGTTCAAGGATTTTACGTCTGAAGAATATTCACTGATTCATCTTGCCCATCATCAGTAATTAAGGGTGAATAAAGAGGTCTTCTTTTTGTCAAGTTACAAGGCCACTATGCTCTTCTCAGCATCTCAGGAGTTTGCTTCAATTCAAGTTATTGGTTTCGGTGGATTATTTGTTAGTCAAAGTGTGCCCAATGTCAAGTTGTTGTGAGGAATTTATCAGGGTCTTAAGCAGTGGTTCATGATTTGTTTAGTCAGAAATTCAGAAGAACGTTTGATCCATTTTGGTCAAACTATCAAGAGTTTACTTCAGTTACAGGCTATCTGCCTCAGAGGCCCTTTTCTCGGGAATGTATGTCCGAAGTCAAGTTGTGGTGTGTTGAATTCGCTAGGTCGTCAAGTTGTGGTTCGCGAGGAGCTTTGGGCCATTTTATTTGTTTAGTTGTTCATTTGTGGATTTATCTTCCAAGTAATTTGATTGTGAAAGATTTGAAGTGATTCAAGACTTATTTGGCCGCGGATTCAGATGGTTGATTAAGTTCAGAGAATTGTTTAGTGGCATTTTGCTTCACGTTTTTATCAGAATTGTTAGTAGAAGTTCTAGTGCGGTTGTTGGATCAAACTCAATCAGTGAGAGGTGTTGTTGGAGTCCATTAAAGGTTATTTCGAGTTTTATTCATTGTCCATATATCTAGCCAATTTTCTTTCCCATGTTCATTTCCTATCCATTATCCGATTTTATACATCCCATATCATTTTTTTAAATCCATTTCTTTTTATTCAATCCAACATCACTTTCCATTTATCTATAAATCCATCATTGATCCAATTCAATTTTTTCTATCCGAATTTGAGTCATTTCGACTAATAACCCAAACTTTTATTTCAATATTGTCATAACCAATTTCAAATACCCATTCATTTCCATGTTCCATTTGTGATTACCATTTACAATAACCATATTCATTTTCTAAACTCTATCCATAAATTCACATCCAAAATTCTATTAACCATTTTGAGTCAATCGTCAAATTATTTTTCTGAATTCATTTACCCAATTTTTCCATTTTTTTCAAGTTTCTATCCATGTGTCTATTATTTTTATCCAATATTATCATACATAAAACCATAAATTCCTCCCTTTATTCTATTAAACATTTCCAAAAATTAGTTTTTCTATGTAAAGAAATAGCCCATTATTTGCTCATTACAAAAATAAATAAAAAAAGAAACAAGAGGACCATAAGCCTTCATTCATACCATTCCACACTGCACATATTGCCAATTTTTTTTTCTTATAGTTGTTCACCTAATTCTCACTGCACAAGTTAAGCAAAAAATTCACACCAGCAGAAACTTTTCCTCCCTCAATTCTGCACAACACAGTACTTGCAGCCAGCATTTTCTCACTTGTGCTTCACCACAACAACATTATCCTCTCTCAACTTCAGCACAAAAACAATACACAGAACTCATCACTCTTCTAAAAAACTCCTTCCGTTTTCACGCCATCGCGAAACACACTCCAGCCAATCTCCTCAATAAAACTCCTCCTGCATTTTTCATCCCAAACCGCAACACCCTGTCAGTTTAAGCCCAGCAACCTTCACAAACTTTCATCACCCTCCACAATAACACAAAACTGAAACCCTATATCTTCATCTTCACACATCGACACACCCCTTTTCATCAGCAACCAAAAACATCACTTTGCCACCACTTGTTTTCGTTTATCACAACTCCATCAACAACCTTCACGTTCCATCAGTAAACTCACCCTTCATTAAAACAAACTCAACCTGCAAAACAAAAAAAACACACACAGCAAAACTCTTTCATCACTCTCTTCAAACATCAAACCTTCAACATCAACACAACAACCAACAAACTCAGAACAGAAACGAAAAATGAGATGAAGAGAGTTTGAGAACCAAAACAAAAGGAAATCGCACAAACCTTCTCTGAGCTGAAACAGATCCGAGACTCGAAGTAACGCGAGATCGAGACATTGAGACGGAGAAGTCGATTGACGAGGAAGGGCTTCGGTGGCGCGATTTGAGACGGAAGAAGAAAGACAAAGCCACTGCTCAGATTTCGTTTTGAAGAAGAAGGAGGTTTGTGTGAGTGTGACGAAGGAGAGCTTGGTTGACGGAGGTTTTCGCGAGCTGTGAGAAGAAGCCGCGCCGTGCAATGTGAATTTGGGAGAAGAGGTTTTGGAACGGCATCATCGCTCATGGCCGCCGCGGTTTACCCTTTGAGAAAGGAAAACTGTGTTTTGTTTTCGCCTTTTGAAGAAGAAGAAACAGGAAACAGGGTCGTGTAGTTATTGCTGTGGACCAACCTTTTTTTCCCTTTTTTTTCTTTTTATTATTATTTCTTTTAGTATTTATATTACATTTTTATATGTTTAACATAGTTTTCTCATTCATTATTATCATAGAAAGACATTTGTTATCTTGTTGATTGTTTTCTAACTTTGTTTCTCTCTTTAATTTTGTTTTAGAGAAGCCCCCTTTGTTACTAATGGGCTAGGGCCCATCGAACCTCTCACCGCCACACCCTTGTCTTTATTCTTTTTGATTTTGTTTAACTTGTTTTAATTTCTTAATGGTGATGTTGTTTAGAACCTAGGTGAATTTGAATCTTAATCTTGATTTTATTTTTGATTGAATTCTGACTTTAATTTTGGTTACATTCTAATTGAACTTTTTGGTTTAACTTGTTTGGTTAGGATCTTGATTATTAATCTCAATATATAATGTTTTTTTTCTTCCTCTAGTTTCGGTTAATTTGGTTTAATTTAATTTTGGTTTTAATCTAATTATTCTCTAGTTGATTTCTCTTCTTTCTTTTTTTTTTAATTCAATTAAACTACATTTGATTTTTCTTATTAGATTTTGATTTAGTGATAATTTTAATTGAATTTCTTCCTTGCTAGTTCTTATTTCTCTTATTCTCTGGCTAGCATTTCTTCCTTTGGTTGGGGTGATGATTTGGGATGATGAACACTTGAGGACTATTTGGATCGCTTGAAGTTTTTCTAACAAATATTCTTGAGTGCTTATGCGCGTATTGAAGAGGCAACGGACCTTCTCCGTTAGGTAACACCGAGGCCCGATTATCCTTGCTGCATGCTGTTGCATCTGGAAGTCCTACTGGTGTAGGCTCTGTTTGTTCATTATTCATTTCATCTCCATATCGCATTCTCATCTTATTTCTCCTTATCTTATTTCTATTCCATCCAACTCATCCTACTTCTTTTTTTCATTCTTATTCATCTTAATTCTTCTTTCTCATCTTTTTCTATTCATTCTCGACTGGAGGTGTGCCTAGGCCACCTTGGAGCTTCTCCTTTCATCTTTCTCTTTTTCTTTCTTTCTTCTTTAGGATAGTGAGCCTCACTAACCTAGGACCATCCGAGCATGTGAATATTAGGATTAGACTTTTTCCACTTAGATTTTACCTTTGTGTCTCTTGAGTCTTCTCTTCTCACCTCATAATCAGGGACTAAACCCTAAAGGCTCTAAGGCTTTGTGATTAAGTTTATGCCTGCATCCTTCTATTAGGATGGAGTGTATAACTTTAATCCTAAGTGTTAAACCCTTAATGTGTTTAAATCTCTTAATCAATTCACTTAATAATCATCAAGACATCACACTTGTAACTTGGGCCTTGCATTAGGGTTCTAATTCTTCCTTAATTGGTTAAGAAGGACTAACCCTAGTGTTAATGGACAAGTCCCCCTCAAGTTGTCTTACAAATCATAAAACACATTTCATCATCATATCATTCAATAAAATCCACTTAATCAAAGGCTTTTTTTGTCATGTGTTTAATCCCTAATCATGGATTAAGCTGAGGAGTTTTCCTCAGCTTAAACACTCTCATCTATTATCCTTCTATTAGGATGGTGTAATGAGTCTGTTTAATCCTTGATTATGGCTTAACCTCATTACTTAACACTAAACAAAATCACAAAAACATCTAAATAATCGCAAGTAGGTTAATGATCTTAATCCTACACCAAAGGTGACTAAGTGTGAGAATCTGACTTCACACTTAAGGTGTTCTCATTACCCCTAATCAGAGGGAAGATGTGATGAGTTTACTAACCCATTGGTTTAGACTTAAGCTCATCATCTTATGACAAACTTCAAAAAGCAATAAAAGACTGAAAACTCAAAAACAAACAATAATCGTCTCCTCCGGGATTCTTTTCTCATCACACTCACTCACAATCGAGAACTTGCTTCTTCCGTCTAATGCAAGACAGTAAGCACCTGAGCCAGACAGGTCATACACTTGAGCATAGGCAAGTAAGCAGTTCACAAGTCAATTCATCTTTCAGTCTCTTTGGGTCGAACTACGGTGTTCTGACTTCCTCATTGCACGAGAGGATACGTAGGCATAACTTAACAGTTATCGAACAAAAATCTCTGTATATTCCCCCTCCTTCCAGCTATATTCTCTAAGCCTCATGATCTTGAGCATTTCATTCCTGTTCTTACACTGACACCTGTACATTCCTTTTCAGCTATTTTATACACAGATTGCACTGACACTACCCCTTTAAAACACAAATCTTTTAAGCGTGGATCCCGTCGAGTACGGCGGACAATCTGGGTGCTAATACCTTCCCAGGTTGTAACCAACCCCCTTTCTCAGTCTCTCTGGTTCGCAAATCGTCTTATCCGTCTCTTTCTAGGTTTATGCAGCATTACCTTTCCTCCGGGATAAAAATGCCTAGCTGGCGACTCTATTCATTCTCCAGTGAGTTCACGGCTGTGTGTTCTCATTGTCCCTCTCGCCGACTGTTCGCGTCTGTACCTTCATCTGATCCCTGTTTCATTTGTCGGGAGCGACAGCTTGGCGACTCTGCTGGGGAAACTTATACTGCAACCAGGGCTTCTGGTTCTTTTGTGGGTTCCTCCTAGCGCTTGATTGATTTGTGTTTACTGGGGTGTTATGTGCTTATTTGTGCTTGTTTATTTATTTTGTTTATTGCTTCATGTACAGTGGCTTTACTGCTTTCTTTATTGCTTTTGTATATATCGTACTGTCATGCTGCTGGCTGGATCTGGTTTTTTGTTTTGGTGGGTGGGTGTTTCATTGAGAGTTAAGATCCTATACCTGGGATCTGAGTGACACCTAGGCTAGAGTGAATCATATTCTTTCCCATTCCATTTCGGTCTGGTGCGGGAATATGAAACACGGTTCAGATGTGGGTTTCTTCTTGAGAACTCTGTGTTGCAGATTTCCTGCAATGCTAGGGCTATCTGGGAAGCCTGCTAAGTCTGGATGACCTTTAGTATTGACCTTCAGAAACTGAGGATAATTAGAGGAGGATTTTTTATGGTTATTGTAAACACTGTACCTCCGGGTTGGAAGTGTTTACACTTCCCATAACTGATCCAAGTCTGAGGATCTTTGTTTTAGAACACCACCTGTGAGGGGGTTGGGCTGTTTACAGGTTTGCAGGAACCCTTGACCTCAACATACACCCATTACCAGTGCAGTCTTGTTTGATTCGGTCACTATGATCCTGAAGTTATTGATCTCTGGTTTTCAGTTACTATTTTGGGTTACTATACAGAGATCTTGTGGTTACAGACACTTGATTCTTGGCAGTATTCCAGATTCCAGGCAGTTTCCAGCTGTGATCCCATGTCTTTGCATCTTTTGCATCATCATATTGCATTTTGCCTTTGCATCTGCATTGCATTTTCCTCCTCCAGAGAGCTCATCTTTCCTCTTTTGTCCATGGCCAGCCAGCTGATTTCCCGGTACTCAGTTTGAACAAGTGTTAATTGTTGGAAGACGACAGTGTTTGAAGGAAGATTGAGCAGTGTCAAAAGGTAAAGGGTCAGATTGGAAGCCGTCAGTAGCTATGTCAGAGAACAACCGTCAGAATGATGAGTTTCCACCTGGTTTCACTTTGATGACCAATCCTTTGTATGGTCTTTCTCCTGATGAGGATCTTCCACAAGTGAACAATCTTGCTCAAGCTCAGCCTGCACAGACCCCGATCGTGAATCAGAATGTACCTGACCTATCTGATGTCCGGGGTGGACCTTCATCTTCTTCTGATTCTACGGATTATCAGAGTTTTGCCTTCCCTATGCCAGGCCTCCAAGGGGCAATCCCTCTTGTGAAAACCAAGGATCCTCAAGTTATTGATCGTGCTGAAAGATTTCGTGTGTTGGACGAGCGACTCAAAGCCTTAGCGGATCCTGATGCCTTCGGTTTTGATGCTCTAACCCTGTGTTTGGTACCTGGTCTTGTCATTCCTCCAGATTTCAAAACTCCGAAGTTTGAAAAATACACTGGTGTCAGTTGCCCGAAGCGTCATTTGGTGATGTTCTGCAGGAAAATGACTTCTTATGCCTGCAATGATAAGTTGATGATTCACTGTTTTCAGGACAGTTTAAGTGGGGCATCTTTAAGTTGGTACATGGATTTGGAAAGTAGTCATATCCGATCTTGGAATGATTTATCCAGAGCTTTCGTAAAGCAATACCAGTACAATATGGACGTGGCGCCCAATCGCACGCACTTGCAGAGTCTATCCCAGAGGAGTGGTGAATCTTTCAGAGAATATGCACAACGGTGGAGAGAATTGGCAGCCCAAGTACAACCACCACTTTCAGACAGAGAATTAATTGACATGTTCGTGGGTACCTTGCAGGGTCCATACTTGGAAAGAATGAGTAGCATTGGGACGACAAGCTTCTCTGATTTGATGATATTTGGAGTACGCATTGAGAGCCTGCTCAAAAGTGGAAAGATCCAGGACTTTTCGAATATCCCAGCTAGTGAAGGTGAGTCTGTTGTTAGCTCCCAAGAGGAAGAATGGTATGACATCAGTGCAGTCACGGCAAATATCAAATATTCTAGAACAACATCTTCTCAGAGATCATCTATTCCCGTGTCTGGTCACTCTTACGGGCATTCGGCAATGCTCAAAGCACCGTATCAGAAGCCTTGGACTCCTCCTCGTCCACATCTGCAATCTCATGGTCGAAGACCTCAGAATCAACTTCAGAGCCAGCCTAGGCCTCGTAACAATCTGGAAAGAAGGATTGCTCCTCTTCATCCAGTCCCCATGGCATACAGTGAACTCTTGCCACATCTAGTTCAGAGCTCTTTGGTGGTTCCTAAGCTTCTCAAGCCGTTACCAGGGCCGTACCCTCCAGGGTACAATCCTCATGAGCAGTGCGGGTATCATGGTGGATCAATCGGCCATTCAACTGAGGATTGCAAAGCTTTTCAGGCCAAAGTACAACAATTGATCGACAAGGGCTACATTTCCTTTCCATAAGGAAGCTTGGTTGTGCACGTCAACCTTTCACCTGATTGAGTTCAAAGACTTCAGAAGAAGCATATCTTGATTTCAGTGGCTCAGACAACAGTATGTCATCAGAGTTGGTGATCATTGTATCCTTTTATCATTTGCATTGTAGTTTCTTTCCTGTTAGCAGCTACTTGTCTTTTAAGCATTGTTATTTTAAATGGTAATGTTAATGTAGTGATCTTGCACTTTTGAATCAATTATGTCGCATTCGCTCATTTTTCTTTACTTGCATTAAAAAAAAAAAAGAAAAAAAAAAAACAAAAAATTTGCATCCATATACCTCCCATTTATTTCACTGTTGTTTAGCAGGTTTGAGGGAGGATGATGACAACTGAATACCCATAATTGTTCAAGGTATGCTTTCAGGGTAGAACCTGCTGACGATGTACAGGCATTGCTTCAATTCCCAAACACCGGAGATATAAGGGAGATAAACCCTCGTCAACCCCTTTGAGCCTTGAAGTAGGAGTTTCTCTTCTAAACGAAAAAACCCTCACATTCAACCCGGGGCAGGGTAGTCATCAGTTAATTTGACCGAGTGTTCAAATTTCCCAAGGAGTGTGCATCCGAGGATCCATTACCTTTATTCATTGCACCTCGAGAGGTCAAGGGACGTGAAACCACAATGGTTATCCCTCACCAACAAAGGAATGAGGCAGTCATCCCTTTCAGCAAGTCATGACAAGCCAGTGTCACACGATTTGTTCATCAAACAAAACAAAAAAAGAAATAAAGCCCGCTAAGTCGAAAAATGTGTGAAAACATATGACTTAGGCAAAAGTTAGGGCATCCCGCTGGACTTCAAAATCGAAAAATTCAAAAAAGGAACCAGTCCAGGCAAAAGTTAGGGAGTAAAAAAAAAATGAAAGAGAATCTTCCATGAGAACAAAGTCGTGTGACCAGACACAAAGTCAGAATGGGTGACTGTTACTCCAAGAAACCTCATTGGTGCGTAAACCATCAACATCATTGGTTCCTCAATCATTACAAAACCCTTCCGAGAGGTGAGCGCTCAGGCCAAATTAGCTGAATATAGGACCGGAGAACATCAAGGAGACTGGGTGGGCACATATAAATTTTGAGCCATAAAACCTTCTTTTTAAAACCGTGAACCAGACCACGTCATAACCCTTGAAAGTCCTAATTGAATCGGGTTCAATTCTGAAAGCATACTACGACAAGGTTGCGTAAACTGACTCCTAAAGGTTTGCTAATTCAACACTACGTTTGGACTAATCGTCCATTCGTCACACACGGTCACAACATCAAGATAAATTTTCAAAAAAAAAACTTGCATGTGTACTGCATTAAAATTACCATTTGTAAATGAACAGTTTTAATTGCAAGTTAGTTTGTGACACCAGGGAAATTCCTACAGAGAGCAATCGCGAGGGAACTTGATCATTCAACAATGATGACCAGAATCAAGAGCATCTTGTTAGCCTATGAATCAGGGGGCATGTTATCCAGTGGTTTTGTTGACCAAGGAATCTGTCAGGGTAAAGCAAGTTCCTAAGCATCAGCTGACGGAGGGACGTCATTCAAGAATTAGTTGATCAAAGTTGAATCTCCCAAGCAGGGGCAGGACACCCGGAGTTTCCGTTGACTAAGGGTCAATTCTTCCAATGCTCAGTCAGAATGAATCAGGTCGCTTACACGCTCATACCGGGGAAGGACACTTCCAGAGATCACTAAGTGCAACTCTTCACGAGAGGACATCCAAGTTTGCTATTCCAGAAATTGGATAATCAGCAACAGTCTGTTCAGAGACTCACCCAACAGGGGCAAATTTTAGCTACACATAGCAAGTTATATCAGTGATCTCCGAGTTCAAGGCGAGTGTCGGGAAATCATGCTACCCACCGTCGCCTTTGTCACCTTTCTCAACCAGAAGCCTTGTCACCTATGACTTTTTCCCCATCCTCGGGATTTCTTATAGCCTTTCATAATTATTGCATAAATCATTTGCATACGTTATTCATGTCGCTTCACTAGAGCATACGCATCATAATTGCATTGAGCATAACTCCCCACAACATCAGATCTCACATCCAGGGCCTCGTAACCCCAACTTATCAACATTTCAAAGTCCAGTTCTCGTCTGGCAAACCAACTTCAAATACCAGTTCTCGTCTGGTAGGCGAATCTTTTAACCAGTTCTCGTCTGGTCACCCTTTCATTTTACCTGTTGAACGCCAGTTCCCATCTGGTAGTCATTCTGTTTCAGAGTCAATTCTCGTTTGACAATGAACCCCAAGTAGTCAGTTCTCGTCTGACGACCTATTCTTTGCCCATCAGTTCTCGTCTGTTGGCCTACCTTCAATAAACCAGTTCTCGTCTGGTAATTCACCTTCAAAAGTCCAATTGCTTGGCAACCAAAAAAAATATATGTCTATCAACCTGGCCCTAGCGCCCAACCATACTTGTTTCATATCTTAGGTTATGAGCATACGTCTGCATTGTACATCATTTGCATTGCATCTTCATACCGCATGGTTTCTGTTTTAGCTCTGATGTGGGGCAAGAATCGTTTCAAGACGTAATCTGGGGCAGTTATCTCAAGACTTGTTGAATTTCTGCGAGAGTTTGAAGACACTGGGGCAATTCTGGATGCCAAGTCTTCTGTAAAATCCTCTGAAGACGATCTTTTTATGGATGATGCAGTATGGTATAATTGAGGAGTTAAGGGAATGATAGTTCACTCAGGATGATCAGTAATGTTTTTGTTGAGCTCAGAAGTTTGAAGCACTGTGTTAATTCTCAGGGAATGTCTGGTATTTATTTTACCAGCAGGGCATTGGAAGTTTATTTCTTCCCCGAGCATAAAGATCTTCTTTCAGCCGACAAGATTCCCTCATGAGGAGTTGGTTATTCGCATTCAGCCAAGGCCAATTTTCATTGGCATATCTTCCCAACACAGCTGTTATGCTATGCTTGGGGCATATTTTGATTCTCCAGCAAAGTATCTCCTCAGCAGAGCATCGCCAAATATTTTTCTCAACCGTGCCAGAAGGTTGACACATCCCCAGCTGAGTTAGAGCAGACGATATCCCCAGCAGAAAGCCAAAGTATCCCCTTTGCACTCACAGATACATATATATATATAACTTTCTTGACATCCGTCCGTGTCATCTTCCCCAGCACAGTAATCTAAACACTTTGTATACCATATACTTGTTAATACTATACTTTTCTCCTTTTGACACTCGTCCGTGTCACTCTCCCCAGCAGATTAAACACTCATCTATACACCACTCATACCTTTTACTTATACAGATACTCGTCCGTATTTTATACTCATACTTACTATCCCCACAGATTCAATACTCGTCCTTGTTCTTTGTTAACCAGTTGGTACTCGTCCATACCAACATCTCAGAACATGCGTCAAGCGTTTGTTTCTACCTGATACTCGTCCGTATCATAGTCTTAAGGATGCTCGTCCGCATCTTTAATCCATACACCGTGTCAAACACTCATGTCTTCTCGAATATAGATACTCGTCCGTGTCTGCTATTCCCCAGAAGAGTCCTTTCAGATTCAACACTCGTCCGTGTTCGTTGTTAACCCGTTGATACTCGTCCGTATCATCATCTCTGAACATGTGTCAGTACTTGTTTCTACCTGATACTCGTCCGTATCATAGTCTTAGGGATGCCCGTCCGCACCTTAATCTATACACTAATATCTAAACACTTATACCTTTTGTTTCTTGGATATAAACACTCGTCCGTGTTTACTATCTCCCCAGTAGATCGCCAACAAAGCAAAGCTTCTTTTTATCTAACACTCGTCCTGTGTTAAGATAACCCTGAGAGCAGCCGTACCCTGCTAGGTGGTCGTCCTCCGCCTCTTGATGGCCGTCCTCCATCAGGCTCATCCGATGGCCGTCCCCATCGTTGATTTTTTAGCAGCCGTCCCCTGCTAGGTGTTTGTCCTCCACCTCTTGATGATCGTCCTTCATCATTTTATCCAATGGTCGTCCCCATTGTTGATTTTAGTTATTTGACACTCGTCTTGTGTCATGATAAACCTTGAGAGCAGCCGTACCCTGCCAGGTGGTCGTCCTCCACCTTTGATGGCCGTCCCCATCATTTTTCTTTTATTCCCAACGGAGCAGCCGTCCCCTGCTAGGTGATCGTCCTTCACCTTTGATGGCCGTACCTCATCATCTGTTTATTTCATTTATTCTTTAACCCGATGGCCGTCCCCGTCGTGGTCCCTTTTCTTTTTAGCCCGATGGTCGTCCCCATCGTCGGTTACTTTATAAACTTGATGGCCGTCCCCGTCATGTTTCATTATTTCCCAGAGAATCTTACAACTTTATCGTGATGGCCGTCCCCATCATAATATCTTATTTTTCCCAGCTAGTCGGCCGTCCCCGTCTTGGTTTTACCTTTTATCCCCAGCATGTCGGCCATCCCCGTCATTGCTTTATTTTCTGCACTTTTCCCAGCATGCCGGCCGTCCCCGTCATCGCACTTTACCCAGCAGTCGTCCTCTGCTCGACGGTCGTCCTCCGTCGCCCTCACTTTACAATATACTTTGTCTTCTTATACAATCTATATCTCTTTTCTTCTTCATTCTGTGAGTGCAAATTTCGGGGTCTTTTTGGTATTCAATCACTGTTTATCTTGAACGTCTAATAGTCGTTACTCTCATCCTTTTCAGATTAACAGTTGCTTGAATAGGGGCAGCTGTAGACACCCCAAATTTGCCCTCTGGTTTTTCTATCTTTGTGAGCTTTTCATTTTGCATTCATACGCATTTTGCATACCATTTGCATAAGCTCTTAAGGCATGGGATCACATTTTCTGAAGAATTAGGTTCACGTTCCTATTTGCGGATCATCAGAAGAATTTAAAGTCCTTGGCTATGCAGCCATCAATGACCTTGTGTTCTTATGTTATTGTCACTCAATTAGGGTTTATTTCCCTAGTTAAGTGTTGTTCAAGGATTTTACGTCTGAAGAATATTCACTGATTCATCTTGCCCATCATCAGTAATTAAGGGTGAATAAAGAGGTCTTCTTTTTGTCAAGTTACAAGGCCACTATGCTCTTCTCAGCATCTCAGGAGTTTGCTTCAATTCAAGTTATTGGTTTCGGTGGATTATTTGTTAGTCAAAGTGTGCCCAATGTCAAGTTGTTGTGAGGAATTTATCAGGGTCTTAAGCAGTGGTTCATGATTTGTTTAGTCAGAAATTCAGAAGAACGTTTGATCCATTTTGGTCAAACTATCAAGAGTTTACTTCAGTTACAGGCTATCTGCCTCAGAGGCCCTTTTCTCGGGAATGTATGTCCGAAGTCAAGTTGTGGTGTGTTGAATTCGCTAGGTCGTCAAGTTGTGGTTCGCGAGGAGCTTTGGGCCATTTTATTTGTTTAGTTGTTCATTTGTGGATTTATCTTCCAAGTAATTTGATTGTGAAAGATTTGAAGTGATTCAAGACTTATTTGGCCGCGGATTCAGATGGTTGATTAAGTTCAGAGAATTGTTTAGTGGCATTTTGCTTCACGTTTTTATCAGAATTGTTAGTAGAAGTTCTAGTGCGGTTGTTGGATCAAACTCAATCAGTGAGAGGTGTTGTTGGAGTCCATTAAAGGTTATTTCGAGTTTTATTCATTGTCCATATATCTAGCCAATTTTCTTTCCCATGTTCATTTCCTATCCATTATCCGATTTTATACATCCCATATCATTTTTTTAAATCCATTTCTTTTTATTCAATCCAACATCACTTTCCATTTATCTATAAATCCATCATTGATCCAATTCAATTTTTTCTATCCGAATTTGAGTAATTTCGACTAATAACCCAAACTTTTATTTCAATATTGTCATAACCAATTTCAAATACCCATTCATTTCCATGTTCCATTTGTGATTACCATTTACAATAACCATATTCATTTTCTAAACTCTATCCATAAATTCACATCCAAAATTCTATTAACCATTTTGAGTCAATCGTCAAATTATTTTTCTGAATTCATTTACCCAATTTTTCCATTTTTTTCAAGTTTCTATCCATGTGTCTATTATTTTTATCCAATATTATCATACATAAAACCATAAATTCCTCCCTTTATTCTATTAAACATTTCCAAAAATTAGTTTTTCTATGTAAAGAAATAGCCCATTATTTGCTCATTACAAAAATAAATAAAAAAAGAAACAAGAGGACCATAAGCCTTCATTCATACCATTCCACACTGCACATATTGCCAATTTTTTTTTCTTATAGTTGTTCACCTAATTCTCACTGCACAAGTTAAGCAAAAAATTCACACCAGCAGAAACTTTTCCTCCCTCAATTCTGCACAACACAGTACTTGCAGCCAGCATTTTCTCACTTGTGCTTCACCACAACAACATTATCCTCTCTCAACTTCAGCACAAAAACAATACACAGAACTCATCACTCTTCTAAAAAACTCCTTCCGTTTTCACGCCATCGCGAAACACACTCCAGCCAATCTCCTCAATAAAACTCCTCCTGCATTTTTCATCCCAAACCGCAACACCCTGTCAGTTTAAGCCCAGCAACCTTCACAAACTTTCATCACCCTCCACAATAACACAAAACTGAAACCCTATATCTTCATCTTCACACATCGACACACCCCTTTTCATCAGCAACCAAAAACATCACTTTGCCACCACTTGTTTTCGTTTATCACAACTCCATCAACAACCTTCACGTTCCATCAGTAAACTCACCCTTCATTAAAACAAACTCAACCTGCAAAACAAAAAAAACACACACAGCAAAACTCTTTCATCACTCTCTTCAAACATCAAACCTTCAACATCAACACAACAACCAACAAACTCAGAACAGAAACGAAAAATGAGATGAAGAGAGTTTGAGAACCAAAACAAAAGGAAATCGCACAAACCTTCTCTGAGCTGAAACAGATCCGAGACTCGAAGTAACGCGAGATCGAGACATTGAGACGGAGAAGTCGATTGACGAGGAAGGGCTTCGGTGGCGCGATTTGAGACGGAAGAAGAAAGACAAAGCCACCGCTCAGATTTCGTTTTGAAGAAGAAGGAGGTTTGTGTGAGTGTGACGAAGGAGAGCTTGGTTGACGGAGGTTTTCGCGAGCTGTGAGAAGAAGCCGCGCCGTGCAATGTGAATTTGGGAGAAGAGGTTTTGGAACGGCATCATCGCTCATGGCCGCCGCGGTTTACCCTTTGAGAAAGGAAAACTGTGTTTTGTTTTCGCCTTTTGAAGAAGAAGAAACAGGAAACAGGGTCGTGTAGTTATTGCTGTGGACCAACCTTTTTTTCCCTTTTTTTTCTTTTTATTATTATTTCTTTTAGTATTTATATTACATTTTTATATGTTTAACATAGTTTTCTCATTCATTATTATCATAGAAAGACATTTGTTATCTTGTTGATTGTTTTCTAACTTTGTTTCTCTCTTTAATTTTGTTTTAGAGAAGCCCCCTTTGTTACTAATGGGCTAGGGCCCATCGAACCTCTCACCGCCACACCCTTGTCTTTATTCTTTTTGATTTTGTTTAACTTGTTTTAATTTCTTAATGGTGATGTTGTTTAGAACCTAGGTGAATTTGAATCTTAATCTTGATTTTATTTTTGATTGAATTCTGACTTTAATTTTGGTTACATTCTAATTGAACTTTTTGGTTTAACTTGTTTGGTTAGGATCTTGATTATTAATCTCAATATATAATGTTTTTTTTCTTCCTCTAGTTTCGGTTAATTTGGTTTAATTTAATTTTGGTTTTAATCTAATTATTCTCTAGTTGATTTCTCTTCTTTCTTTTTTTTTTTAATTCAATTAAACTACATTTGATTTTTCTTATTAGATTTTGATTTAGTGATAATTTTAATTGAATTTCTTCCTTGCTAGTTCTTATTTCTCTTATTCTCTGGCTAGCATTTCTTCCTTTGGTTGGGGTGATGATTTGGGATGATGAACACTTGAGGACTATTTGGATCGCTTGAAGTTTTTCTAACAAATATTCTTGAGTGCTTATGCGCGTATTGAAGAGGCAACGGACCTTCTCCGTTAGGTAACACCGAGGCCCGATTATCCTTGCTGCATGCTGTTGCATCTGGAAGTCCTACTGGTGTAGGCTCTGTTTGTTCATTATTCATTTCATCTCCATATCGCATTCTCATCTTATTTCTCCTTATCTTATTTCTATTCCATCCAACTCATCCTACTTCTTTTTTTCATTCTTATTCATCTTAATTCTTCTTTCTCATCTTTTTCTATTCATTCTCGACTGGAGGTGTGCCTAGGCCACCTTGGAGCTTCTCCTTTCATCTTTCTCTTTTTCTTTCTTTCTTCTTTAGGATAGTGAGCCTCACTAACCTAGGACCATCCGAGCATGTGAATATTAGGATTAGACTTTTTCCACTTAGATTTTACCTTTGTGTCTCTTGAGTCTTCTCTTCTCACCTCATAATCAGGGACTAAACCCTAAAGGCTCTAAGGCTTTGTGATTAAGTTTATGCCTGCATCCTTCTATTAGGATGGAGTGTATAACTTTAATCCTAAGTGTTAAACCCTTAATGTGTTTAAATCTCTTAATCAATTCACTTAATAATCATCAAGACATCACACTTGTAACTTGGGCCTTGCATTAGGGTTCTAATTCTTCCTTAATTGGTTAAGAAGGACTAACCCTAGTGTTAATGGACAAGTCCCCCTCAAGTTGTCTTACAAATCATAAAACACATTTCATCATCATATCATTCAATAAAATCCACTTAATCAAAGGCTTGTTTTGTCATGTGTTTAATCCCTAATCATGGATTAAGCTGAGGAGTTTTCCTCAGCTTAAACACTCTCATCTATTATCCTTCTATTAGGATGGTGTAATGAGTCTGTTTAATCCTTGATTATGGCTTAACCTCATTACTTAACACTAAACAAAATCACAAAAACATCTAAATAATCGCAAGTAGGTTAATGATCTTAATCCTACACCAAAGGTGACTAAGTGTGAGAATCTGACTTCACACTTAAGGTGTTCTCATTACCCCTAATCAGAGGGAAGATGTGATGAGTTTACTAACCCATTGGTTTAGACTTAAGCTCATCATCTTATGACAAACTTCAAAAAGCAATAAAAGACTGAAAACTCAAAAACAAACAATAATCGTCTCCTCCGGGATTCTTTTCTCATCACACTCACTCACAATCGAGAACTTGCTTCTTCCGTCTAATGCAAGACAGTAAGCACCTGAGCCAGACAGGTCATACACTTGAGCATAGGCAAGTAAGCAGTTCACAAGTCAATTCATCTTTCAGTCTCTTTGGGTCGAACTACGGTGTTCTGACTTCCTCATTGCACGAGAGGATACGTAGGCATAACTTAACAGTTATCGAACAAAAATCTCTGTATATTCCCCCTCCTTCCAGCTATATTCTCTAAGCCTCATGATCTTGAGCATTTCATTCCTGTTCTTACACTGACACCTGTACATTCCTTTTCAGCTATTTTATACACAGATTGCACTGACACTACCCCTTTAAAACACAAATCTTTTAAGCGTGGATCCCGTCGAGTACGGCGGACAATCTGGGTGCTAATACCTTCCCAGGTTGTAACCAACCCCCTTTCTCAGTCTCTCTGGTTCGCAAATCGTCTTATCCGTCTCTTTCTAGGTTTATGCAGCATTACCTTTCCTCCGGGATAAAAATGCCTAGCTGGCGACTCTATTCATTCTCCAGTGAGTTCACGGCTGTGTGTTCTCATTGTCCCTCTCGCCGACTGTTCGCGTCTGTACCTTCATCTGATCCCTGTTTCATTTGTCGGGAGCGACAAGGAGGATCATTGAAGTTAGTTTGAAGCAAGGAACTGGCCAGAAAGCACCATTTTCGAAAGCTTCAGTTCAGGTATCATCAAGAACATTTTTTCCAGAAACTTGATTTTAAGTTCTTAGATTGTTCTCCATGCTTCACTGATCACACTACACCTTTTGGTTTTGAAAATGATTGAATATTAAGCATGTATGAAGCTTCTGAAATTTCTGTGATTTTTTCCGTTTTGCTTCGAATCTCTCTGATCATGTGAAATAAATCCTGTTTGATGATTGATTCTTGTTTAGAATGGGGTGGGGATCATTTCTGGAGAGTTAGAAAGCTTAGGGTTGCGTATTGAGTGAGATTGTAGAAATGGATGGCCGGAGAAGATGACCGGAACACTGTTCCGGTCACCTGAAAGTAATTAGGGCAACAAATTAGGGTTTAATCATAATTAGCGTAGTTTGAATTCTGGCCCTTGGATGACGCGCGAAGTCAATTCCCTCCATCCTGAGTTTGAACCTGGGCCCTTGGATTGGTTGACTTCCTCATTTTCTCATTAAATTCAATTTTTATTTCATTTGTTTTACATTTAATTTCTACGAATTTTTAAAAATAGTAAAATACATCAAAAAATTCTGAAAATTTTTATTAAATCTTTTAATAATTTTCAGAACCCAAAAATATTTTTATTTTTATTTTTTGCATTAAAAATTATTTTTAAATCATTTAAATGATTATTTTTAATTAGTTAATGAGAATTAATTAATTAAAAATACATTTAGGTATTTAAAAATTCCAAAAACATTCACATTGCATTTTGATACATTTAGAAACATTATCAAACTCTTCAAAAAAATTTCTTTTTGGTTCTTGACATATTTTGGCATTTTTCTTTGGAATTAAAGTTCTTAAAAGTAAATATTTTTGCCCTAATTTAGAAAAGTTCATTCTACCTAACCTTGAAAAGTTTTATGATGGTTATTTTTGCATTGCATTCTTCATATCATGTAGTTTCTAGGATAAAATTGGTTTGAATTTATCTCTCATTTTCAATTTGTTGTGCATTTTTCCTTTTGAAGTGCCTTAAAACCCTAGCCAACTTGAGAAAATCATAACTTCCATTAGGTTAAGATTTAGGTCTCCTCCTTTGGGCAGTGAACTTGTGTAGGGTTAGGGTTCCTTTGATCCCATTTTCATTTTTTTATCTTGTCATTTGCTTCTGATTTTGAATTTTTCTTTGTGTCTTGTGCATAAACCCTAATTTTTGCCTCCATCTTCCATATGCTTGCATACATGAACTTGCCATGACATTTTGTGCATTCACATAACTTCTAAGACATCTTAGGACACATTAGAATCATGTTTGATCATTTCATCATTCATTTGCCATGTTGTGCATTCATTTCATTTCATAAACTTTCATGAACTTTCATGGTTCAAAACATGCTTCATTTGCATCCTCATCCTTGTATGATCATCCACAACTCTTGACATGTGTTTGCTTTATCTCTTAGCATCATTAACATCATGTTTATGCTTCTGACTTTGGCTTTCATCTTTGCATTTCATCTCATTTTCATTTTCATTTCATTTCCCTTTACTAACTTTTCAGGTGGTAAGTGTTTGAGAAGTGAATTTGCCTTCACTTCTCATAATCTCTTCTCATCCCTTTTATGCATCATTGCTGCATTTTTACTTGTGAATTAGAGTGAGCTTGCTCATTCATTCTCCTTCTCCTCTTTCTTTCTTCAAGCAACTTATCTTCTTAAGTGAAGTAAGCTGTCTTGCTTCTTGCTGCTTCTTTTCCTTCCATCCTGCTTCTTCCTTGGTGGCTCTCTTGAAGATCTTCTTGCAAGATTCATAAACCCTAGGAACCCCCAAGCATGATCACAATTAGGGTTTGATTAGTCCCTCCATTAGTTTTACCTTTGTGTCATCTTTGAGTCTTCTCTTCTCATCTCTTAATCAAGGACTAAACCTTAAAGGTTTTAAGGCTTTGTGATTAAGGTTATGCATGTATCCTTCTATTAGGATGGAGTGTATAACTTTAATCCATAAGTGCTAAACCCTTAATGTGTTTAACTCCTTTAATCAATCCACTTAATAATCACTAAGACATCAAGCTTGTAACTTGGGCCTTGCATTAGGGTTCTAATTCTTCCTTAATTGGTTAAGAAGGACTAACCCTAGTGTTAATGGACAAGACCTCCTCAAGTTGTCTTACAAACCATAACATTCACTTCTTAATCTTACCATTAACTAAAATCCACTTTAATAAAGACTTTGTTTTGTCATGAGGTTAATCCCTAATCATGGATTAAATTGAGGAGCCTTCCTCAACTTAAATATTCTCATCTATCATCCTTCTATTAGGATGGTGTAATGGGTCCATTAAATCCTTGATTATGGCTTAAACTCATTACTCAACACCAAACAAAAACACCAAAAACATCTAAATAATTACAAGTAGGTTAATGATTTTAATCCTACATCATGGTGATTAAGTGTGAGGTGCTTACTTCATGCTCAAGGTACTCTCATTACCCCTAATTAGAGGGAGGATGTGATGAGTTTACTAACCCTTGGTTTAGGCTTAAGCTCATTTTCTTATGACAAACTCCAAAAGCAATAAAAGATTGAAAACACAAAAACAAACAATAATCGTCTCCCCCGGGATTCTTTTCTCATCACACTCATTCACAAACGAGAACTCGCTTCTCCCGTCTAATGCAAGACAGTTTGCACCTGAGCCAGACAGGTCATACACTTGAGCATAGACAAGTAAGCAGTTCATCAGTTAATCTATCTTTCAGTCTCTTTGAGTCGAACTACGGTGTTCTGACTTCCTTATTGCACGAGAGGATACGTAGGCATAACTTAACAGTTATCGAACAAAAGTCTCTGTATATTCCCCTCCTTCCAGCTTCATTCTCTAAGCCTCATGGTCTTGAGCTTCATACTCTTTCCTTGCACTGACACTTCTTTTATTCACTTCACACTTCTTTCCAGCACTGACACTTGCATTCTTTTCCAGCTTTTGCACACAGAATAGCACTGACACCGCCCCTTTAAACACAAACTTTCAAGCATGGATCCCGTCGAGTACGGCGGACAATCTGGGTGCTAATACCTTCCCAGGTTGTAACCAACCCCCTTTCTCAGTTTCTCTGGTTCGCGACCGTCTTGTCCATCTTTTCTTAGGTCTATGCAGCATTACCTTTCCTTCGGGATAAAAATGCCTAGCTGGCGACTCTTTTCATTCTTTCTCTTTCGCCGACCGTTCGCGTCTGTACCCCTCTTGGCCGGGTGTCATTTGGTGGGAGCGACATTGAGCAAAGGGAGAGATCCTAAAATCTAAGTCCAAACTCCAATGCTAAGGATAGTAGCCATAGTCTGAAATTAAAGTCACCAATCCTTTTTTATGTTTAATCCTTTATTAATCTTTTGTGTCCAAATGGACAAAAGAAAAATCACAAGCATCAATATAAACATAAACAATATGATATATGATATAATATGATAATAGCATAATAAGAGAGATAAGGAGCGAGAAATTGAAATAAAGAGGATAAGGTGCGAGAGATTGAATTTAAATGGTTAGTATATTAATAGTATTATAATATTTACATATAAGTGGTATGATGAACTTAATCAAGCACAACCACGAAAGATAAAAAAAATCGAGGCAACCGGATCCAAGTGGATCTCATTCCGAATCGGGACAAATTTAGGTCTATGTTAAGCAATCGCCGAGTAATTTACGAAGTAATTACCCTACAAATGAGGCCGGCCACCACCAATTAAGGTGGAAAATATTTGTGCTAATACATGTTAGAGAAATGATATTATTAATCATTCTCCGAAAACATGTCGCACTAAAAGAAAAAAGAATGGTCTAATCTTAATCGAGATTTTCGTTGAATTTATCGAAGGCAACCTATCACGATCTCAAAGTATGGAGAATGATCCAAATGATAATTCATCCATAGATTTGAAATAATGAAGATTAAACCTCTTCGAAAACCAACAATCTACGAATCAGAGATTTTCATCGACCAAAAAAATAAAATAATAAAAGGAAATGAAAAGAAATATAGATTTTAAAAATAAAATCCATAACAAATAAAACAATTAAAAAAACTTTATAGATTTCTTTTTCTAAACTTTTTCTAAAATATCATTTTCTAAAATTCTTATATCCAAAATAAATTGAAACAATAACATTTTAAAAAAATAAAGAAAAACTAAAGAATAAAAAAAAATAGAAATGGAAGGGGGAGGGGGATCCGCGGGTTTGTATGTGGATAGCAATGGATCAAAACATAAACCAGAGGCCCAATGTTAATCCTCTTACACCAAAATAATAAACAAATTACAAAAAAGAAAAAAAACAGAAGAGCTTAAATTCTTCTTCTTCAACGCGAGAACAGGGGAACAACGTCGGCGGCCTATACCATCTGTGTTCGAATTCAACAACAACAAACAATCTTCCGTGATGCCTCTTCTCTCGATCAACTTTATTCTTCTTCTTCTCCTTTCAATTTCACCTTTCCATTTCAAATACAACAAATCCGGTTGAAGCTTTCTCCCTTTCTCAAAAAAAAAAATAGCGGTGTGTATTTGTGGTTGGTCTTAAGAAGATTGAAGAAAATCAATTGAAAAACAAATGGAAAGATTTAATAGCTTTTCTGAGATTCGAATTTGAGACTTGGTTTTGATTTTGACAGGGATTTGAAGGCTCTCCAAAGCTTAAGAAATTGTGAAGAAGATCTCTCAATATATAGAAGGGGAAGAGGTTAATTTGAATGTCGTTTTGAATCGATTTGGGGTGTTTTGAAGGCCATGCTTTTTCCGTGTTCTTGCTGTGTTTTGGCTTGTAACATTCTGCGTTTTGGAATATTTTTTTTCCAGATGCGTTTTGATTCACAGATTGCGTTTTGGGCTTGTGGCTTGCGTGAGGAATGCGTGCGAGCTGATGAATTTGTTTTGCATTTTGCGTGCTAATTATTGCGTTTTGACTGCGTTTTGGAGGCCTGTGTTTTTGTTTTGCTTTCGCGTGCAGGTCCGTGTGATTGCCGCGGCTTGCTGTGAGCTGATGTTTTTGGTGATGCGTTTTACTTGTTGATGTTTGCGTTTGGTGCATTCGGCGTGCTGGGAATTGAAAGCTGTGGCTTGGCGGAAGTGACTTGAGGGTGATGACGTACAACTTGGGCAGCTGATGTTTGAAAAGTTGTTTGCGGTACGACTTTGCGTGAGAAGCTGGCTGATGGTTGTTTTTGCTGCTGTTGGTACGCAGGATGAGCTGCTTGGCTTTGGCTTGAAAAGTGACGCGTGAGGTGGGCCTGCATGTAAGCTGGGAAAGGCTGATGGAAAAGGCTTGAGATGAATCTGTTGTTGATGTGCACGTGGAGGACTTTGGGAAAGAAAAGAAAACAAAATAATAAAAAAATTGACTTGGTCATGGTTTTATTTAATTTTTTTATTTATTGAATAATTGGATTCTAAAAAAAAAATATATGGGCTTAAAGAAAAATAATTGGGTTTATATTTATTTTATGATGGGAATTGAAAAAATGTGGGCATTTGAGAAAATAAAATGAATTGGATTATTAATGATATTTGGGAAAATGGTTATTGAAAATGGATTAGAAAAATAATGGAAATTGAAATATTAAAAATAAAAAAAAGGAATGAAATAATCGGGAATTGGATTTAATGGATAACTGGAAATAGTTATTTGAAAAGGGAATCGAAAAATTTAGAATTTGGAATTTTTGTGAATAATAAAAAAAAGAAATGGATAATCGGGTAATTGATCTAGAAACATGGTTATTGAAGATTTGGATAAAATGATTTAATCAAGAAATGGATAATGGATTGAATTTGGTCTTTAAGCCCACAACAAATCTTGATTTTTTCACACGCCACTTGATTAAATGAACACAGCCATCATGAAACCACTGAACAATCCACAACTCAAGCCACAACCATCGTCTGGAAAATTGCTTGAATTATTTGAATCTATATTGAGAAAAATAAATCCTCAGCTGAACCTCTGATGAACTGATAAACTTGAAGATCCAAGCCAAACTTTACACAGAATACTGTCTGATAACTGATGACTTTCACACACAACACCTCTTGAACTTTTGAAACGCACACTGTCAGAGGAATAAACCACTGGCACACACCACTTGCAGTCGAAACAATCTTCTGATAGTTTGACCAATGATTAGGTCAAACATCCATCTGAAATCGGATTGTGACTGAACAAACGCATCTGAATTGAACTCACTGTCTTATCTTTGAAATCCTGCAACACAGAGAAGAAGAAGAAGCAATTGCAACATATTTTTGGTATTTTGGTTAGAAGTTAGTAAATATAAACAGATATAAAGAAGTAAAAGTGTGGTGATCCCCTGCGAAGCATAGATCCTACATCTGAGGAGAAACTTGAAACCATTGCGATCTTGTTTGTGTGCAAAATGCAGATGATATGCGAAGAAATCTTAGGGCAAAAATTAGGGTGTTACAGCTGCCCCTATTTAAGTTTCTTCAAACCGGAGATATGAAGATTGACATCTTCGTCTCTACAAGATGGGAGAGACTTAAATACAGAATACCCAATTTTTGTCCTAAGAGAACATGATATGATATGAATATGATATGCAAACCCAAGATCTCCGTGGGGAAAATATGACCACCAGAGGAAAGCAAAAACTTGGGGACACGGAAGAAAATCCCGCTGGGGAAACAACAGACAACGAAAGAGTTAACCAGGAAAAAAAATCACTGGATAGCTGACTCCACTTGGTAAAAGGTATGATAAAATCAAGGAACAGATTCAACCAGGGAAAGTAAACACCCAGCCAGGAAATATCAATCAAACAAAGTATTCAAATCCAAGAATGGAATACTGAGTTGGAAAAGAATCATCAACTACCTGTTTACTGGGTAGGAAATATAAAGGACCCGACTATCGATTTACTAGATAGGAGAAAAATACAGAAGGATAACCTCAACTAACTTTTTACTGGGCAGAAAAATTCTCAACTACCTGATTTACTGGGTAGAAAATATAAAGGACTCGACTATCGATTTACTGGATAGGAGTAAAATAAAGAGGGATAACCTCCACTACCTTTTTACTGGGAAGAAAAAATTCTCAACTACCTGATTTACTGGATAGGAGCATGATCAACTACCTGATTTACTGGGTAGGAACTCAATTAAAGGGAAAAAGCTTCTATTACCTTTTTACTGGGTAAGAAGAAATCTCAACTACCGGATTTACTGGGTAGGAGTACAAGTAAAAGAACTTGATCAATTTGGTAATATTACCCACTATCGATTAACTGATAGCTTAATTCCAAAGTAATATACTCAAGCTGGAGAAAATGTTGCCCACTATCAAACAATGATAGCTTAATTCCAAAGCAATATATCCACAAAAGGGGACCAAAGTTCAATCCAAGAACAAATTGGAGAGAAACGGTCAAACAAGACTCATCCCGAGGAGGAAAATATCTCAATTGGGGAAATTCCATCCATATAATAAACTGGGGAGGAAACTGAATTAACATCATCCACAAGAAACAAACTCAGTGGGGAATTTAGAAAGGATAAACACTTTCTGCTTAATGGTCGACACTCTAAACTTGAGAGGAAGACGACACACACACTCTGTGGGGAAACCCCACACCAAAGAGCAGATAACAATGATAAACGCAAGAATGCAAGCAAAGGATGATATGCTTATGCGTATGGATATGCTTATGAATATGCTGACGAAACAGACATAAAGATAAGAAACGGGTGACATGAACACCACAACAACCGGATACTCGACTAATCCCAAGGCAACAATGCAGGGAAACATGCTGGAGATTCATCTTGAAATCTTGCAGGGGAATATCATAAGCCATCAAAGGAATAAAATCCTACTATAAGGCTTAAATCATGATGAGACAGCATCTGCTAGGGATATCATCCTGCTGAGAAAAGGTAATAATCTGCTGAGGATGGAAGTATTCTTGATAAAAATCAAACTTCACGAGGAATAACCGTCATACCACTCCTACTCCATTTGGGGATAGAGTGCAAGACCTGTTGAAAATCACATAGGAACCTGCTGGAAACCAACACATGTAGACCTACCGGGGATCCACATGGGGATATCAGAAGTTAACACCATAGCCAAAACACAGTTACGAGGGATTTTAAATCTATACCCACCACCAGGTAAAAGAAAACCCCTAAACTGACTGCTATATCAATACTTCTATATTCAAGGATACAAACAAATCAAGCTGAGGAACAAGAGCTCAGCTGGGGATTCCCAATGCTTCTCAAATTAAAGATAACTTGCTGAGGAAGAGATCAAAACTCAGCTAGGGATTCTTAAGAACATCCCTTCCAACAATTCTTCTGGAGAAAACATGGGAACTCAGAACAAACACCTCCATTCAACATCATTAACATCAAACTGTCAAGACTATCCAGGAACTTCGCATGGACACAACCGAATCAAACCCTGCTTTGGGAGAGACAAGTTACACACATCCAAACTTTAACATCATTGGAATCACTATCAATATCCTTTCTTTGTTCACATATCAAAAGAAAAATGTTTTTAAAATCTTCAAAGATTAAATTTATTAAGTTTGTTTCAAAAATCATCATCAACAATAAATTGAAATTTTGTAAACAGAAAAAATATAAAGAATTGCAAACAATTGGATAAAAGCTCAAATTCATTGATAGAATGGTAGTCAGCAAATGGCATGACTCCATGGATCATTACAAGTTTGAAAAATGGTAAATACATGGAAAAGGGCTACATCGAAATACAATGATCACTATTCTCCCTATCAACTTTGAACTCCACTGTGTCCGAAACTTCAGTCAAGGATGAGTGAATAAGAATCTTTGATGGGAAATTCTTCTGAGGAATAGAATCTGAAATCCTCGGTTACTACAAGTGATCCAGTCTGTCGACGCTGTTACTTGCCATGCTCCCTAACTTTTTCCTAGATTGCCCTTTCGGGTTTTCAATCTACCGGGATAATTATTTCTGTTTATGTCTCTAATTTTTGCCTGGACCGCCCTTTCGGGGTTTCAATCCACCGAGACGCTCATTTTTGCCTAAGCCGCCCTTTCGGGTTTTCAACTTAGCGAGCTGTTCTTTTATTTTTTTAGGCGAAGTATTTCTTGACTGCATCCGCATTCACAGGGCGAGTGATCTCCTCACCATCCATAGTTGCAAGAATTAATGAACCGCCAGAGAAGGCTTTCTTAACAACATATGGGCCATCATAGTTCGGAGTCCACTTGCCCCGAGAATCTTTAAGGAAAGACTGAATCTTTTTGAGCACGAGGTCGCCTTCTCTGAATACACGAGGTTTGACCTTCTTGTCAAAAGCTTTCTTCATCCTTTGCTGGTACAACCGACCATGACACAAAGCTGTTATTCTCTTTTCCTCAATCAAATTCAACTGATCAAATCTACTCTGACACCATTCAGCCTCAGTCAACTTGGCTTCCATCAGAACTCTCATTGATGGGATCTCAAGTTCGACGGGGAGCACTGCTTCTGTACCATAAACAAGTGAGAAAGGGGTTTCCCCTGTTGAAGTACGGACAAATGTACGATATCCATTCAAAGCAAAAGGGAGCATCTCATGCCAGTCCTTGTATGTCACAACCATCTTCTGAATGATATTCTTAATGTTCTTGTTCGCAGCTTCAACAACCCCATTCATCTTCGGTCTATAAGGAGAGGAATTATGGTGTTGAATCTTGAATTCTTCACAAAGCTCTTTCATCATCTTATTATTCAAGTTCGAACCATTATCAGTAATGATTATATTCGGAACACCATATCTGCAGATAATGTTATTCTTGATAAACTGAACCACAACTTGCTTAGTCACATTAGCATACGATGCCGCTTCTACCCACTTGGTGAAGTAGTCAATTGCCACAAGAATAAAACGATGTCCATTCGAAGCCTTGGGTTCAATCATACCAATCATATCAATTCCCCATATAGAGAAAGGCCATGGGGAAGAAATCACATTGAGATAAGCTGGTGGCACAAGAATCTTATCAGCATACACTTGAAACTTATGGCACTTTTTCACATACTTGCAACAATCAGATTCCATTGTCAGCCAATAGTAACCTGCTCTCAACATATTTTTAGCCATTGCATGCCCATTAGCATGAGTTCCAAAAGATCCTTCATGAATTTCTTTCATTAACATGTCTGCTTCGTGTCTATCCACGCATCTGAGTAAGACCATGTCAAAATTTCTCTTATAAAGCACATTTCCATTCAAGAAGAAATTGCCTGCCAATCTCCTCAAAGTCCTCTTATCTTTATCAGATGCCCCAAGCAGGTATTCCTGACTCTGGAGGAAACATTTATTATCATGATACCAAGGCTTGTCATCATAGACCTCTTCAACTGCAAACACATGAGCTGGTCTTTCAAGTCGCATCACACTGATCATGGGAACATCATTCCACTGATGCACTTTTATCATAGAAGCTATAGTTGCTAAAGCATCTGCCATCTGATTCTCATCACGAGGAACATAATGAAACTCAACTTTAGTGAAGAAAGTTGATATCTTCCTGGCATAATCTCTATAAGGGATCAAGTGGGGTTGATGAGTTACCCACGTGCCATGGATCTAATTAATTACCAAGGCAGAATCTCCATACACATCAAGATGCTTAATCCTCAGATCGATAGCTTCCTCAAGACCCATAATACAGGCTTCATACGCAGCTTCATTATCGATACAAGGAAAAGTCAACCTCGCGGCAAAAGGAATATGTGAACCATGGGGAGTAATGATCATTGCCCCAATTCCTCTTCCGCGTGCATTCACAGCACCATCAAAAACTAAACCCCATCGAGATCCAGGCTCCGGCCCTTCCTCAATCAAAGGTTCATCACAATCTTTCACTTTCAAAAACATCACATCCTCATCTGGAAAATCAAACTTGATAGGTTGGTAATCATCAATCGGTTGATGTGCCAAATGGTCAGCCAAGATACTACCTTTTATAGCTTTTTGAGCTCGGTACTCGATATCATATTCAGACAATAACATTTTCCAACGAGCAATCCTCCCAGTCAAAGCAGGCTTTTCGAAAATATACTTAATTGGATCCATTTTAGAGATCAACCAAGTTGTATGATTCAGCATATACTGGAGAAGACGCTTTGCAGCCCAAACTAAGGCACAACAAGTTTTTTCAAGCATGGAGTACCGAGACTCACAATCAGTGAATTTCTTACTCAAGTAGTAAATTGCATATTCTTTTCTTCCAGATTCATCTTGCTGACCAATCACACAACCCATGGAATCTTCCAACACAGTCAAGTACATGATCATCGGTCTACCTTCTACCGGAGGAGACAAGTTAGGAGGTTCAAGAAGATATTCTTTGATACTTTCGAACGCCTTCTGACAATCATCTGTCCAGACACAACCTTTATCTTTCCGAAGTAACTTGAAGATCAGAGCACATGTGGCAGTCATGTGAGAAATAAACCTCGAAATATAATTCAAATGGCCCAAGAATCCTCTTACTTGCTTTTCAGTTCTTGGAGCAGGCATTTCTTGAATAACTTTCACTTTATCAGGATCAACTTCAATGCCTCTTTGGCTGTCAATGAAACCTAACAACTTTCCAGAACGTACACCAAATGTGCACTTGTTCGGATTCAAACGAAGCTTAAACTTCCTTAACCTCTGAAACAACTTCAGCAAATGTTCAACATGATCCTCTTCAGTCTTCGACTTAGCGATCATATCATCAACATATACCTCGATTTCTTTGGGCATCATATCATAGAAAAGTGTGGTCATAGCTCTTTGGTATGTCGCACCAGCATTCTTCAATCCAAAGGGCATCACTTTGTAGCAGAATGTTCCCCATGGTGTAATAAATGTGGTCTTTTCCATGTCCTCGGGTGCCATCTTTATTTGATTATAACCGGAAAATCCGTCCATAAAAGAGAACACATCAAACTTAGCCGTATTATCTACCAACATATCAATGTGTGGCAATGGAAAATCATCTTTTGGACTGGCTTTGTTCAAATCTCTGTAATCAACGCACATTCGGACTTTTCCATCTTTCTTCGGAACAGGAACGATATTGGCCACCCATTCAGGATAATTTGACGTCACAAGAAAACCTGCATCAATCTGCTTTTGAACCTCCTCTTTGATCTTCACTGCCATGTCAGGATGAGTTCTTCTTAGCTTCTGCTTTACAGGTGGACATTCAGGCTTCAACGGCAATCTATGCTCCACAATATCAGTATCAAGACCTGGCATGTCTTGGTAAGACCAAGCAAATACATCAACATACTCTCTGAGAAGCTTTACAATCCTCTTCTTAACATCAGGACCAAGCAATGCTCCAACTTTGACTTCTTTCTTTTCATCTTCAGAACCCAAGTTGACCATCTCTATAGACTCTCCATGAGGCTAAATAACCTTCTCCTCGTGCTCAAGAAACCGAGAAATCTCATTAGGAATCTCTTCAACATCCTCTTCCTCAGCTTCAAACACAGGGAATTCAAAGTTGGGAGAGGGCATAGGATCATTGTTTTCAATGGGTTTATCAATCAATCTGCACAATGATTTTATTTTTATTTTAGAGTATGAACAAAAAGTGCAAACATTATGCAGATAAACAATCATTATATTTTGGGTTTTTTATGTTACCATTTTTTCAGAATAAAGCAAAAAGGAAAAAAACACATATGGAAATAACAAAATAACATTTTATTGATGATGATAAAATTTGAAACAAAGCCCGACAAACATCACTTTCACCTTGGGCAGAGTGAAAGGATTTTTGAAAGAAAATAAAACAAATTACTTTGAAGCATGAACAATAAAAGGAACATCAACAGCAATCCAGTTCTGGCAAATATTTCCATGCGTAACAAAGTCAGGCATTTCTTCATCTTCATCATCTTCAATGATGGCAGCAGCGGAATGGTCGTTGATAAATCCAGCACTTCGGAAACCTTCTTGAATAGTCTTCGGGTCATTGAGAACCGCACCTGGTGCAAAGTCGATACCAAATCCTTCCTTGTTGTCGACGGCATCAATAACTCGTCCCCAGCCATCAGACTGACCAACTTCAAGCACTCGCAGAGCATCCTTGAAAGAAGACATGGGCATGGCATTCTTCTTAGCAACATTATCCACAATAGAAAGAGCTTGAAACGAAGTTCCCACCTCTTCTTCAGCATCAATATAGGAGAAAGAAGATAAATTGCTCACAAGCATCGCCCTTTCACCGCCAATGGTCACCAATTTCCCCTCTTTCACAAACTTCAACTTCTGATGAAGAGTGGATGTCACAGCTCCTGCCTCGTGAATCCAGGGTCTTCCGAGGAGACAACTGTAAGCGGGACGTATATCCATTACTTGAAAAGTAATTTTGAATATAAACGGTCCAATAAGAATAGGAAGATCCACTTCACCAATCACTGTCTTCTTCGACCCGTCAAACGCTTTCAAAATAATCCCAGTATGCCTCATGGGAGCACCTTGATACGCAAGCTTTGACAAAGTCGACTTCGGCATCACGTTCAGAGAAGATCCAGTATCAACTAGCACCTTGGACATAGCATCTTCCTGACAGTTCACTGAAATATGCAACGCCAAGTTATGATTCCTCCCTTCTTCAGGCAAATCATCATCACAGAAACTTAAATTGTTGCACGATGTGATATTAGCCACAATACTGTCAAACTGATCAACAGTCACATCATGGTCAGCATAAGCTTGATCAAGAATCTTTTGCAAAGACTGCCTATGAGCCTCAGAGCACATCAAGAGTGATAAAACTGATATCTTCGACGGAGTATGCAACAACTGCTCAGTAACGTTGTACTCGCTCTTCTTTATCAATTTTAGCACCTCATCTTCACTATCACCAGATTGGCCTGATTGGGCAACATCATCCATAATCTGTTTACTCGCACTTGTATCTTCAACTCTCTTCGGAGGATCTGAAGCATACACTCTACCACTTCGAGTAACCTTTGTCACACCTGCAATGCTAACTACAAACTTTGGAGTAGGAATAAGAACTTCCCTACCATTTTCTATCATCGTAGCATTATACCGGTACGGAACAACTTTATCAGACTCATATAGCACTGGACCAGGCAAATTAATCACCATTGGAGTAACAACATTTCTGCGGCTATCAAAAGAAATAACCACTCTCTCAGGAACAGCCCTCTCATGAAGATTGAACTGAGGCATAATAACATTCACTTCATTTTCATATTCATCTCTTTTTGCTGTCACTTCAATCAACTTATCGTCCATCATCTTTTGAATGTCTCTCTTAACGATCACGCAACCACGAGGATTCACCGAGCAGATACAACATCCAGCATAATCGTGATCAATATCGTGATATTCACTTAAGAAATCATGCATCTCAACCAAAGATCTTCGAATATGACAGACCTCATAGATTTTGAACAAACTAGGACAACCATCAACCATATTCACAGACGCATTACTATGCTTCGGCAGCAGATTTTTCTGCACATTTGGATTAACATCATTGAAATACAGAACATTGTTCCTCATCAATTTCTGTACTTCAAACTTCAATGGATAACAATTCTCAACATTGTGCCCCGGGGCACCTTGATGAAAAGCACAGAGAGCCTCTGGCTTATACCACCATGGGATAATCTCTGGAACTAGAGGTGGAGGACGTGTTTGCACAAGATTCTTTGCAATCAAAGATGGAAGCAAGTCCGCATACGACATCGGAATAGGATCAAAACTTGGCTTAGCCCGAACCTGTTGATTACCACCTTGTTGCACAGAAGGTTGTTGATAACGAGGTTGGTACTTTGGAACTGCTGGCACAGTTGGAGCCACATTAATCATCGGAGTTACAGAAGCTACATGCTGCGGATGGAAATTCCCACGACCATGAGGCCTTCTATAACTTTCACGAGACACAGCATTAGTCTCACCTTCTTTCTTTTTTCCAAAGTTGAACCTTCTAGAGCTTGAGCCATTACTATTCTCCTGACTCAACCGTCCCTCACGGACACCTTCTTCTAAACGCATTCCCATACTCACCATTTCAGTGAAATCAGAAGGAGCGCTTGCTATCATCCTCTCATAATAGAAAGAACCTAAAGTCTTCAAGAAGATCTTCGTCATTTCTTTCTCTTCCAGTGGAGGAACAATATGGGCTGCCAGCTCGCGCCATCTCTGTGCATATTCTTTGAAAGTCTCCTTGTCCTTCTGGGACATAGCACGAAGTTGATCTCTATCTGGTGCCATATCAACGTTATACATATATTGCCTCACAAAAGCTTATCCTAGATCATTGAAAGTCTTGATTTGGCTATTATCCAAACTCATATACCACCTCATGGGTGCACCGGTCAAACTATCCTGGAAATAGTGAATCAACAACTTATCATTATCTGTCTGAGCAGACATCTTTCTAGCATACATAGTCAGATGACTCAACGGACAAGTGTTGCCTTTGTACTTCTCAAACTCAGGCAACTTGAATTTGTACGGAACTTTAACATTAGGGACTAGACAAAGATCATAGACATCTTTTCTGAACAAATCCTTATGCTTCAAGGCTCTCATCTCCCTCTGTATCTCAACAAAGCGTCCCTAGAAATCATCAAGTCTTTCAGCCACTCCAACACCTTCACTGGGCTCAGCATGGTAAATCATTTCATCATGGTGCGGAATAGTGTGCACCACAGGCGGTGCAGTAGTCATAACTGGAGGAAGAGTAGTCCACACTGGTGGGAGAGTATTAAATGTAGCAGTCTCAGGAGGAGGAGGACGATAACCAACAGGAATAAAATCAACCGGCATGCCCCAAGGTGTGCTAGCAGGCCTATGATAGCGAGGAGAAATTACAGTTTCAACAGGGATTGATGCGGTAATAATCTTGGAGATGACGGTATTCTGAACAGGAGAATTAGGAGGTGGCTGATTCTGAGCAGCCACCAAGCTTTCCATCATGGTAGAAACTCTTTCCAAGCTTTCCCTCAGAAATGTAACCTCTTCGCGCAGCTCGCGATTCTCTTGTTGTAAAGTTTCCATCACCCTCCTCCGATTAGCTCGAGTATCAAATCGGTGAGTCAGCTTGACAGGCGAACTGAATGAAGACCAAGAAATAACATAAGATCCCTGGAGAACACTCAAAAAGCAAGACAAATGCGGGTATGATACATGGTATGCGTATGCAAATGCAAAGATCTCAAAGGACTATAAGATAACTTGCAATATTCATAAAGAGACATTTTTGAAGTACTTAAAAACTCATTCTCATTAAAATCAAAGTAAGGATTACAAGTGAAGTACAAACATCAATAATCCTAATACATGAGAGAAAAAGTAAACTAGGCCTAGGGAATCATATCCGAAGAAGTTCCGAATCCTGGCTGATACTTCATGCGAATCCTCTTGATCTCTTTCTTGTACCGATCTTCCATATCTTCCTTATCCTTCACCAACTTGTCAACAATGGCCTTTCAAGCACCGGATGTAGGAGGAATGGTAGATGGAGTACTAGAGGAAGATAAATCCTCTCTTGGCCTCTTCGTGACACGCCGCTCAAGTAACTCAATGAGATCATCCTTCTCCTTCAGCTGCTCTTGCATCGTAGTCTTCTCAAGTAGCCATTCTTCTTTCTCTTTCTTCATCTTGTCCAACTCTTCTTGAAGAGCCACCTTCTCATCAACGGGAGGAAGAAAAGCAGACAATGGTAATATGGGAAATAGAGGCTCCTCAGGTGGATAAGGCATCTTGAGCTTGGAAGCCCTAGATTGAACCCACTGGATATAACATTCGGAAGGAGCAAGGTGTTGTCTTCCCAATTGACCTTTCTCTTTCCGATGAACCGCATGCCAAGAATGAGAAATCCTTTTCTTCATTTCTACATGATCAACACCATTAAGAAAGAAGAAACGGGATAAGGAAAGATTGTTTGGTATGTCCTTCAAATAATATCCCAACTATCTCCTAACAAGAATAGGGTTGTAGCTAATTCCCCCACGTGTTCCAAGAAGAGGTACATTAGGAAATTCTCCACAACTATCAATAAGCACTCCAGTATCATAATGAGAACAATACCATGTCATATCCTTATGAGAAAGTGACATCATCCTTTGAGACCATCTCCGATTCTCTCTATTGTCCTTGAAGACATCGGACTTTGGTAGGTGCGAAATAAACCACCTATAGAGAAGAGGCGCACAACATACAATCTCTCCATCACCTTTGGAGGTCCTATAGTGAAAAGCATGATACATATCTCCAAGCAAAGTAGGCACTGGATTCTTCTTCAAGAAAACCTGAATAGCATTCTCATCCACAATACCATCTAAGTTCGGAAACAAGACAATCCCATAAATGAGCAAAGCAAGAATAGCCTCAAATGCATCCTTATGACCCAAAGTAAGTGAAGTAGAAGCCTTTCCCATCAAGAACTTAGCATTAATACCACGAACACTCCCCTTTGGAAGAAACTTCCCATTAAGATCGGACTCCTTAAGAAAAAGTGCTTTGGCGATGACCTTGATAGTAAGCTCCTTCTCTAAACCAGTGAAAAGAAATTCCTTGTCCAAAATAGGCAAACCTATCCAATGAGAATACTCCTCCAAAGTCGGCACAAGCTGATAATCAGGAAAGGTGAAACAATGATGCAACGGATCATAAAACTGAGCCAAAGTAGGGAGAATCCCCTCAGGTACATCGGTATCCAACATATACAAAAGCTTCCCATGACATTTCCGGAACTCCTGGGTATCAACAACCAATGCTCCTAGCTTTCTCAACTCTACTACATTAGGATTCTTGAAGGTGTACTTCTTTGTGTTCCTTCTTTCAAAATTCATAGCCGTAGATATCTGAAATTTTTGCAAAAGTTCCTTATGAGTCCTTTGAAATCTTAAACACAATGCTCATGAATGCATGATGGCATGTATGCAACAACCACAAACAAGATCACACAAAACACACGGGCTTAGGTTCCGAGTCACGAGCATGAAGTCAAGGTAACAGAACACCAACCCACACAGGTAAGTACTAAGGTTTTGTGTTCATTGTACCTGCAGAAAACCAAAAGGGTGCTAACAGAGGTGCCCGGAGTTAACAGTCATCTTTAGAATATCATCGGTACGTTGGATTACTCCCCAACCGATAACATTCTTAAAATAGACCTCTTCCGAGTGTAGTATCACGTGACAACCACCTTAGGTTTACACCCAGACAGTTTCCGCACTACGTTCCTAAATTGGCTTGGATGGGTTAAGGGTTCTACGGTCCTCAGTATGATCAGCTCAAGGTCGGAAAATAATGCCACGTATGATTACTCATCATGACATTGATAGTCCAAGAGAGCCTAACCGAGTGGAGATTATCAAATTGATATAGCTTTGGACTACTCCATCGCTTATCGCTTCGAATATCGCCGTCCTATCATAAGTTCCACTCAGATCCGGGTTAGAATCTATCTGACACAGAGGATCACCAAAACCGAAACAGAACAACCAAATAACAAACAAATCAAACCAAAGCAGTAAATAAATCTGTCGCTCCCAACAAATGACAATGGATCAAATGAAGGTACAGACGCGAACGGTCGGCGAGGGGAACAGTGAGAACACACAGCCGTGAACTCACTGGAGAATGAATAGAGTCGCCAGCTAGGCATTTTTATCCCGGAGGAAAGGCAATGCTGCATAGGCCTAGGAAAAGATGGATAAGACGGTTTGCGAACCAGAGAGACTGAGAAAGGGGGTTGGTTACAACCTGGGAAGGTATTAGCACCCAGATTGTCCGCCGTACTCGACGGGATCCACGCTTAAAAGATTTGTGTTTTAAAGGGGTAGTGTCAGTGCAATCTGTGTGTAAAGAGCTGGAAAGCAGTATGTACAGGTGTCAGTGTAAAGCGTATGAGTGATGTGAAGTATGAAAGTGTCAGTGTGAGAACAGAAATGAAATGAATTGCTCATGATAATGAGGCTAAGAGAAAGAAGCTGGAAGAGGGGGAATGTACAGAGACTTTTGTTCGATAACTGTTAAGTTATGCCTACGTATCCTCTCGTGCAATGAGGAAGTCAGAACACCGTAGTTCGACCCAAAGAGACTGAAAGGTGAATTGACTTGTGAACTGCTTGCTTGCCTATGCTCAAGTGTATGACCTGTCTGGCTCAGGTGCAAACTGTCTTGCATTAGACGGAAGAAGCGAGTTCTCGTTTGTGAGTGAATGAGATGAGAAAAGAATCCCGAAGGAGACGATTATTGTTTGTTTTTGTGTTTTCAGCCTTTTATTGCTTTTTGGAGTTTGTCATAGGATAATGAGCTTAAGCCTAAACCAATGGGTTTAGTAAACTCATCACATCTTCCCTCTGATTAGGGGTAATGAGAATACCTTAAGTGTGAAGTCAGATTCTCACACTTAATCACCTTTGGTGTAGGATTAAGATCATTAACCTACTTAGGATTAATTAGATGTTTTTGTGGTTTTTGTTTAGTGTTGAGTAATGAGGTTAAGCCATAATCAGGGATTTAACAGACTCATTACACCATCCTAAGAGAAGGATAATAGATGAGAATGTTTAAGCTGAGGAAAACTCCTCAACTTAATCCATGATTAGGGATTAAACTCATGACAAAAACAAGCCTTTGCTTAAGTGGGTTTTAATTAATGATATGATGAAGAAGTGAGTTTTATGATTTGTAAGACAACTTGAGGGGGACTTGTCCATTAACACTAGGGTTAGTCCTTCTTAACCACTTAAGGAAGAATTAGAACCCTAATGCAAGGCCCAAGTTACAAGTGTAATGTCTGGATGATTATTAGATGGATTAATTAAGAGATTTCAACACCTTAAGGGTCCAAGACTTAGGATTAAAGTTATACACTCCATCCTAAAAGAAGGATGCAGGCATGATCTTAATCACAAAGTCTTAAAGCCTTGAGGGTTTAGTCCCTGATTATGAGATGAGAAGAGATGACTCAAGGAGAGACACAAAGGTAAAAGCTATGGGAAAGACTAATCAAAACCCTAATTCATCATCATGCTTGGTTGGTCCTAATGTTTGTGAGGTTTTCAAGAACAATCTTCAGATGAACCACCAGGAAGCAGATGAACAAGATCAAGAGAAGCAAAGTGACTTGCTTCATTCAAGAAGTCAAGTCACTTGAAAAAAGAAAGTGGGAGAAGGAAGAATGAGCAAGCTCAAACTCAAACACAAGTAAGAATGCAGCAAGGTATGCAAAAGAAGATGAGAAGAAAAGTTATAAGAAGTGAAGGCAAATTCACTTCTCAAGATTACTTACCACCTGAAATGTTAGAAACAAATGCAATGCAATGCTAGATGAAATGAAATGACATGATGCAAAGCAAAACCAGAAGCATGGTGATGATGATTATGATGTTATGAAGTGCTGCAAACATGAGGCAAGGCAAAGGGATGCTCATACAAGATCATGAATGCAGATGATGCAAGTTAAGAAGCATGAATAAGCATGGAATGTTATGAATCATACAAGACAAATGGCATGGCAAATGTGTAATGTAATGATCAATGATGCTTCATACATGTCTTAAGATGTTAAATGAATCATAAGAATGCACAAAATGCAATGACAAGTCATGTTATGCAAGGAAATGCAAAGGGGATGCAAGAAAAAGCCCAAATTAGGGTTTACAAAGCAAACATCAAACACAAACCAAAAACAGAAGCAAACCTTAACATAAAAAATGGAAAATGGTACCCAAGGAAACCCTAGACCTATAATGAACCACTGCCCAAAGGGGAGCTCTCAACTCTCAACCAAACTCAAGTTATGAATTTTACAAGTTATTAGGGTTTTTTAGGGTTTGTAACAAAAGAAATACCAATCAAATAGAAAATGCAAGATCAAATCTTGGCCTTTTTATCCTTGAAAGCTCATGTCAAATGGAAAATAATGCAAAAAGAATCAATGTCTCAACCTTTACCAAAAGGCAGAAATGAATTTTCAAACTTGTGATCAAAATAATGCATAAAATGTGATTTAATTCAATGAAAAATTCTTAAAATGCATCAAGATCAAAAAAGAAATTTGGTTTGAAAGTTGGACAATGTTTCTAAATGTCTTAGAACATTTCATGAATTTTTTTGTAATTTTTAAATACCTAAAAGTATTTTTAATTAATTAATTCTCATTAATCAATTAAAAATAATCTTTTAAATATTTAAAAATACTTTTTTAATGATAAAAAATAAAATAAAAATATTTTTGTGTCATAAAAATTAATAAAACCTTAAAGAAAAAGTTTCATAATTTTTATGATTTTTTTAACTATTTTAAATAAATTGTACAAATTAAATGGAATAAAAAATCAATAAAAATCAAATGAAAATAAAAGTAAACAGAACGCATGGCCAGGATTTGATCTGAGGGAGAGGGGGTTGACTTGGCGCGCCATCTGATGGCCCAGGTTTAAACTTCCTAAATTCAGTTAATTAACCTAATTAAACCTAATTAAATTAACTAAGTGGAAATTAGGATTAATGAAGCAATCTGGTCCCTTGGTCCATGCGCGGGAAGGGCAATCCAATGGCCTAGGTTTAAAAACACTAATGACTGGACTAAACCCTAATTAGGGCAAGTTAACCTCAGACGGCCGGAACAGTGGTTCCGGTCGTCTTCTCCGGCGTACCACAAACCCTAGAAAACGTTTCAGGCCACCATTCAACAAATTTCCTGCCCAGAAACAACCCCCCATCCTAACTAAACCCTAATCCAAGATCAAAAGGCATTTATCTAACATGAACAAGGAGAATCGAAGACAAGAGCATTCACGGGCCAAGTTTCAGAGATGCATAAAATGCCCATTTGTTCACCATTTTTGATTCTAATCATACCACAGTGATCCCCAGAGCATGTATTCTTGATTTGTAACAAAAAAAACAAGTTTTAAAAGGTTTGAAGTTTGAGACTACCTGAGATGACAAGCCCTGTTTCTGAGCTTCCAGAACCTTTTCTTGATGCAAGCTAGCTCTAATGGATCCCCTGGTGTCAATGGCGAGCTTGGAATGAACTTTGGCAAGCTATTTTGAGTGGTTCACTTCTGGTGTAGCAGAAAATGCACTTTGCATACAGGCTGTTTCAACTCAAAGTAAGGGGTGGTTTTGGCTCCTTATGGCATGCTTGACTTGTTGGTGAAGGAAAATGGAGTGTTTGATGGATGGATGGTGTGATTCGAAGAGAACTGGTTCTGATGATGGTGAATGGTGGAGCTCAGGCCAAGCTTGTTTCAGGCCTGAGTTTTGGTGGTTTGGGGGCTTTGAGGTGTGGTGAGTTGAGTGGTGATCAAAGTTTGTGTGTTTTGTGGCTGTACCAAGAGTTTCGACAGAACTTGCAAGTTGGGAGATTTTTGTATATGTGATGAGTTAGTTTGTTTCAGCCTTTGTCTCCTAGTGATATGGCCAGCAAAATGAATGAATAAACTAATGCAAGTGGCTGTGAGATGTGACTTGTACTTTATGGATTGGTAGATCAACTTTTGCTCAAAAACCACTTTTGTGTAAGATAGGGCATGGCATGATACTAGGCAAGTACAAGTTGGGTGCTGGTGCAGCAAAAGGTGAGGGAGAGGCTAGCCCAAAGTCAACAGCCAATGTCATAAGTTGGTGAAGTAGTCATGAGTGAAAATGCAAGTGGGCTAGCTTTATGGTTTTCCATGGAAATGCCTTGTTACATGAACCAAACCATGAGCAAACTTGGTCCATTTCTGATTTTTGTGACTTAGAGAACATTCACATGCTGGTTTGACATGAATTTGAGGCAGCAATCATGCATTGATTCAAGACTTAGCAAAATTTCCACTTGGTGCATAACTTGAAAAACAATGATTTTTGGCAACTTTGCATGGCCATAACTTTTGATCCATGAAGAGTTAGATCATGTTCTTGTACTTTTTGAAAAGGGAAAGATAAGATCTACAACTTTCATGACCAAGGTTTTTCCATTTGAAGCCTTTTTGGATCATAAATCAAAGCTTGAAAATTGACCTAAAAGGAAGCATTCTTGAAAAGTCAACAAAACCCAAAAAGTCAACTTTTGCAAAAACCCTAAATTCTTGATTCTTATGAACTTCAAACTTCTTCCATGATCAAATAAAGATCATATACACTCAAAATGATGAAGATCACCCATTGGTTGGGTCATTGGGGGCCTCAGATGCCCTGATTTTACACTGACTTGTCTGAAAAGTCAACTCTTGATCAGATGACTTCCCCATGGAATTTCTTCATGAAAATTGATATGTATACTCCCTATACCATATAGAGATCAATGGAAACAAGAATGACCAAAAATTTTGGTGTTATGGCCTCTGAAACCAAAACCCTAATTTTCAGTCAACTGTGCAGTTCATCCTGGCTCTGCATCCACTCAAACCCTAATCCTTGTGATTCCTCTGCATTTTTGACTTTGTGAGGATGTAATATGACATAAGAACACACATGGACCCCTTTGAGTTGATTGGTGGCCTTTGGAATGGCTCAAGATGCCCTGAGGTTGCTCAGATCACAAACCCTAGGTGCAGATGCCTTAGAAACTATCCAGTGATTCAAAAATGAGATGTGAGATGATATGATTGTGTATATGCATATGAGATGATCACAAGTCATGATGTGAATGGGTGAGGGCAAATTTGGGGTGTTTACAGCTGCCCCTATTCAAGCATGAGTTAGCTGTGCAGGTTGTAAGCGGCGGCTTAACAGGCAAACAAGATAACTTGTGGTTGAATACCAAAGACAGTCCAAAATTTGCACTCACAGAAATGAAGAAGAAAAGGGATATAGATTGTAAAAGCAAATAAAGTATATTGTAAAGTGTGGGCGACGGAGGACGACCGTCGAGCAGAGGACGACTGCTGGGTAAGGTGGTATGTGAAGCAAAGCGATGACGGGGACGGCCGACATGCTGGTAAAGTGTATAAAGCAATGACGGGGACGGCCGACATGCTGGGGATAAGAGGTAAAGCTAAGACGGGGACGGCCGACTAGCTGGGAAAATAAAATATCATGATGGGGACGGCCATCAAGATAGAGCTGCAAAATTCTGAGGATTAATGAAACATGACGGGGACGGCCATCAAGTTCATAAAGGTAAAGTAACCAACGATGGGGACGGCCATCGGGCTAAAAAGGAAAAGGGACCACGACGGGGACGGCCATCGGGTTAAAGAATAAATGAAATAAACAGATGATGGGGATTGGTGAAACATGACGGGGACGGCCATCAAGTTCACAAAGGTAAAGTAACCAACGATGGGGACGGCCATCGGGTTAAAAAAAGAAAAGGGACCACGACGGGGACGGCCATCGGGTTAAAGAATAAATGAAATAAACAGATGATGGGGCACGGCCATCAAAGGTGAAGGACGATCACCTAGCAGGGGACGGCTGCTCTGTTGGGCATAAAAGAAATATGATGGGGACGACCATCAAAGGTGGAGGACGACCACCTGGCAGGGTACGGCTGCCAAAATATCAACGATGGGGACGGCCATCGGATAGAAAAGGTCGACGATGGGGACGGCCATCGGACGAGCATGATGGAGGACGACCATCAAGAAGTGGAGGACGACCACTCAGCAGGGTACGGCTGCTCTCGAGGTTCATCATAACACAGGACGAGTGTTAGATAACCAAAATCAACAATGGGGACGGCCATTGGATAAAGTGATGAAGGACGATCATCAAGAGGTGGAGGACGACCACCTAGCAGGGGACGACTGCTAAAATCAACGATGGGGACGGCCACCGGATGAGCATGATGGAGGACGACCATCAAGAAGTGGAGGACGACCACTTAGCAGGGTACGGCTGCTCTCAGAGGTATCATAACACAGGACGAGTGTTAGATAAAAAGAAAATTTGTTGGCAATCTACTGGGGAGATAGTAAACACGGACGAGCGTTTACATCCAAGAAACAAAAGGTATAAGTGTTTGGTATTGTGTATAGATTAAAGGTGCGGACGAGCATCCTTAAGACTATGATACGGACGAGTATCATGTAGAAACAAACTGACACATGTTCAGAGACGATGATACGGACGAGTATCAACTGGTTAACAAAGAACACGGATGAGTGTTGCATCTGAAGGGATTCTTCTGGGGAATAATAGACACAGACGAGTATCTATATTCAAGAAGACACAAGTGTTTGACACGGTGTATGGATTAAAGATGCGGACGAGCATCCTTAAGACTATGATACGGACGGGTATCATGTAGAAACAAACATTAGACGCAATGTTCTGAGATGATGGTACGGACGAGTACCAACTGGTTAACAAAGAACAAGGACTACTGTCGAATCTGTGGGGATATACATGGTGTATATAAGATACGGACGAGTGTCTGAGTAGGTGTACCAATGAGTAGTGAGTATATAATGTATAGGTGAGTGTTTATCTGCTGGGGATATGACACGGACGGGCGTCAGGAAAGTGTATATACAAATATAGGCGACCACGCTGGGGATATGACACGGACGGGTGTCAAGAAAGTGTATATACAAATATAGGCGACCACGCTGGGGATATGACACGGACGGGTGTCAAGAAAGTGTATAGGTATATGTAAGTGCAAAGGGGGTGTCTTTGGTTTTCTGCTGGTGACACGACACGGACGAGTGTCAGGATGTATCTGCAATACTGGTGATCTTGTTTGTAAAGTATATTCAGGCAACCTGCTGGGGAAAGATGACACGGACGGGTGTCAAAAGGGGTTATGCACTGGTGTTTGTGATTTGAAAGGCAGCTGCTTTTGCTGGGACTCTGATGGGGATATTTCTGTATATATTCTGTACGCTGACAGGTTGTCAATACTTACAAGTGTTCGATTCACATCATGACTTATGATTATGCTATGCATTTGATTTTTGCCGTAATGCTCCGTATTAGACGGAATGCTACGCTCTGAGGGTATAATATGATGCGAATGCTATGATTATGCAAAGAGGCACAAATCCGGGATTCGGATCCCGTTGCTGCAAAGATCTATGGTTGATCTGCTTGAAGTGGACATCCCAGCTGGGGATGAGATCATTGGTAGATCTAATGATGTATCTGTTTGGGGATATAAGCCACTGATTGACATATCCTTATAATACGGGACCCAGCTGGGGTTTGTAGAAGCGTTCCTCCCCTCTATTGTGATTCCTTTGTGCGTTGCTCTTCTGAATAGAGGCTTGAAGCTCTGCGGGGAGATGATTTCCTGATTCTGCATCCTGCTGAGGAGGGATAGTTGGTATTTTAGCCGGGGAAATGCTATTGGTATATCAGCTGGGGAGAGCAATGGGAAGCAACTCAGCTGGGGATAGAGCATTTCGGATGCTGATATCTTTTGTTGATTTGCCAGCTTGCTGAGATATACCTTGCATGCCCCAAGTTGCGTTCTGGATACCTGCAATCCTGCAAAGATAAGGAAACGCACAAATGGTCCCGAGGTATCCTTTACTGGATTCCGTCATAGGAGATAAGTACTTTCGAGAGTAAGTATATTCCCCGTAAGCATGTGCTTTATTTTTGGAGAAAGGCATCTGTACTTATGCAATTGTGTTTTTAGAGATATCAGACAATTCTTTGCAGAACATAAAAATGTAAAAACGAGACATGACTGAAAATCTGATTTTATTAATTCATGTGCCCTGAATTGGCAAGATACAGTCAAAGAGACATATCTCCTGAAATGAGGAGAATGTTACAAATTGAGAAACAAAGTGCTGGCAGTGTTGATGACGCTTTGAGGAGCTTCCTCTCCCGCTATGACTCGTATGACAATGATGTTCTTCTCGTCTTGCTTTCTGGAGAGAGTTGATTCTGATCGGAGCTTGATTCTGTCAAAGCTTTCCAAGTTGTAAGTGATACAGACGAATTCAGAGTGCAGTTGTTCGCTTATTCCCTTATTTTGCATGGATCGCCCTTTCGGGTTTTCAATCCATCGGGATACCCATTTTTGCCTGAGTTGTCCAATGCGGCTTTTCAACTCAGCGGGTGTACATTTTTTGTTTATTTCCCTTATTTTTGCCCGAGTCTTTTATTCTGTTTTTGACTCGCCGGGATGCCCTATTTTTGCCTGGACTTACATTCTGTTTTTATGTCCAGCGGGTCATTTTATGCGAAGTATTTTTTAACTGCATCTGAATTCAAAGGGGACGGGAAATCTTCACCATCCATGGTGCTGAGCATCAGTGCCCCACCAGAGAAGACTTTCTTCACCACGAATGGTCCTTCATAATTTGGAGTCCATTTGCCCCTGTGGTCTGTATGAGGAGGGAGGATTCTTTTCAGCACAAGATCTCCCACTTGGTACTCTCGATGCCTGACTTTCTGATCGAAGGCCCTCTTCATTCTCTTCTGATACAACTGCCCATGGCAGATTGCAGCCAATCTTTTCTCTTCGATCAGACTTAGTTGCTCGTATCGGGCCCTCACCCATTCTGCTTCACTCAGTTTGACATCCATCAATACCCGTAGCGAGGGTAATTCAACTTCAACTGGTAGGACTGCTTCCATACCATACACAAGCTGATACGGTGTTGCCCCAGTGGATGTCCTGATTGATGTGCGATATCCATGCAAGGCAAATGGTAGCATTTCATGCCAATCTTTATAGGTAACCACCATCTTCTGCACAATCTTCTTGATATTCTTGTTAGCTGCCTCAACAGCGCCATTCATCTTTGGCCTGTAAGGAGAAGAATTGTGATGTTGGATCTTGAAGTCCCGGCATAACTCTGCCATCATTTTGTTGTTTAGATTTGAACCATTATCAGTAATGATTCGCTCGGGAACTCCATACCGGCAGATGATGTCTCTTTTTAGGAATCGGGCTACCACTTGCCTTGTAACATTTGCATATGAGGCTGCTTCAACCCACTTTGTAAAATAGTCGATGGCGACCAGGATGAATCTGTGGCCGTTCGAAGCAGTTGGCTCAATCTTGCCGATCATGTCAATGCCCCACATGGCAAAAGGCCATGGTGAAGACATGATGTTCAAAGGGTTGGGAGGCACGTGCACTTTATCTGCGTAGATCTGGCATTTGTGACATTTTCTGGCATAGGCACAACAGTCTGCATCCATTGTGATCCAATAATAGCCTGATCTTAACAACTTCTTAGCCATTGCATGTCCTCCAGCATGGGTACCAAAAGAGCCTTCATGCACTTCATGCATCAGTAGATCTGCTTCCGTTTTGTCAACACACCTGAGGAGTACCATGTCAAAGTTCCTCTTGTATAAAGATCCATCAGTATTCAGGAAGAAACTTCCAGCAAGCCTTCTCAAAGTCTTCTTATCATTGGAAGATGCCCCAGACGGGTATGTTTGATCCTCCAAGAAGCACTTGATGTCGTGGAACCAAGGCTTATCATCTTTGACAACATCTGCTGCAAATACATATGCTGGTCTATCAAGTCTCGATACTGAAATCTGAGGCACAGAGTTAGCTGCTTGAACTTTGATCATGGACGAAATGGTAGCCAAGGCATCTGCAAACTGATTCTCGTCCCGAGGGATATACTCAAGCTTGACTGTTGTGAAGAAAGTCAGTAACCTTCTTGTATAATCCCTGTAAGGTATCAGATGGTCTTGGTGGGTGTACCATTTTCCGTTGGTTTGATTGATTACCAAAGCTGAATCTCCGAATACGGTCAATGTTTTGATCCTGAGGTCAATGGCTTCCTCAAGACCCATAATACAAGCTTCGTATTCAGCTTCGTTGTTAGTGCAGTTGAAAGTGAGTTTTGCCGAGAAAGGCATGTGAACTCCTTTTGGTGTAATGAGTACTGCACCAACACCACGGCCATTCATGTTGACAGCCCCGTCAAACATCATAGTCCATTCTTCTTCTGGGTCAGGCCCTTCAGTGTGAATGGGCTCTTCATGATCTTTCGCTTTAATGAACATGATGTCTTCATCAGGGAAGTCAAACCTCATTGGCTGGTAATCATCAATGGGTTGCTCAGCAAGATATTCAGATAGTACACTGCCCTTGATGGCTTTCTGAGATGTGTACTGTATGTCGTATTCTGTGAGAATCATTTGCCATCTTGCAACCCGTCCGGTAAGAGCTGGCTTCTCGAAGATGTACTTGACTGGGTCCATCTTTGAGATTAGCAAGGTAGTGTGGGTCAACATATACTGCCTCAGTCGGCGAGCAGCCCACGCTAAAGCACAGCAAGTTTTCTCGAGCAGTGAATAACGTTGTTCACAGTCGGTAAACTTTTTGCTTAGGTAGTATATTGCATACTCTTTTCGACCAGACTCGTCATGCTGGCCCAGCACACACCCCATTGACTCTTCCAACACTGTCAAGTACATAATCAGAGGTCTTCCTTCAACTGGCGGCATGAGGATTGGAGGTTCTTGTAGGTACCCTTTGATCTTGTCAAAAGCCCTTTGGCAATCTTCGTTCCACCTGACCGTTTGTTCTTTTCTTAACAGTTTGAACAAAGGTTCACAGGTTGCAGTGAGGTGAGATATGAACCTTGAAATGTAGTTCAATCTACCCAAGAACCCTCGAACTTCTTTCTCTGTTTTCGGTGCAGGCATTTCTTGGATGGCTTTGACTTTATCAGGGTCAACCTCAATCCCTTTCTCGCTTACAATAAATCCCAGCAGCTTACCGGATCGTACCCCGAATGTGCATTTGTTGGGGTTCAGCTTCAGTTGATACTTTCTCAGACGCTTGAACAACTTGAGCAGATTCACCAGATGGTCTTCCTCTGTAAGGGACTTGGCAATCATGTCATCCACATAACACTCGATTTCCTTATGGATCATATCGTGGAATAATGTTACCATAGCCCGTTGATAGGTGGCACCAGCATTCTTCAGTCCGAATGGCATCACCTTATAACAGAACGTGCCCCAAGGTGTAATGAATGTTGTCTTCTCCATGTCTTCAGGTGACATCTTGATCTGGTTATATCCTGAGAATCCGTCCATGAAGGAGAATACCGAGAACTGAGCCGTATTATCTACCAATACATCGATGTGAGGTAATGGGAAATCATCTTTCGGGCTGGCTCTGTTCAGATCCCGGTAATCAACACACATCCTTACCTTACCGTCTTTCTTAGGCACAGGTACTATGTTAGCAACCCACGGCGGATAGCTAGTCACAGCAAGGAACCCGGCGTCCCATTGCTTTTGTACCTCTTCCTTGATCTTCATAGCCATGTCGGGACGAGTACGGCGCAGCTCCTGTTTTACTGGTGGGCATTCTTCCCTCAAAGGCAGCTTGTGCACAACAATATCGGTATCCAACCCTGGCATGTCCTGATACGACCAAGCAAACACATCAACATACTCTTGCAGCAAATCTATCAGTTGCTTCTTCACTGAGTTTTGCAGGCAGGCCCCGATCTTGACTCCTTTCACATTTTCCTCTGTACCAAGATTAATCACTTCAACCTCCTCCTGATGAGGAGTAATAACCTTTTCCTCTTGCCTTAACAACCTGGCTAGCTCTTCAGGAAGCTCATATTCTTCTTCAACCCCTTCGTCAGCTTGATTGATCGGATTGTCAAAGCCATACGACGTCATAGCCGTGCTGTTGTCGGTGCGGTCAGGATGGCACTCTCTGCAAGGGTTTAATTGGTTCATTTTAGTGATCTGATTTTAGTCTTATTTAGAAAAGTGAAATGAAGTTGTCATTTTGAAAAACACTGCCATTTATTTTTGTACAAAAAAGAAAAATGGAAAAACAGTGAGCATAAAAGAAAAAGACTCGTTTGCAAAAAGGTTGTCTGATATTTCATTAATTTAATCCTGTTTGCACAAAAGTACAGATGGCCCTGATTACAAAATGAGTCTTGTCATCTTGGGCAAGATGCAAGACTTTGATGCATGCTTATAAAAATACAGGAAATAATATTTACTCTGCTCGAGTAACACTTATAATTCCCTGGGAAGACCAGTTCGAGACACTGCTCCCCGGGACCTTCGGACGAATCCAATTCTCCAGGTTGCGCTCCTCTTCCAGCTCGTCTTCCAGACAGTTGATAGCATCGGGGGTAAGCATCCCCCCACTGACAAAACCAGGCTCTCCAGCAGCCTTCACTTGATGTTGAGTTGGTTTGTAACCCAACCCAAACTTGTCCTTCTTTTCCTCCACAGCTAAGACCTTGCCCCAGCCTAGGGCAGTTCCTTCCTCAACAACCTTCCGGGCTTGTTGGTATGACGACATGGAGATCCCCGAAACAGCAGATGCTTCATTCACATTCAAGGCCTCAAAACCTTGGCTCATGGTTTCAACGATCTCACCATCCATTTCAATATACTTGTAAGTAGCTAGATGGCTAACAAATATATCCTCTTCCCCGCAGATTGTGACAACTTGGCCTTCCCACTCATATTTTAACTTTTGGTGAAGGGTAGACGTTATTGCGCCAGCGGCGTGAATCCAGGGTCTACCCAACAAACAGCTGTAGGCGGGCTGAATGTCCATCACATAAAAGATAGTTTTAAATGTTTGCGGGCCAATTGTCACAGGCAGCTCAACCTCTCCCAGAACCGATCTCTTTGAGCCATCAAAGGCTCTAACCACCAGGTTGCTGGGTCTCAATGCCAGTCCATCATATTCAAGCTTCACCAGAGCCTTCTTTGGTAGGACATTCAGGGAAGAACCTGTGTCCACCAGCACATGAGAAAGGACAGCTCCTTTGCATTCCATAGTTATGTGCAAGGCTTTGTTGTGGTTACGACCATCCACTGTCAAATCAGAATTGGTAAACCCTAGCCCGTTGCTAGCAGTAACATTCCCAACCACCGTTTCCAACTGGTTGACAGTAATCTCCTCTGGCACGTAAGCTGCGTGCAGGACTTTCAGTAGTGCATTCCGATGGGCTTCGGAGCACATGAGCAGTGAGAGGATGGAGATTTTGGATGGCGTCTGGTGAAGTTGATCCACAATTTTGTAATCACTCTTTTTGATGATCCTCATAAACTCATCAACTTCCTGATCGAATGGAGTCTTCAGGGCTTCTTTGGCAGCTGGATCTTCCTGCACCGGGCTCTTTCCTTTTGCCTTGGCAGCAGCTTCTGCTTCGGCAGTAGGTCTTTGGACTTGTGAAGCAAAGAGACGTCCGCTTCGGGTGAAGCCTCCGCCTCCGCCCACATTATCAATTTGTGGTGCAGGTGTTGATGTTTCCAGAGTGATTCTTTTCCCTTCACAGTACAAGTCAGAGCCATAGTGCCAAGGGATGGCCCTATTGCTTTCATATGGTACAGGTCCAGGTACCGTGACGGTGACTGGACTGATTGCTGCTGCTGGAGGGACTGTTATTGTTTGTGGATCATAAAAGATTGTAACTGGTGCTCTAGTGGGAGCAGCACCTTCTGAATGATAAGCGGAATTGTTTTCTGGATCGTAGAATATGGTAACAGTGGAGACATCTTCGTGATTGTTTGCTGGTGTTGTAGAAGGTTCTGTTGGAAGAACTGTTGTTGTTGTTGATGGGGAGTCGAAGTGGACTGAAGCTGAAGTTGTAGCAGGAGAAACTGTTGAGAACTGATCATTGGGTAGAACAGATGAAGTACTTGCTGATGTTGCTGATGAATTGTTGGGAACAATTGTTGCTGTATTTGTAGGAGGATCTGAAACCATTGCTGATGAAGTCGTCGGGTTTGCCGGGAATGATGTAGTGATCTGCAGTAAGCCGCTCTGAATAAGGCTGTCAATGCCATTCCTCAAGTCCTCACACCCATTCCAAGAAATATTGCAGTAGGGGCACCCTAGTTCACACCCCGGAAATATATTGTTTTCACGGAGTTGAGCTTTGATTTCCACCAATGGTGTCCTGATCTGATCCACACTGGTTATGAAATAAGACGGTGTGTCTTCTTCGATTGCGTTAATTCGAGGACCACCATGGTTTGGCATTGGGTTTTTGTTGACATTGGGCGGAGGTGCAAAATTCAGAGCCTTGGAGTCTACCAAGTCTTGTACCTTCATATGCAGAGCCCTGCATTTTTCTGTACTGTGACCAGGTGCGTTCGAATGAAAAGCACACCTAGCGTTGGAGTCATAGTTTCTTGGTAGACTGTTGGGGTCCGGAGGTGCCAACGTTCTTAGCTCAACCAAGTTGAGCTTCAGAAGTTGTGGCAGCAAGGCAGCATACGGCATGGGGATCGGGTCGATCACTCGGTTAGCTTGAGATGGCCTTTGTTGAAATGGCCTCTGTTGATTGTTGTTGTTGGAGTTGTTGTTGTAGTTGTTTCTTGGAGGATATTGATTTTGCTGGTACTGGGGTTGTTGTTGGAAATTTTGTTGAGGAGGTTGATAAACGGGCTGAGGATGAGCTGGAGCAGGGATTGTGACTGCTGCTATTGTTCTTGGAACATACTGGGGCCTGCCCCTGTTGGTGTGAATGGCATTGGTCTCGCCAGATCTTCTCGGGCCTGCAAAAGGCTTTCTTGTACCACTGGACGAGCTTGCACCATTATCAGATATCTTACCCATTTTCAACAGGCTTTCGATTCTCTCCCCAGCTATGACAACATCGGCGAAGCTGGTGGAAGAGAAAGCAGCCAACCTGTCAATATACGTTCCCTGGAGAGTGTTCATAAACATGTCTGCCATTTCTCTCTCAGACATTGGTGGTTGAACGGCAGCAGCCAATTGCCTCCATCTTTGGGCGTATTCTCGGAAACTTTCCCTTGACGACTGCGACATTCCCATTAGGAGAGTCCTATTAGGTGCCATGTCTAAGTTATACTGATACTGACGGATGAAGGCCTCTGCCAGGTCCTTCCAGCATCTTACAGTTGCCCTTGTCAAGTGGGAATACCATTCCCTTGATGCTCCAGTCAAGCTATCTTCGAAGTAAAACATCCAAAGTTTCTCATCCATTGTGTAGGCCTTCAGCCTTCCCAGAAACGATTGCAGATGAGTCCGGGGGCATGAAGTCCCATTATACTTTTCGAAACATGGAGGCTTGAACTTGTGGGGGATCCTGACCCCGTCTACCAGCCCCATGTCCATGACGTCAAAGCCCAGAGAATTTTGAGACTCCAGTGATCTCAACTTTTCAGCTATCTCATCCAAACGCCTATCATAGGCCTCTTCTCCAGCACCCATCACTGTAAATTGGTCCTCCTGAGGATCTTCTTGAAGCACTCTGGCTGCTGTAGCTGTTCCCTGAACGTTTGCAGGAATATTAATCTCAGGGTGTAGGTGCGGGCCAAAAACAGGAGGGTTAATATGGGGTTGCACCCTTTCATTATTACTTGTGCCAGCAGTTCCCACATGAGGCTCCTCTTGATTCTGTCTTTCAACCATGGCCCTCAGCCTCTCCTGGCTCTGAGCCATGTTGTTCATGACCTCCATGAACTGCGTCATTTGGGTCCTCATCTCCAATCTTTCATTGGCCAGTTGATTTCTAACATCAGCAAGATCTTGTTGAACTTGATCCATCTGGATGCCCGGAAGGTTGTTCCTAGTTGGGTACCTGTGTGGCCTGTTGAGAGGAAACACCCGGCGACGAGCAATACTGCCTGAGATTCACAACAGAGGTTAGTATCAATAAAACAAAACCTACAAAACAAACAAAAAGGTTAGTATGCAATGCAGTTGTGCTTATTTGTTCTCAAGGTATCCGGTTTGGTCTTCAGTTTTGACCCTTCCAGACCCTTGAAGATGATGCTGTTGAAGTTGCTTTTGAGATGAACCCAGATGGAAACAAACACAAATATATTACAAAGGTGAAATAATACAAATTGTTCTTGTTTTACAACACAAGCCCTCAAAGGGTCAAAATACATTACAAAAGAAAATCAAAAGTACATGGAATAGAAACAACAAGCAAATGCTCAAACTCCAAGGCCAAACTCATCCTCGCGAACTTCCTTAAGAAGCGCTTCGGTCACAGGATCAGCCGGGCGCTCCGTGAGACCTCTGATGAGAAGATTTCTTGTTGCAACAGCTGCAGTCAACTTCTTGTTCTGACTTTGGTCCTTAGATCTCTTCACTCCAGCTCTGATTTCTAGCTCTGAAATTTCCTTCTGGGCTGCTGCCAGGGCTTTTTCCATCTGCTCCATTTTGTCCTGAACTCTCTTGTCTTCTAGAGTGCGGGCTTCAGTGATCCGGACCCATCTGGCCTGACTCTCTTTCAAGTACAAGTCTGTTCTTGCTCTCTGGAACTGGGCTTCTTTACAAGCGTTCTTCAGAATCTGCTCACCAGCTTTAGACTTGTTGATGTACTCTCCAGACTTTTCAATTTTAGTTAAGTGCTCCACTCTCAGCTTCTCCAATCTTTCAATCTCCCTTACACCTTCACTCCTCTCCCGGAGGGTCTTCTGCAAGGCTTGGGATAACTTCTCATTTCTTTCCTTCAGACTTTCAAACTCTTCCAGACCAACAGTGGCAGGGGGTGGTACTGATGATGACTCAGGCAAGTCCTCTATGGTGAAAGGCAATCCAGAGAATTGGGATCTAGCATAAGACCACTCATGATATTGGGCTGATGCCACGTTATTGCACTTTCCCAAAATGGTGACTCCTTTGGTTTGAACATGATCCCAAGCCCAGGCAGCCTGCCTAACAACAGCCAAGTTAACCTGGTTCTCACAGTAGAGGGTTTCAACCAAATCTTGCTCCCTAGGAGCATGGACCAATGCATAGCCCAATTGCCTCTTAAACAGCAGAGGGTTGTAGTTGATACTTCCCTTAACTCCTACCAAAGGCACATTGGGAAAGTGCCCACAGCTTGTGATAATATCTCTGCCCTTGGTGCTCTGAGTGCACCATCTGATATCTGCTGAAGTGAGAGTAGTGAGCCTCTTAGCCCAGTTGCTTTGCTGGTGAGGGTTCAGGAATGCATCTGTCCTGGGTAGATGCCTGAGAAGCCAAGTATGGAATAGTGGAGCACAGCACCTCACTAACTTCCCTCTTTGCTTCTCATTCCTCTGGTGCACTGAGTAATAGAGGTCACCCAGCAATGTTGGCACTGGGTTCTTCAGGATGAACAAATGGATTGCATTCTTGCTGATGAATCTGGGCTCATCTGCAAACAACACAATTCCATATACACTTAAGGCCCACAGTGCACAAACAGCTTTCCAATCCCCCAGGGAGGCCTTCAGACTAGCTTGAGTAATCAGGAAGTCCAGATGAAAACCAGGGACCTTAGCCTTAGAGGTCATATGTTGCTCAACCAAAACAGGCTCCAGGTGCAAAGCTTTGGCTATCTCTCCATTGCTGGGAAAGACCAATTCAGGATTGAAAGGGATCTCTCTCTTAATAGGCAGGCCAGTCAAATATGAGTATTCTTCCAATAGAGGCCCCAGCTGAAAGTCCCTGAAAGTGAAGCACCTCAATGGGGGGTCATAGAACTGGATGCAGGTATGGATGAGGCTCCTCTGAGATGGGTCCAGATCTATGACCAAGTCAAGTATATCCCCATAGCTTTCTCTGAACAAAGATATGTAATCCGGAGTGATCAGGGTCTGAATCCTCCTGATATCTGACAAGTCTGGTTGAAAGAAATGATACGTGATGTTGCTTTTCTTTGGAGCCATGATGCTGAAGACTGGGTAGAATAAGTGCTGATGAAGAGGTTGAGAAGTGGGCCACTGGCTGGCTAGTGCAAGTATCTGAAGAACTGAAGCAAATGCTGGTGGAGACAGGTCAAAACTGCAGATGGGGGTCAAAACCAAAACCTGATGAAAAAATGGATACCCTGAAAAACAAATAAGCACATGTTAATATGATGCAATGAGTATGTATGCAGATGGAATGCAAGGGTTTGTGACTGAGCTGGATCTGATTAACTGCCTTGGTATAGATCCATGTGTGTTCAAGAATTCCAGATGGAGGTCTAAAAAATCCAGTAACCAAGGTGGGGGACTCAAATAAAGAGCCACAAGTCCAGGGTTTTAGAATCACAAGAACTATCCAACATGGAGCATTCTTAACAAAGTCAAAGTAACAGGGTATTCTGAGGTCAAGGTACCTGCAAACCTGTAAACAGCCCAATCCCCTCACAGGTAATGATCTAGAACAAGGATCCTCAGACTTGGATCAGTTATGAGAAGTGTAAACACTTCTAACCCGGAGGTACAGTGTTTACAATAACCATAACAATTCCTCCTCTAATTCACCTCAGTTTCTGAAGGTCAAAACTAAAAGGTCATCCAGACTTAGCAGGCTTCCCAGATCCCCCTAGCATTGCAGGAAATCCGCAACACAGAGTTCTCAAGAAGAAACCCATATCTGAACCGTGTTCCATATTCCCGCACCAGACCGAAATGGAATGGGAAAGAATATGGTTCACTCTATCCTAGGTGTCACTCAGGTCCCAGGTGTAGGGCCTTAACTCTCAATGAACCCCATCCACCAAAACAGAGAAACCAGATCCAGCCAGCAACAGTATGACAAAATGATATATATACAAATGCAATAAAGAAAACAATAAATAAAGCTGTACAGAAAACAATACATAAAGTAAATATACAAACACAAATAGCACAAAGCACCCCAATAAACACAAATCAATCAAGCGCTAGGAGGAACCCACAAAAAGAACCAGAAGCCCTGGTTGCAATATAAGGGTCCCCAGCAGAGTCGCCAAGCTGTCGCTCCCGACAAATGACAATGGATCAAATGAAGGTACAGACGCGAACGGTCGGCGAGGGGAACAGTGAGAACACACAGCCGTGAACTCACTGGAGAATGAATAGAGTCGCCAGCTAGGCATTTTTATCCCGGAGGAAAGGCAATGCTGCATAGGCCTAGGAAAAGATGGATAAGACGGTTTGCGAACCAGAGAGACTGAGAAAGGGGGTTGGTTACAACCTGGGAAGGTATTAGCACCCAGATTGTCCGCCGTACTCGACGGGATCCACGCTTAAAAGATTTGTGTTTTAAAGGGGTAGTGTCAGTGCAATCTGTGTGTAAAGAGCTGGAAAGCAGTATGTACAGGTGTCAGTGTAAAGCGTATGAGTGATGTGAAGTATGAAAGTGTCAGTGTGAGAACAGAAATGAAATGAATTGCTCATGATAATGAGGCTAAGAGAAAGAAGCTGGAAGAGGGGGAATGTACAGAGACTTTTGTTCGATAACTGTTAAGTTATGCCTACGTATCCTCTCGTGCAATGAGGAAGTCAGAACACCGTAGTTCGACCCAAAGAGACTGAAAGGTGAATTGACTTGTGAACTGCTTGCTTGCCTATGCTCAAGTGTATGACCTGTCTGGCTCAGGTGCAAACTGTCTTGCATTAGACGGAAGAAGCGAGTTCTCGTTTGTGAGTGAATGAGATGAGAAAAGAATCCCGAAGGAGACGATTATTGTTTGTTTTTGTGTTTTCAGCCTTTTATTGCTTTTTGGAGTTTGTCATAGGATAATGAGCTTAAGCCTAAACCAATGGGTTTAGTAAACTCATCACATCTTCCCTCTGATTAGGGGTAATGAGAATACCTTAAGTGTGAAGTCAGATTCTCACACTTAATCACCTTTGGTGTAGGATTAAGATCATTAACCTACTTAGGATTAATTAGATGTTTTTGTGGTTTTTGTTTAGTGTTGAGTAATGAGGTTAAGCCATAATCAGGGATTTAACAGACTCATTACACCATCCTAAGAGAAGGATAATAGATGAGAATGTTTAAGCTGAGGAAAACTCCTCAACTTAATCCATGATTAGGGATTAAACTCATGACAAAAACAAGCCTTTGCTTAAGTGGGTTTTAATTAATGATATGATGAAGAAGTGAGTTTTATGATTTGTAAGACAACTTGAGGGGGACTTGTCCATTAACACTAGGGTTAGTCCTTCTTAACCACTTAAGGAAGAATTAGAACCCTAATGCAAGGCCCAAGTTACAAGTGTAATGTCTGGATGATTATTAGATGGATTAATTAAGAGATTTCAACACCTTAAGGGTCCAAGACTTAGGATTAAAGTTATACACTCCATCCTAAAAGAAGGATGCAGGCATGATCTTAATCACAAAGTCTTAAAGCCTTGAGGGTTTAGTCCCTGATTATGAGATGAGAAGAGATGACTCAAGGAGAGACACAAAGGTAAAAGCTATGGGAAAGACTAATCAAAACCCTAATTCATCATCATGCTTGGTTGGTCCTAATGTTTGTGAGGTTTTCAAGAACAATCTTCAGATGAACCACCAGGAAGCAGATGAACAAGATCAAGAGAAGCAAAGTGACTTGCTTCATTCAAGAAGTCAAGTCACTTGAAAAAAGAAAGTGGGAGAAGGAAGAATGAGCAAGCTCAAACTCAAACACAAGTAAGAATGCAGCAAGGTATGCAAAAGAAGATGAGAAGAAAAGTTATAAGAAGTGAAGGCAAATTCACTTCTCAAGATTACTTACCACCTGAAATGTTAGAAACAAATGCAATGCAATGCTAGATGAAATGAAATGACATGATGCAAAGCAAAACCAGAAGCATGGTGATGATGATTATGATGTTATGAAGTGCTGCAAACATGAGGCAAGGCAAAGGGATGCTCATACAAGATCATGAATGCAGATGATGCAAGTTAAGAAGCATGAATAAGCATGGAATGTTATGAATCATACAAGACAAATGGCATGGCAAATGTGTAATGTAATGATCAATGATGATTCATACATGTCTTAAGATGTTAAATGAATCATAAGAATGCACAAAATGCAATGACAAGTCATGTTATGCAAGGAAATGCAAAGGGGATGCAAGAAAAAGCCCAAATTAGGGTTTACAAAGCAAACATCAAACACAAACCAAAAACAGAAGCAAACCTTAACATAAAAAATGGAAAATGGTACCCAAGGAAACCCTAGACCTATAATGAACCACTGCCCAAAGGGGAGCTCTCAACTCTCAACCAAACTCAAGTTATGAATTTTACAAGTTATTAGGGTTTTTTAGGGTTTGTAACAAAAGAAATACCAATCAAATAGAAAATGCAAGATCAAATCTTGGCCTTTTTATCCTTGAAAGCTCATGTCAAATGGAAAATAATGCAAAAAGAATCAATGTCTCAACCTTTACCAAAAGGCAGAAATGAATTTTCAAACTTGTGATCAAAATAATGCATAAAATGTGATTTAATTCAATGAAAAATTCTTAAAATGCATCAAGATCAAAAAAGAAATTTGGTTTGAAAGTTGGACAATGTTTCTAAATGTCTTAGAACATTTCATGAATTTTTTTGTAATTTTTAAATACCTAAAAGTATTTTTAATTAATTAATTCTCATTAATCAATTAAAAATAATCTTTTAAATATTTAAAAATACTTTTTTAATGATAAAAAATAAAATAAAAATATTTTTGTGTCATAAAAATTAATAAAACCTTAAAGAAAAAGTTTCATAATTTTTATGATTTTTTTAACTATTTTAAATAAATTGTACAAATTAAATGGAATAAAAAATCAATAAAAATCAAATGAAAATAAAAGTAAACAGAACGCATGGCCAGGATTTGATCTGAGGGAGAGGGGGTTGACTTGGCGCGCCATCTGATGGCCCAGGTTTAAACTTCCTAAATTCAGTTAATTAACCTAATTAAACCTAATTAAATTAACTAAGTGGAAATTAGGATTAATGAAGCAATCTGGTCCCTTGGTCCATGCGCGGGAAGGGCAATCCAATGGCCTAGGTTTAAAAACACTAATGACTGGACTAAACCCTAATTAGGGCAAGTTAACCTCAGACGGCCGGAACAGTGGTTCCGGTCGTCTTCTCCGGCGTACCACAAACCCTAGAAAACGTTTCAGGCCACCATTCAACAAATTTCCTGCCCAGAAACAACCCCCCATCCTAACTAAACCCTAATCCAAGATCAAAAGGCATTTATCTAACATGAACAAGGAGAATCGAAGACAAGAGCATTCACGGGCCAAGTTTCAGAGATGCATAAAATGCCCATTTGTTCACCATTTTTGATTCTAATCATACCACAGTGATCCCCAGAGCATGTATTCTTGATTTGTAACAAAAAAAACAAGTTTTAAAAGGTTTGAAGTTTGAGACTACCTGAGATGACAAGCCCTGTTTCTGAGCTTCCAGAACCTTTTCTTGATGCAAGCTAGCTCTAATGGATCCCCTGGTGTCAATGGCGAGCTTGGAATGAACTTTGGCAAGCTATTTTGAGTGGTTCACTTCTGGTGTAGCAGAAAATGCACTTTGCATACAGGCTGTTTCAACTCAAAGTAAGGGGTGGTTTTGGCTCCTTATGGCATGCTTGACTTGTTGGTGAAGGAAAATGGAGTGTTTGATGGATGGATGGTGTGATTCGAAGAGAACTGGTTCTGATGATGGTGAATGGTGGAGCTCAGGCCAAGCTTGTTTCAGGCCTGAGTTTTGGTGGTTTGGGGGCTTTGAGGTGTGGTGAGTTGAGTGGTGATCAAAGTTTGTGTGTTTTGTGGCTGTACCAAGAGTTTCGACAGAACTTGCAAGTTGGGAGATTTTTGTATATGTGATGAGTTAGTTTGTTTCAGCCTTTGTCTCCTAGTGATATGGCCAGCAAAATGAATGAATAAACTAATGCAAGTGGCTGTGAGATGTGACTTGTACTTTATGGATTGGTAGATCAACTTTTGCTCAAAAACCACTTTTGTGTAAGATAGGGCATGGCATGATACTAGGCAAGTACAAGTTGGGTGCTGGTGCAGCAAAAGGTGAGGGAGAGGCTAGCCCAAAGTCAACAGCCAATGTCATAAGTTGGTGAAGTAGTCATGAGTGAAAATGCAAGTGGGCTAGCTTTATGGTTTTCCATGGAAATGCCTTGTTACATGAACCAAACCATGAGCAAACTTGGTCCATTTCTGATTTTTGTGACTTAGAGAACATTCACATGCTGGTTTGACATGAATTTGAGGCAGCAATCATGCATTGATTCAAGACTTAGCAAAATTTCCACTTGGTGCATAACTTGAAAAACAATGATTTTTGGCAACTTTGCATGGCCATAACTTTTGATCCATGAAGAGTTAGATCATGTTCTTGTACTTTTTGAAAAGGGAAAGATAAGATCTACAACTTTCATGACCAAGGTTTTTCCATTTGAAGCCTTTTTGGATCATAAATCAAAGCTTGAAAATTGACCTAAAAGGAAGCATTCTTGAAAAGTCAACAAAACCCAAAAAGTCAACTTTTGCAAAAACCCTAAATTCTTGATTCTTATGAACTTCAAACTTCTTCCATGATCAAATAAAGATCATATACACTCAAAATGATGAAGATCACCCATTGGTTGGGTCATTGGGGGCCTCAGATGCCCTGATTTTACACTGACTTGTCTGAAAAGTCAACTCTTGATCAGATGACTTCCCCATGGAATTTCTTCATGAAAATTGATATGTATACTCCCTATACCATATAGAGATCAATGGAAACAAGAATGACCAAAAATTTTGGTGTTATGGCCTCTGAAACCAAAACCCTAATTTTCAGTCAACTGTGCAGTTCATCCTGGCTCTGCATCCACTCAAACCCTAATCCTTGTGATTCCTCTGCATTTTTGACTTTGTGAGGATGTAATATGACATAAGAACACACATGGACCCCTTTGAGTTGATTGGTGGCCTTTGGAATGGCTCAAGATGCCCTGAGGTTGCTCAGATCACAAACCCTAGGTGCAGATGCCTTAGAAACTATCCAGTGATTCAAAAATGAGATGTGAGATGATATGATTGTGTATATGCATATGAGATGATCACAAGTCATGATGTGAATGGGTGAGGGCAAATTTGGGGTGTTTACAAAATCAAAGTAGGCTGAATCCACTTAGAGATTACTCCCCAACAGAGTCGCCACTTTTCTGTAGCGGTAAAATCGTGAGTGTAAGCTATTGATTAACTTAACTCAAGGTAAACAGAGTCGCCACCGCGCTTTTATTTTATTCCTAATGGAAAAGGTAAAAAAAACGAACAAAACAATGAAGATTAAACCTCTTCGAAAACCAACAATCTACGAATCAGAGATTTTCATCGACCAAAAAAATAAAATAATAAAAGGAAATGAAAAGAAATATAGATTTTAAAAATAAAATCCATAACAAATAAAACAATTAAAAAAACTTTATAGATTTCTTTTTCTAAACTTTTTCTAAAATATCATTTTCTAAAATTCTTATATCCAAAATAAATTGAAACAATAACATTTTAAAAAAATAAAGAAAAACTAAAGAATAAAAAAAAAAATAGAAATGGAAGGGGGAGGGGGATCCGCGGGTTTGTATGTGGATAGCAATGGATCAAAACATAAACCAGAGGCCCAATGTTAATCCTCTTACACCAAAATAATAAACAAATTAAAAAAAAGAAAAAAAACAGAAGAGCTTAAATTCTTCTTCTTCAACGCGAGAACAGGGGAACAACGCCGGCGGCCTATACCTTCTGTGTTCGAATTCAACAACAAACAATCTTCCGCGATGCCTCTTCTCTCGATCAACTTTATTCTTCTTCTTCTCCTTTCAATTTCACCTTTCCATTTCAAATACAACAAATCCGGTTGAAGCTTTCTCCCTTTCTAAAAAATAAATAAATAGCGGTGTGTATTTGTGGTTGGTCTTAAGAAGATTGAAGAAAATCAATTGAAAAACAAATGGAAAGATTTAATAGCTTTTCTGAGATTCGAATTTGAGACTTGGTTTTGATTTTGACAGGGATTTGAAGGCTCTCCAAAGCTTGAGAAATTGTGAAGAAGATCTCTCAATTTATAGAAGGGGAAGAGGTGAATTTGAATGCCATTTTGAATCGATTTGGGGCGTTTTGAAGGCCATGCTTTTTCCATGTTCTTGTTGCGTTTTGGCTTGTAACATTCTGCGTTTTGGAATTTTTTTTTCCAGATGCGTTTTGATTCACAGATTGTGTTTTGGGCTTGTGGCTTGCGTGAGGAATGCGTGCGAGCTGATGAATTTGTTTTGCGTTTTGCGTGCTAATTGTTGCGTTTTGACTGCGTTTTGGAGGCCTGTGTTTTTGTTTTGCTTTCGCGTGCAGGTCCGTGTGATTGTCGCGGCTTGCTGTGAGCTGATGTTTTTGGTGATGCGTTTTACTTGTTGATGTTTGCGTTTGGTGCATTCGGCGTGCTGGGAATTGAAAGTTGTGGCTTGGCTGAAGTGACTTGAGGGTGATGACGTGCAGCTTGGGCAACTGATGTTTGAAAAGTTGTTTGCGGTACGGCTTTGTGTGAGAAGCTGGCTGATGGCTGCTTTTGCTGCTGTTGGTACGCAGGATGAGCTGCTTGGCTTTGGCTTGAAAAGTGACGCGTGAGGTGGGCCTGCATTTAAGCTGGGAAAGGCTGATGGAAAAGGCTTGAGATGAAGCTGTTGTTGATGTGCACGTGGATGACTTTGGGAAAGAAAAGAAAACAAATAAAATAAAAAACAATTGACTTGGTCATGGTTTTATTTAATTTTTTTATTTATTGAATAATTGGATTCTAAAAAAAAATATATGGGCTTAAAGAAAAATAATTGGGTTTATATTTATTTTATGATGGGAATTGAAAAAATGTGGGCATTTGAGAAAATAAAATGAATTGGATTATTAATGATATTTGGGAAAATGGTTATTGAAAATGGATTAGAAAAATAATGGAAATTGAAATATTAAAAATAAAAAAAAGGAATGAAATAATCGGGAATTGGATTTAATGGATAACTGGAAATAGTTATTTGAAAAGGGAATCGAAAAATTTAGAATTTGGAATTTTTGTGAATAATAAAAAAAAGAAATGGATAATCGGGTAATTGAACTAGAAACATGGTTATTGAAGATTTGGATAAAATGGTTTAATCAAGAAATGGATAATGGATGGAATTTGGTCTTTAAGCCCACAACAAATCTTGATTTTTTCACACGCCACTTGATTAAATGAACACATCCATCACGAAACCACTGAACAATCCACAACTCAAGCCACAACCATCGTCTGGAAAATTGCCTGAATTATTTGAATCTATATTGAGAAAAATAAATCCTCAGATGAATCTCTGATGAACTGATAAACTTGAAGATCCAAGCCAAACTTTACACAGAATACTGTCTGATAACTGATGACTTTCACACACAACACCTCTTGAACTTTTGAAACGCACACTGTCTGAGGAATAAACCACTGGCACACACCACTTGCAGTCGAAACAATCTTCTGATAGTTTGACCAATGATTAGGTCAAACATCCATCTGAAATCGGATTGTGACTGAACAAACGCATCTGAATTGAAATCACTGTCTTATCTTTGAAATCCTGCAACACAGAGAAGAAGAAGAAGCAATTGCAACATATTTTTGGTATTTTGGTTAGAAGTTAGTAAATATAAATAGATATAAAGAAGTAAAATCATGGTGATCCCCTGCGAAGCATAGATCCTACATCTGAGGAGAAACTTGAAACCAGTGCGATCTTGTTTATGTACAAAATGCAGATGATATGCGAAGTAATCTTAGGGAAAAAATTAGGGTGTTACAAATACATGTTAATGATCATGTTTCTGGAAGTTTGGTTGAGTTTTGGGAGCTTTTATATTGACTGTTGCGTGACTGAGCTGCTGCTGAAATCGCAGTGTTCGCTCAGCGAGCGATTCCTCGCTCAATGAGCTTTCCAGAACTTTTCTCACTTAGTGAGTGAACCTTTCGCTCAGCAAGCCTGGAATTTTTTGGTTTGGTGTTTTTAATTCGTAACTTGAGTTTCGGTTATCCGTTTTTGGTGTTCTTTGTAACGCCCCGAAAATCTAAATTTAATTATTTAATCATTTATTTAATTAATTTAGAAAAATTGGAGAGTTTGGATTAATTAGAGAATTTTGGAGAAAAAGAGTATTTTTATATAATAAGGATAAATAGTGTTTTATTATACTATTTTATTATTATTAAAAAATATATTAAAGAAAAGGGTAAGGTGGTCCTTTTGTGAAAATTATGAGGGTAAAGTGGGAAAAGACTTAACTGGGATATGTTTTGGTAAAAAGGAATACACGATTAGTTTTCTAACATTATCGTGTTTTTGGGAGAAGAAGTGCTCTGAAGGAAAAAGGGAGAGAAAGAAGAAGCTCAGAGTCAGGAGGCTGTGGAGAACCCCAGAGAAGAGTGTAAAGCGAAGAAATTCTCTAAGGTATGGGGAGTTTTCATAATCTATTGTAATTGCATAAGAATTGGATTATGAATAGATTAGGATTGTGTGAGTTTATGAGTTTTAGGGGTTTTTGATTTAGGTGGAGTTTATATGAGAAATCTTGATGAATTAGAGCGATTAGAATGAGTTATAATCGTATATTTGTTTGTATAATTGTTGTCTGGATGTTGTTGAGGTTTAATTGATGTTTTTGAATGGTTTTTGAGTGTTTTAATGTGAAACTCGTAATGGGGTTTGGGGGTTTTTGGTGTTGGAACAGTCTGCAATTGAATAGCAGGGGACTGCTGGAAAACGTGCGTTAACCGGTTAACGCTATGGGTTAAACGGTTAACCATTGTAATTTTGGGAATTTCTGGAAATTTCGTCGGCGTTAACCAGTTAACACTATGGGTTAACCGGTTAACACTGTTTGAGAAGAAAATTTTATTCCTTTAAAAATTCATAACTTTCAAACCGTAAGTCCGATTAGCATTCCGTTTGAAGCGTCGATATGAGCATAAACTGAACTTTATTTTGATGAATAAAAATGAGAAAAATGCAATGGTTTTTGATAAATGAATTTATGAAATAACCTTGTAATTACCTCATAATTTATCGGGTACGGGTCAACTCTTGATGTGTCAGAGTGGTTATAGAACCAGTGTTCTGGGTGTAATGTCATGATGATATATATATATATGATTGTTTGGTGATTGGTTTGCTGATGTGAAATGAATGATGCAAATTATTTTGATGAATTTTACGATGTAACACATCATTTCATTTCATAACATTCACGATGGGGCTTCGGCCTATTTATTTGCTTCAATCCCATTGTGTGGATTGAAGTGTCTCGATGATTTACGATGTGATCCTTTGTGGAGGGTTGATGGTCATGTATCCATCTCACGATGAAAATGGTACCACATGCATATTGCATATCAGGATGTTAGAATTGCATATTCTGGATGAATTTCATGACGGTGTTGGTGTGGTTTGATTTCATGATCGTGTTGTGGTTGTTACTGAATTTTGTAGTTGATGATGTCATGATATGTGTACTAATTTATTTATGATTCTATATTCTGGTACGTTTATGATATATTATGATTACTCACCCTACCTGCTTGGAAATGTTGCCTCCTTCGTGGGTAACTTGCAGATGTCGAAGAATAGTCCTGCAGTGCAATAGGAGTAATTCATGAGTCTCGGAGCGTGCTTTAGTGTTCCTTAGAAGTGGTTCTGGTGTATGTGTCCTGCTCTGTGTCATGTAACACTGGGATGGGTTTATTTCTGTTAAACTGTTTGCAGTTAGGTTGTTATTTGGATAAATGTTTTCTATTTTATGATGTTAAATTCAGGATGGTGAAAAATTATGTTTATGAAGTTTTGAATTATGAAGTTAAATTCCGCTGCGAAATGATTTATGATATTCTTGATGTTGATTAACCCGTGTTACGGGACAAGACACTGTTTGTGTTGAATTATGATGATATGTGATACCCTTTTTAGATGATTACTCTGATATTATTTAAATATTATGTTTGGGGTAGAAGGGTGTTACATTAGTGGTATCAGAGCAGGTCGGTCTGTCCGGCCAAGTCTTGTCGTTGTCAGTCAGTTGTCAAGTTGTTATTTATTTAACGATTATTCTCTTATGATGTGGTAAGTGTTGTGCAGAATGGCTGGAAACAACACGCGTGCTCTCGCTAATGCTATTGCAACTCTTGTTCAGACTGCTGCTCGAAACAATGCGCATGATGAGTTTCGTGCATTGGAGAAATTCCAGAGGAATAATCCACCTGTGTTTGAAGGAACTCATGACCCGGCGAGCGCACAGAAGTGGCTCAAGGTAATTGAGAAGGTTTTCAGAGTGATGGTGTGTGCTGACGCGCAGAAAGTTCAATTCGGAACTCATATGTTGTCTGAGGAAGCTGAAGACTGGTGGGATAATACTCGTCAGCGTCTCGAGGATGAGGCTATTGTGGTGACTTGGACTGTGTTTAAGGCGGAGTTCCTTAAGAAGTATTTTCCGGAAGATGCTCGTGGTAAGTTGGAGGTAGAATTCCTTGAACTGAAGCAAGGAAACATGACAGTGGCAGAGTATGCTGCCAAATTTGAAAGGCTGGTGAAGTTTTGTCCTCACTACAACAGGGCAGATGCTGATCTTTCCAAGTGCCTTAAGTTCGAGAATGGGCTGAGACCTGAAATTAAGCAGGGAATTGGATGCCAACAAATTCGCAAGTATGCAGAGTTGGTTGATAAGTTCTGTATTTATGACGAGGACAGCTGAGCTCAGTCAACTCACTATAAACAGCTGAGCGAGAAGAAAGACAAGAGTCAGTATAGAGGGAAACCTTATGTGACTACTGGTGATAAAGGGAAGAAGAAGGCATATGATGGGAAGAAGAAAAGTAGGGGAGCTGCCAATGTACATGTTAAGTGTTACAAGTGTGGAGAGGCAGGTCATAAGGCCGATGTGTGTACCACCAGAGTTATGAAATGTTACCGTTGTGGCAAGCTTGGGCATAAGATGAGTGATTGTCCTAATGAGGGCCCAACCTGTTACAATTGTGGTGAACAGGTGCATATCAGCGCCCAATGCCAGAAACCAAAGAAGAATGCTACTACTGCTCAGAATGCTGGAAGAGTTTTTGCATTAGCTGGTTCAGAAGCTCCAAAGAAGGACAACTTGATCAGAGGTACCTGTTTTATTAATAATACTGAGTTGATTGCTATTATTGACACTGGAGCAACACATTCATTTATTTCTCTTGAGTGTGCTAATAGATTGGGTTTAAAGTTGTCTAATATGAACGGTAATATGATAATAGAGACTCCTGCTAATGGTTCTGTGACTACCATGCTTGTTTGTTTGAAGTGTCCTTTGACAATTTTCGAGAAGAATTTTGTGATGGATTTGGTGTGCCTACCATTACACCAAATCGATGTTATCCTTGGTATGAGCTGGTTGGAATTCAATTATGTTCATATTAACTGTTATAGTAAGACAGTGAAGTTCCCTGAGTTGAGCGAGAATGGTGAGTTGATGTTTTTATCTGCTAAGCAAGTGGATGAACTTGTTTTGGATGAAGCTTTGATATTTGCAGTGTTTGCATCATTGCAAGTTGATGACAAGACTGTCAGTGCAGAGTTGCATGTGGTTTGTGAATTTCATGATGTGTTTCCTGGTGATATAAGTGATTTACCACCGAAACATGAAATTGATTTTTCTGTGGACTTAGTACCGGGTACGAGTCCTGTCTCGATGGCTCCTTATAGAATGTCGGCTTCAGAGTTGAATGAGTTGAAGAAACAATTAGAAGAATTGTTAGAGAAGAGGTTCATTAGACCCAGTATTTCTCCTTGGGGTGCTCCGGTGTTGCTCGTTAAGAAGAAGGATGGTAGTATGAGATTGTGTGTCGATTACCGACAGCTGAATAAAGTGACTATCAAGAATAAGTACCCACTTCCGAGGATCGATGATTTGATGGATCAGCTAGTAGGTGCTTGTGTCTTTAGCAAAATTGATTTGAGGTCTGGTTATCATCAGATTCGAGTTAAAGCTGATGATATTCCGAAGACAGCTTTCAGGACGAGATATGGGCATTACGAGGATACAATGATGCCGTTTGGGGTTTCTAATGCGCCTGGTGTGTTTATGGAATATATGAATAGGATATTTCATGAGTATCTTGATAAGTTCGTGGTGGTTTTCATAGATGATATCTTGGTATATTCTAAATCAGAAGAGGAACATGCCGAGCATTTGAGGGTCGTGTTGCAAGTGTTGAGAGAAAAGAAATTGTTTGCTAAATTATCTAAGTGTGAGTTCTGGTTAAAGGAAGTGAGTTTCCTCGGCCATGTAATTTCAAGTGGTGGAATTTCGGTGGATCCTTCAAAGATTGATGCGTTATTACAGTGGGAGACTCCGAAGTCAGCTACAGAAATTCGTAGTTTTCTTGGGTTGGCTGGTTACTATCGTAAGTTCATTGAAGGTTTTTCTAAGATAACTTTACCGTTGACGCAATTGACTAGGAAGGGTCAAGCGTATGTGTGGGATGTTTCTTGTGAAGAGAGTTTCATAGAATTGAAGAAAAGATTAACGACCGCGCCAGTGTTGGTCTTACCGAATCCAGATGAGTCCTTTGTAGTTTATTGTGATGCTTCCAAGATGGGTCTTGGTGGAGTTTTGATGCAGGATAATAAGGTGGTTGCTTATGCTTCTAGACAGTTAAGAGTTCATGAGAGGAACTATCCTACTCACGACTTAGAGTTAGCAGCTGTAGTGTTTGTGCTTAAGATTTGGAGGCACTACTTGTTTGGTTCAAAATTTGAAGTATTCAGTGATCACAAAAGTTTAAGGTACTTATTTGATCAGAAAGAGTTAAATATGAGACATAGGCGGTGGCTTGAATTATTGAAATATTTTGATTTTGATTTGAATTACGGGTAAGGCAAATGTTGTGGCTGATGCTTTGAGTAGGAAGTCGTTGCATATTTCAATGCTTATGGTGAAAGAATTGGAAATGATCGAGCAATTCAGAGACATGAGCTTGTTGTGTGAAACTACTACTGATAGTGTGAAATTGGGAATGTTAAAGCTGACCAGTGAGATTTTGGAAGAGATTCATAAGGGTCAGAAATCTGATTTGAAATTAGTTGATCAATTGATGTTGGTTAATCAAGGTAATGCAGGTGACTTTCGAGTTGATGAAGATGGAGTTTTGAGATACCGAGATAGAGTATGTGTTCCGGATATTATAGGAATTAAAAAGAGTATCTTAGAAGAGGGGCACAAGATTCGACTGAGTATTCATCCTGGTGCTACGAAGATGTATCAGGATTTACGCAGGTTGTTTAGGTGGCCGGGTATGAAAAGAGACATTGTTGAATTTGTATATGCTTGTTTGACATGTCAGAAGTCAAAGATAGAACATCAGAGACCTTCAGGTATGATGCAACCATTGAATGTTCCTGAGTGGAAATGGGATAATATTTCCATGGATTTCGTGACTGGGTTACCTAAGTCTGCTAGAGGTAATGATTCGATTTGGGTAATTATTGACCGGTTAACTAAGTCGGCACACTTCTTGCCGATGAAGATTAACCATTCCATGCAAAGGTTAGCTGAGATTTATATTGAGGAAATTGTGAAGTTGCATGGTGTACCTTCAAGTATTGTATCGGATAGAGATCCGCGGTTTACGTCGAGGTTTTGGAAGAGTTTGCAGGATGCCTTGGGTACTAAGTTGAGAATGAGTTCTGCTTATCACCCGCAAACGGATGGTCAGACGAAAAGAACAATTCAATCTTTAGAAGATTTGCTGAGAGCTTGTGCATTAGACCAATGAGGGTCTTGGGATGGTCATTTGTCGTTGGTCGAGTTTACGTACAATAACAGTTTTCATGCTAGTATCGGGATGGCTCCATATGAGGCGTTGTATGGTAGACGTTGTCGTACGCCATTATGTTGGTATGAGTCAGGAGAGAGTTTGGTGCTTGGGTCTGAGATTGTCCAAGAAACAACTGAAAAGATAAAAATGATTCAGGAAAGGATGAAAACATCGCAGAGTCGTCAAAAGAGTTATCACGATAAGAGAAGGAAAGCACTTGAGTTCCAAGAGGGAGATCATGTGTTCTTAAGAGTTACTCCTATGACTGGTGTGGGAAGAGCTTTGAAGTCTAGAAAGCTCACTCCACGCTTTGTCGGTCTGTATCAGATTATGCAGAGGATAGGGGAAGTGGCCTTTCGAGTGGCTTTACCTCCCTCTCTTGCGAATTTGCATGATGTATTCCATGTATCACAGTTGAGGAAGTACATTCCGGACCCGTCGCATGTAATTCAGATAGATGATGTTCAGGTGAGAGATAATCTGACGATTGAAGCTTTACCAATGAGGATTGATGGTAGAGAATTGAAGCAAATTCGAGGAAAGGAAATTGCTTTAGTGAAGGTATTGTGGGGAGGACCAGCTGGAGAAAGTTGGACTTGGGAACGGGAAGATCAGATGAAAGAGTCGTATCCGACACTGTTTAATCCAGGTAATTTTCGAGGACGAAAATTCTTTAAGTAGGGGAGAGTTGAAACACCCCGAAAATCTAAATTTAATTATTTAATCATTTATTTAATTAATTTAGAAAATTTGGAGAGTTTGGATTAATTAGAGAATTTTGGAGAAAAAGAGTATTTTTATATAATAAGGATAAATAGTGTTTTATTATACTATTTTATTATTATTATTAAAAAAATATATTAAAGAAAAGGGTAAGGTGGTCCTTTTGTGAAAATTATGAGGGTAAAGTGGGAAAAGACTTAACTGGGATATGTTTTGGTAAAAAGGAATACACGATTAGTTTTCTAACATTATCGTGTTTTTGGGAGAAGAAGTGCTCTGAAGGAAAAAGGGAGAGAAAGAAGAAGCTCAGAGTCAGGAGGCTGTGGAGAACCCCAGAGAAGAGTGTAAAGCGAAGAAATTCTCTAAGGTATGGGGAGTTTTCATAATCTATTGTAATTGCATAAGAATTGGATTATGAATATATTAGGATTGTGTGAGTTTATGAGTTTTAGGGTTTTTTGATTTAGGTGGAGTTTATTTGAGAAATCTTGATGAATTAGAGCGATTAGAATGAGTTTGTAATCGTATATTTGTTTGTATAATTGTTGTCTGGATGTTGTTGAGGTTTAATTGATGTTTTTGAATGGTTTTTGAGTGTTTTGATGTGAAACTCGTAATAGGGTTTGGGGGTTTTTGGTGTTGGAACAGTCTGCAATTGTATAGCAGGGGACTGCTGGAAAACGTGCGTTAACCGGTTAACGCTATGGGTTAACCGGTTAACCATTGTAATTTTGGGAATTTCTGGAAATTTCGTCGGCGTTAACCGGTTAACGCTATGGGTTAACCTGTTAACACTGTTTGAGAAGAAAATTTTAATCCTTTAAAAATTCATAACTTTCAAACCGTAAGTCCGATTCGCATTCCGTTTGAAGCGTCGGTATGAGCATAAACTGAACTTTATTTTGATGAATAAAAATGAGAAAAATGTAATAGTTTTTGATAAATGAATTTATGAAATAACCTTGTAATTACCTCATAATTTACCGGGTACGGGTCAACTCTTGATGTGTCAGAGTGGTTATAGAACCAGTGTTCTGGGTGTAATGTCATGATATATATATATATATATATATATATGATTGTTTGGTGATTGGTTTGCTGATGTGAAATGAATGATGCGAATTATTTTGATGAATTTTACGATGGAACGCATCATTGCATTTCATAACATTCACGATGGGGCTTCGGCCTATTTATTTGCTTCAATCCCATTGTGTGGATTGAAGTGTCTCGATGATTTACGATGTGCTCCTTTGTGGAGGGTTGATGGTCATATATCCATCTCACGATGAAAATGGTACCACATACATATTGCATATCAGGATGTTAGAATTGCATATTCTGGATGAATTTCATGACGGTGTTGGTGTGGTTTGATTTCATGATTGTGTTGTGGTTGTTGCTGAATTTTGTAGTTGATGATGTCATGATATGTGTACTAATTTATTTATGATTCTATATTCTGGTATGTTTATGATATATTATGATTACTCAACCTGCCTGCATGGAAATGTTGCCTCCTTCGTGGGTAACTTGCAGATGTCGAAGAATAGTCCTGCAGTGCAATAGGAGTATTCATGTTAGTTAAAGAATTGTGGGATTGATTATGATATAATGGCCATTTGGAAAATGAATGCATTTCGTGAAGTGAATATGAACGTATGTTGATAGTGAAAGAGTTTGTTGCCGTTTGGCGTAATTGATGTGAATGTGTATAGTTTGTTTGTGATTGTATGAGATGAATGCATAATTATATTATGAATATGTACGCATTTTCAAGAATGTTGTGGGTCATTTTGCATGTGAAGCATAATGTATGCATTCTTGTATTGTGGGATTCTATGTGAATCCATTGTAACATCGTGTGCCCATGTGGAGTGTGAGAGATGATTACAACATGATTGTGTGCCCGTGTGGGGTGTGATAAATCCATAAACATTGTGTGCCCATGTGGGGTGAGAGCAATGAGTTATTTAATCACGAATGATTGTGTGCCCGTGTGGGGTGTGAGCAATCAGATTGTGTGCCTGTGTGGGTGTTGCACCCCAAAATTTTCCCTCCACAAGACAAGTCATTGTGTACTAAGAGGCTCACAAGGTTCACAAGGTTCACAAGACATCTCATGAGGTTCACAAGGTTCACAAAGTTCACAATTAGTCAGAAGATGTAACAATTCCCTCAGACAATGCATCCTCCTAAGCAATGCATCCTAAACTAGGGTTTTGACTTTAATCAGGCTAAATGGACTTCCAAGACTTCAAGTGAGCTTCATAACATCTTATATGTGTTCAAGAATCCCCATGACAAGTTTCAAGACTTTTCCCAAAGGTTTGCTCAGTCAGATGATCAGATAGGTTAAAATCAGTCAAATTAGTTAAAAAGTCAAACTGAGGTGGTCAAACCAAAGTCAAACTTCATGATTTTTTGCCAACATCAAGTATATGAAGTAAAATTCATCATTTTATCAAGGGTTGATCATAATTCATCAAGGAGATTTCAAATCATCAAGAATCAGGAGTTTCTAAATTAGGGTTTTCATAGGAAAAGTCAACTGAACTTTGACCAGCCATAACATTCACATGCTTCATCAAAATTTTTCCATCCAAAGCTCATTTTGAAGGAAATTGAATTCTCTACAACTTTGTGTCTCACAAGCCAAGCCCAAAAATGCTTCATTTGGAAGGTATGAGCTAAGACATTATAGGTCCTTTTAAAAGTCAACAAAAAGTCAACAACTTCAAAAGAGCATAACTTGAGAATGGTAAAAGATATGGACATGAGACCAATGAGTTTGGTTAGAGGACTCTTTAAGATTTCCAAAATGTCCAAGAACACCCTCATAGCATCAAAATTGAAGGATTTGTGCCCTTGCAAAGTTGGGAAGTTTATGAAGCAAATAAGGCCTTAAATCAAATTTTTGCTAAATGAGCCCACCAAATTGCCATCCCATCTTTACAAAAACACCAAGCACGACCCAACCCACCTATTTTATGATTTTTTATTTTTTATTTCATATTTATTTGAATTTTATTCATTAAAATACAATTTAAATTGAAATAAAATATAAAATCATATATTTGGAAAAGGATTTTGCTTCTAGAAAGTCATAAAGATTATTTGGATCAGATTGATACACAAGATATGAGGATTGTTCCAAAATAGCAATGTTAGATCAAATAAAAATCAAACTTTAAGGCATATCTTTCTCAATCTTCAAACATCAAAAAAATCCAAAGAATGATGGCATTTTTCTGACCTAATTCACTCCATATATATACATGAACACATTGCCAATGAGAGGACACAAAAATTCTGCCTCCAAGTACACATCCAAATTTCAAAATTTCATTCAAAAACTCATTTTCGGATTTTAAGGTAGAGGTGATTTCAAGGTGTTATAAGGATTGCAATGCATTCTATGATGTTCATTTAACATGTCTGGATCATAAACAACATCGAAAACACCCTAAATCGCATAAACCGAATCATGTTGTTCAAGCTTATTTTTGTTTTTCGATTTCATTGATTTGCTTGTTTTAATCCGTTTTTGATTGTTTGTTGATGTTTGTGATGAACCATAGAGTGTTTCTGGACAAAAACATGAAGTTTTCATGGAGGAATTCGTGAGATGCCATTATTAGGGTTCTTCCTCTAGAATTGGGGTTTTGTGAAATAATCAATATAAATAATTTCTAAACACGCAAACAAGTTTGTTTTGTTGTGGGGAACACAATGGTGTTCCCAATTTGATGAATCATTGCAGGTTTGATGATCGTTGTAAAGAATCTAGGAAAACCTGTAAAACAAAATTCGCAGGTAATTTCGCAGAAAAAATTGTAAGTGAATTCGCAGGTAATATTTTATTGAATTGTTTGAAGTTTATTTCACGAACGCGTTGGTGGCTCAGATGGTGGATGTGTGTGTGTAAAAACTCTCTGGCCTGGGTTTGATTCCCATTAGGCCATTTTGTGTTATTTTGTTTTTCATGATTTTTGCAAGTTAGATAACAAAAGGATTGTTGTTGGGATTATGTTCACAACGCGCATGTAGCCCAGTGGTAACCCTGTACGTCTAAGAGTGGCAAAGCCTAGGGCATGGGTTCGATCCCTGCCCCAGGTAAGTTTTGAAATTTTTTATTTATAATTATTCTGTTTACTATTTATGTTTTATAATTAATTCTAATTATTTGTTTAAATCATTATATGTAAATGTATATATGTATAATATTTGTATTGTTTCTTAAGAAAACTTTAATTTATTCTCTAAAGAAATTAATCTCAATTTTTATTAAAAAAAAATATGTATATATTATATTTAAATTGATATTGTATAATTCTAATATAAAACTTAATTACTTCTTATATAAACCCTAATATTTTTATATACATAAAACCTAATTTTCTGTATAAACCCTAATTATGTCATAAATCTTAATTTATTTTTTCTAAAATTTAAAATTGTATATATTTATTTTATAATTTGTTTATACTATTATTGTATGTAGTTTTTATATATAAATAATTTAATTAAGTTTAGATTAAATAATTAACCCTAATTTATTTTTCTTAAAACAATTCAAAACCCTAATTTTATTTTATGATTTTAATTTCTTATGCTTTTGTAATTATAATTCTTAAAATATTTCTAATATGTATATATATAATTAATTATTAAAACTATTAATCATATTTATTATTATTTATTTCTTTTATTAAAAATTCTAAAAAATAATTATTTATCTAAATTTAAATTTTTAGTTTATTATTATATGATTATGCCAACTTCTTTTTTTCTTATATTTATTCTGTTTATTATTACTAACCAATTTATTTATTTATTTATTATATGCTTATTTATTTAAATTATTGTTATTATAATGTAACTGTGTCAATTATGTAATAGTTGTAGAATTATTTTTATTATTTATTTAAATTGCCATGGTTAGTAAAATAGGGAGTGCAAACATGTTTGTATTTAAAATTAAATTTAGATCATTAATCTCAAGATAAATATATGAATTTGTACACGCACACACGTAAGTCGATCTTGGATCACCATCTCACATTCTTAAGGATACCTCTCATGTTGCCTAAAAGAAAAAGGTTAAGTAAGGTGTAAAGCAAAGTCCCTTCTCTCATATCATCTAGTCCCTTAAAAGATAATAAGATCAAGTCCCTTCACGGCTGCCTTCGTAAATGATCTTGTCCCTTTCGAATAAAGATGATAAGTCCCTTCGAATTGCTAAATACACCTTACAGTTGCCTAATCACAGTTGTCCCTTCATTTGTCCCTCACACATCCAAGGTAATGACTACCTATTCCTTAATAATAGGAATAGTCTTACCACTTAAAGGATATTTAAGAACAGAAAAGATTTAACTTAGGGTAGGTTCCTCTTATGTACTTGCTCACCTTTTCAAAACATTTCAAAAACACTTCACATTTTCAAACAATTTTCAAAACAAAAGCTTTATATATATCCGTACATGGATCATTATAAAGTACTTAAGAAAATTTCTAATCACACACTACACTTCTCAAAAACATTTTAAAGTGAGCTAAGTAACTAAGAGCCCATGGATAACCATGGATGTAAAGGGTGCTAACACCTTCCCTTTACATAACCTACCCCCCGAACCCAAAAATCTTTTAAGGTCTTTCCTGTTCTTTTATACCCTTTCCTTTGGATAAAATAAAAGTCGGTGGCGACTCTTGCTATCCGCAACATTTAACTAAAGTCAGTTCTCCCACCGTGTTACAGAACTGGCGACTCTGCTGGGGATTTAATAAAAGAGGGGTACCCTTAGGAATTTAGATCACTTTAAAATTGTTTGCCTTGTTTGCTTTATACTTATCTTGTTGGGTGCTCTTATGTGTGAAAGATCCTAACCCGGATCTAGTGTACCTTAGGTAAATGGCAATAGACCAAGGAAACTGTACGGCGTATACCGATATGGTTGATCTGGTGGCCATAGTTAGTGTGACTTCTTGGTTTTTGCTTATGTTCCTTAAGTCAAGTTGAGGATAATATGAGGCTGCCATATGTTGTCAATACACTAACTAACTTTTAGAACCCTAGTTATCCCATCTTGGCCTTTAGAAAGTAGTGAGATAACCGGCTTTGGTGAAGACTGAAGTTGGTTGATACTCGATACTACACTCATTGAGATTCTAAACTTAGAGGGTTTTGGTTGGCAAGTAAGTTGCCTACTGAACAACCACCCTTGTGAAGGATCAATGATATTGAGATCCCTTAGAACCTGGTTACTTTATAGGACAGGATGAACCATCTAAACTTCAGGGGAGGGTACTTACCTTTAAACCTCTTGCAAGCCTTCAAACCTAGGGCTATTGTGTGACTTGTTTGTGTGTGCCACATGTTTGTGATTGAGCATAGCATCATAACATCATCATGCATAAACATCGTGTGCCCATGTGGGGTGTGAGCAATAGGTGAACATCGTATGCCCGATGGGGAGTTGCTTTAGGTAACGAGTGATGGTTCCAATAAGTTCCTGAGTGAAATTGAGATGATTGAGTCGGTACCGCATTGCATTTGTATAGAGTCGTGAGTCAGTCTCTATGATTTTCATTTATCATCTATAATTTAAAATTGATGAATAAACATGAATGTATATGTTTATGTAGAATGATGTGAAATGGTGAAATTGTGCATGAGGAATATGCTTGGTTTGTATATATACATTGTGATGTATATGTGTGATGGGTGATGAATTGTGGTGAGAATATGTATATGTGTATTTTTATGTTAAGATATATAATTATATGCATTGTTATTATGATAATATTTCTCATCCTTCTGTTGTTTTGTGATGCTCTATGAGGCATTGCAAAGTAGGTTTGCTGGAGGTCTTTTTGTGAAGCGTGTCTTCATTCTTTTGGTCGGCCGGCTCTGATATGTAGCACCGGGTAGCTAGGGTTGGCTTGGTGCCTTTTTGTGATGCATTTGTATATGTATCTTGGTGATGAATGTTTATGTAAACATGAATTATATGGTGGATCAAACTTGATGATATATATATATATATATATATATATATATATATATATATATATATATATATATATATATATATATATATATATATATATATATATATATATGTTTGATGTTGATTAATGTTTAGTTTCCGCTGTTATTCTAAAAGATTGAGTTGTGGGTGCAAGTATTTAGCTACTCCACTGTTGCATATCTATAAATTGAGTAGGTGTTGGATGTTTTAATTTCATGTATAATGTGACATACCTCTTTTATACTATGTTTAAATTATACTCTGATGGAATTTTTAATATGTGCCTAAATGATTATTTGATTATTTGGGGGTATAGAAAGGGGGTGTTACATGTTCACCTTTTGAAAATGTGCATTATCCTTTTGTTTGTAAAAATCCATTGATGTAAAGTGTTTGAAATGTTTGCATTTACACATGTTCAAGTTTATATTAATCATGTTGCATTCTTTGATGTTGTTATGTGGTGCATATCCATGTGTTTCTATACATGCATTTACATGTTAAATGACTTAATTCGGCCATGCATTTCACTGTTGCATTTTTGAACAGTAGCTGTTAAATGTATGCTGCCATGCCTTGTTTTTGCACTTTTGACACCTGTTGCGATGCTGTTAGGTAGTTGTAATAAGCTATTTGTATGCCATTCGCATGTGATAATTGGTTGTGTGCTGAAGCACTGTAGTAGCCGTTGGCTTTAGAATTTATCTAACCTTTAGGTGCCTTTAACTTTAAGTTTGAGTCTAGTTTGAACCATAATCACTTTAGGATATGTTTAATGCTAATTGATTTCTTTTTTTTTTCTCATTTATGATTTCATAAATCATTGATTTTACTAACCTTTTCAGGGGCTAATGGTGAGTATGAAGAATGTGGACGTGCATCCATATTCTACCTTCCTCCTTCCTCTTTTAAGCTTTCAATTTATGTGATTGTGACAAGCATTTTATGCTTCTTTGACATTGCATTTCTCTTCATCCCTTTGAGTTCTTATCGCATCTTCAATCCTTGAAGTGATTTAGAACTTGCTCTTCTCTTTTCTTTTTAGGATTAAAATTCCACACTTAACCATTAGTATCTCCATCCATGATATCATAGGGTTGGTCTTAGTCTCCCTTAGAGTTTTCCTTTTCTCTCCATTTGAGTCTTTACTTCTCATTTCAAAACAACTCAAAAATACATAATAAAGGTTGAACTTCTTCATGTGCCAAGAGACTTTTCCATGAGGTGCTTGCATTCATCCCATCTCGGGGTGAGTTGTAAGTCATCTAGTATGATGAACAAGTCTTAGCATGAAGTTGTTTCACAAATGAAACCAAAAACACTTCTTCATTAAAACAACAACAAAAAACTTAATAAGCAAAAGTAGGCCAGTGTGTTTGAGCCTCAATCCTTGGAACTAAGCATGAGGATCTTCTCCATCCTTAGGTGTGCTTCTTGTCCATTTCATCTTAGAGTGATGTAAGAAGTACACACTCCATATAATGATACTTGAATACACTCTCTTACGCGAAGCATCTCAAATAAAAAAAAAACTCTTAAAAGACAACAAACAGACAACACGTCTTCTTTTCTCATCTCATGCTCCTTTGCAGATTCTTTGACTTGTCACTTCACTTCAATAACAAGACGATAACACACTTGATTCAACAAGCCTATAACATCTGAGTTAGAACTTTGGCAATGTCATCATAAAAAAACAAATTTCCTCCCTAGGTTAGGGGAACTACATCGCTCTGATTCTCATTCCCGATGAGATACATAGGCAGTGGGGTAAGGCCAATTCGAGCATAATTATTTCTTTTCCCTAAAATTTTCCCGTTCTTTTTCTTTCCGATTCAGCAGCAGATGAAGCAGATGTTTATACCCTTTGAACGGTGCAAGCAAGCGTGATCCCGTCGGGTACGACAAATGTGAAGGGGTGTTAATACATTCCCTTCATGTAACCGACTCCCTTACCCATTCTCTATGGTTTGCAAGACCTTATTCTTTCCTTTCCTCAAAGTTTGTGCAACATTACCTTTCCGTTTCCTTGGGATAAAAATGCATGGCTGACAACTTTTCTTCTTTTTCCGTGCCACTTTCGTGTTTGTACTAGGATGAAAATCTCGGGAGCAACACTATTAATGAAAATATTGTCCAATTTAATGGCAAGAAGATGTTCATCAACCACCTTCTTAAATCTAACAAAACCAAACCTTTTCCCTCTCTTGTCTCTCCTTGGTAGAATGTACACTTCCAAGACTAAACCATAATCTTTGAATATGTCAAATATCTGCTTAGCTTTGTAAGATTCTGGAAATTCTGAGAAGAAGAACGACGAAACTTCCTTCAAATCTAGATCATTACTTTTACCTCAGTGCACTTTCCAGATCGAACGCTGAACATTACATACTTAGGTTGGTAACTCCTCTGAACTTCCCCCCCCCCCTCATCCTTCAGTGTGAAACGTAGCCATGATGAATCCGAAATCTATATATAAAGCACAATACTAAAATTGGGTTGAACCATGGTGACCCACCGTAATAATCCAGTTGAGAAGGAAATAATGACATTAGCAAAGAAGGAGGAAGGTCCCTAATTCCAAGATTAGGACTTTAAACCAAACCCTCTAAGTTACACAAATGTTCCTTGCCGAACTGAAATATTCGAAAATAGTATTTAAACCCGATACATTCTTCAGATGCATTATTTCTTTAAATTTTTCTCGTGAGTTGCTTTGAGAATACCATGAATGTTTCCCATCTAACAATCCATATGTCATTTTTATTGTTAGCCAAAATTGTATCCTATACCACTCAGTGATCCTTATGAACATGTGGTGTCTCCATCAACATACAAATGTCCATCATTAGAGCACCTGACTCCCTGAAGTACATATTTCTATATGGAACCCTTAGGGATGTATCATTGGGATGGTATATGGGTCTACCCAAAGTCATCATTGCTAGTTATTAAGAGTTTGTAAAAATATTATACACATGTTTGTTGCTTACTGTCATAAGAAGATGTCCACCATCAGTCAATTCAGCATACAACACAATCCTTCATAGTTGTTAACGAAATATATCACCCGATTCAATGAAGCCACCATTAGGCTTGTTCCCCCAAACCAATAAATTTTTGTGGGAACATTCCAAAAATGGACTCAAGATGTGACACTTCAATGGGCCTCTCGCCTAAAAACTAGAACTTTGTTTATGAAGGTGGTCACCAGGGAGGAATGATACATAAAAGGCCAAGATAGTAACACAGAGAAGAAGGTGCAAGATGTCAAGCAACTTGTTCCCAACACCAAAGGTTTGCACCACCATAGGAAGAGTAATTATAACTCTTCCATCAAGGACAAGAGTATATTCAAGAGAGTAGGAAAAATGGTGGAGAGCTTCACGCCTCTAAGCACTCAATGTGAACAGATTTGACGCAAGGTTTTTCACCTGCACAACATCCCCATACCTCTAGCTCCGAAAGTAGATTTTACGGGTCCTGAACCAGGTAGGTGGTGCAAGTTCGATAGAGTCAAAAGGCATCACACTAAAGATTATTACCAACTCAAGAAAGAGATTGAGGTGATGCTGATCTAGGAGGGACAACTCAAAAAGTATGTCAAGGAACATTCCTTTTCTGAACCACACAAATCCAACTCTCAAGGGCGAGACGACGCAAGGAGACCTGTTCCCGACAAGAAAAAGGAGGCATCCTAAGGTGAGGGCGGAAAAGTCTTGCGTCACTTGCTCAATTCTATTGCAGGAGAATTCGTCGGAGGCGGGGAAACTAGATTTGCTAGGAGAAGGTACGCTCGTCGAATTCTGAACATAAAAAAACTTAATTTTGAATGTGAGGCCCAGTTGAAGGCCCCAAAAAGCCACTATAGCCATTACCATTACCATTAAATATGATGAAAGGGAGATAAAAAGAGTTCTAGTAAACCTTTGAATCAATGATGTCATTTGGAAAAATGAAATTGTAAATGAATGGTCTACATGACCAGGGTATGAGTATGTAGATGAACCATGGACCATGTGCTAGTTGAAAAAATGAAAAAAAAGGTAGGGAACATTTTAGGATATGACAGTATGACAAATCTTTTTTTAAACGAAACATTGCCTTGACCTTCTAGAAGACTCATGATTTACTAGTTCAAGTCTTGTGTCAACAATATCTGATCCATCACTTGAACTTAAAAAATACTCAAGTGCTCCATATCAAGAGTTTCATGCTTATAGAATACATGTGGGTAGATTATAATACTTCCATGCAACTAGACTAGACATCACATTCTAAACACAACAAATAAGCTAAATCCTATCATCTCCTACCACAACTCACTCCAATACAGTTTATAGATTCCTTTAAGACCTTAAAACCTATCGAGGTCGAGAAGTAGTATGTTCCCTAAAGATTCAAAAATCCAGTTGAATTTAAATTTTAATGTAGATTGAGTAGGATGTTTAGACACAAGAAGGTCCATCTCAGGATTATGTTTCTTCCTTGGCAAGCAACTGATCTTGTGAAGAACTAAGAAATAACTTACAATCTTAATATCCTTAAAGTGACTTACATTTTGCAGCAAATCTGATATTCCATGAGAGAAACAAAAGGTCAATCTCAAGGTTGTGTTTCTTCCTTAGCAAGGCATTGATCTTGTGGAGAACTAAGAAGTAACTTATAGTCTCATTATCTTCACTGAGGCAAACGTATTCGAGAATCTGTATTAATTAATTCCATGAGAGAACAAAGCATTTCGAAATAAATAGCCATATTGTGAGAGAAGCAAGCAACAAAAGTTATGAAGCTTTAACTAGTTACATCCAAGAACCAATCATTAGACTTCATAAAATCATTACACTCAGTCGACAATTTCACACATTATTATTTAAGAAGTTGGTAAATCTATATCAAATCTTCAACTGTGGAGGGATATTGAAATATTAAATAAACAAAAAACAAATGATAAAACAAGTTAGTCAGACTTTTTAATTTCGCTTATTTTTCTTTTAGAGTTAGTTAATAAGTGACTATGGTAGTTACTTAGATTGTATTTAACAATTCTAGAGGGTCATCTCAAGTATCTTATAGTGCAAGCTATTAGATTTGTATGCATAAAAGCACTATAATCTTTCCATTTCTAATGAGAAAATTACTTCGAGAATGTTCAATAATTAGTTCATAATAATATGTATATCAAGAGTTTAATTAACATTGTTGACAAAATTAATTAAAAATGTAAGAAGAATTATATTCTTTACTCCTAAGATGTATATATTACACATGCCAATGTATATATAAACAAGTTAAGAGTTGTGTCTGTTGGATTTTACATGCATATAACTTTTGATAAAGACACAATGGTTGGCACAACTATACATGGAAATTATCCTGTAATAACTTTCAGCGTGTGATAGATTAATTTCCATAAAAGCTTCTCCACGTTAAGTATTTAATTTTGAATATCAAGAGACAAATGAAATGTTCTAAAGTAAAAATTTCCATGAACAAGCTTCGACTGCTAACTAATGTCAGCTTGAGAAAGGCCTTCTAGATTCGTAAGCAAGTCCAAGGCTCACTACCAAAAAAATGACGTGAATTGTGGTGGCTTAGTTATGGCATTTAGTAAAATCTGTCAGTATTTTATCGAACCCTAAAAATCATTTATGTTCAAACCCTAACATTCCTCACTTAAAAAACTCTAGACAGAGTTTGGGTGAGTGGATCAACAATTTATAGAGAGGACTTAACATGAACAAGCTTAAAAAAAAGGGTTGAACCTGTTGTCGGATGAAACGGCAATCAATGTTAACATGCTTTGATCGTTCATATGACTTAAAGGATTAGAAGCTAGCTGAATGGAAGATATACTATCACAAAAACCATCACAGACAATAGGATTACTTCGAATGTTCAAAGATGTTTGATAAAAGCTTTGGAGTGAGGGATGCGAAAGCAGGATGCTTCGCTTCAGCTAAAGAACGAGTAACAATGGATGTTTTTTTTACCTCCAAAATATTTAGGCATCTTCTAAAAAGACATAGAAACCAGTAGTGGATTTACATATAACTTTGCAATTGCCCTAATATGCATTGGCAAAGGCAGTGTAAGGGATGAGTCTGCAGAGGAAAAAATTCCTTTCCCATGAGTGCCTTTTGAGATACTGCAACACATAATAAATAGTAGCCAAGTTAGGTGTTTCAGGTTGCTACATAATATGGCTCAGTTTTTTTTTTTTTTTTTTTTTGAAGCAAGTGATATATTAATAATAATAAGTACAAAAGGTACTCCACCTGAATACAAAAAATCAAGACCGAGAACAAAGCTCGCTGAAACACAAAAAGATATTACCTACCAAATTGCACCTAAGACATGAATAACAATGGGTCCTTGTCGAAATCATAAAGGATGCAATTGGGATGAGTAATTTCTCCCATCATATTCCACTTCCAAATCGAGATCTTAATCTTCCAAACAATGTCTAAAATATTCCAACTCTGGTTTCCAAAAATAATCTGGTTCCGCACCAACCAAAAGCTCCAATACACCGCCAACCAAATAATTCCTTCCCTACCTTTCACGATTTTTTTATTTACGAAATGCAACCCAATCCAAAAAACTGCTTTTCAAACTAATTCGTGCAGGCTCCTCAAACTCCACCCAATCCGATATTTCCTTCCACACCAATATAGCCACTCTACACCGAAGCAATAAATGATCCAAGGTATCGTTGGATGAATCGCAATACACGCACACACAGCTCCGTCAGATCCACCTAAAACTCCTCTCTTGGCCAAAGATACTTTACTGGGTAATTTGTTTAAAAAACAACGCCAAGCAAGAGCCTTGATTTTGAAAGAAACCAACATCTACCATACCAAAACATGCACAAAATCGTCTCGATTTGAAGGACCCAACAAGATAAAATAAGAAAAAGCCCCCCTATAATAGGAGTTTACCGAAAACAAACAATTGTCTTCTAAATCCCACACAACTCTATCCTTAGTACCTATATTAAGATGAATATTCACAAGCAGCTGAGATAAAACCATTTTTTCATAAGCCAAACTCGCGTCTTGCACAAAAATTCGGTGCGTCCCCCCCCCCCCCCCCCCCCCCCCCCCCCGTGTCTGTCCTGAACCGAAATAGCCGGTACACTAGAAAAAACTACGTCAACATTAGCAGTAGACGCCCCGTCGGCATTCTGCATTATCCTCCTCATATTTTCGGACCAAATTGATGCAGCCTCATTCCTAGACAAAGAAGAATCCAACACTACATTCGAGCCTTCATTACCTGCACAATTGTTAGTAAAAACTGAGCCAAAATTCAGGCTCGATCCAGAATTTGAAGCAAAAATTCTATTGCCTAAACCAACATTATTTATACTATTTGCAGCATGAACAACATGTGTCGAAGTCCCATAACTTGCCATATATCCTGTATCATCAAGCAAATCTGCAGCAGGTTCAACCGCCATGTATCTTGTTTCATCAAGAAAACCTGCAGCAGGTTCATCCCCAATTCTGGCAGCATTTGAAGCCCTCCAAAAATCTTTGATACCAACATCGCCCCACCGCCAACAATTATCCCTCCAATCTCCCATTGCCGCAACCGATACCTCTTTCAAATGAGATTCTACATAAACTTCCGGAAATAAAATAGAAAGCTTCCCTTTACCGGTCCAATTTGAGATCCAAAAGGAGGAACCGTAACAGTCACCAAGAACAACCCGACTATTATCCGTCAAGACATCTTCCGAACGACAATTCCCGCAAGAAATTAAATCTTTAAACCAATGAGAAACTGACTTCAACTTAGTAATATCAGCCCGATTATGCCACATCAACAACCTTATATCGCCGTATCTAGCCTTTAGAACGTGAAACCAAAGGTCATTTGAGCCCTCTATAATCCTCCACCTCCATTAGTTTAAAAGGGATTCGTTAAAAACATCCATCCTTTTCAAATTAAGACCTCCATTAAAATATGACAAACATAAATCTTGCCAATTGATCAAATGAATTTTACGAGTCATTTCCGAACTACCCCATAAGAACCTACTTTGAATTCTCATAATTTCCTTCCAAATTTTTACCGGAGCTATGTAAAACGAGAGATAAAAAATCGATAAACTACTAAGCACATATTTAATCAAAGTAATTTTCCCGCCAAAGGAGAATAGCCTACCCTTCCACGTCAAGAGTCACTTTTCAAATTTGGATATCAACATCTTCCAAGAGCTAATCCGCCTAGGATTAGAGCCAGTCGTTAAACCTAGAAAAGAAAACTTAAAGGATTTCGTCCTACAAGAAAGAAAAGTGGCCGTCGCTTCAAGAAAGCTATCTCGAACAAAAATCCCAATAATCTTACTTTTTTGAAAATTTATGCCAATACCCGATACCAACTCAAAAGCTCGAAGCACCGCCTTTATTGCCCAAATATGCCTCCAACTTCCATCCCCCACCAGTAAAGTGTCATCCTCATATTGTAAAACATCAATGAAACTCTTCCAATTAATGTTGAAACCAGAGAATTCCCCCATATTAATCGCATTCCGAATCAAACTCGTTAATCCTTCTGTAACCAAAACGAAAATAAACGGAGATAACGGGTCTCCTTGTCTTAACTCTTTTTCAACCACAATCTCCTTAGTAGGGCTACCGTTAACCAAAACGGACACCTCCATCCACCTGATCCACCTCTCTCCAAAACCCATTCTTCACAACATGTATCTAAGGAAATTCCAAGACACATTATCATATGCCTTTTCAAAATCTACTTTTAAAAGAGTGCACTCCCTCCTCTCTTTTAAAGCAAAATCCACGAGTTCGTTAGCTACTAGAGCTCCATCAAGCAATTGGCGACCTGGTACAAATTTCGTTTGACACGGAAAAATGATAGAATTAAGAACCAACTTCAATCTAGAAGCTAAGAGCTTGGCCAAAGCCTTATAAATACATCCCACTAGGAAAATAGGCCTATACTCATCAAGGGACAATGGATTATCCCTCTTTGGAAACAACGATAAGAAAGACGAAACTACCGCTTTAGATTAAATGGCACCATGATGGAAATCTGCAAAAAAACAATGAAAGTCATCTTTTAGGAAGAACCAACATTTCTTAATAAACAAGAACGTATATCCATCTAGCCCCGGACTTTTAGAACTACCACAACTCCACACGACTTCCTTGATCTCCTCTTCCAAAAAAAGGCTCTTCAAACATACCTTTCTCCGTGGACGAAATAGTTTTAAAAGCCACACCATCTAATAATGGTCACTCCTTGTCTAACTCCATGAATTTCCTAGAAAAATGTGTGTGCACCTCCTCTCTCACCCCTTCCACCGCATCAATCAAACCACCCACCATATTTAAAGAACCCAAAAAATTCTGCCTTCTCCTCTCTTTAATGATGCTATGAAAGAAACACGAATTGTTGTCACCATCATTAAGCCATTTCAACCTAGCCTTTTGAATTAACATGTTCTCTTTCATTTTCAAATTCAACAAAAACCGACTATTTGACTTCATAAATGATATTCGGTCTGAAAATTGTTAACTTCATTAATATTTAAATTAACATGTGATAGCCAGAAGCATCATCAAGTAATTCACCATCTGTGGAATTTAAAGAGATGTCAGGGACCATGGGAACTAGTAATGGCTTGGCTAAAATTTGACCGGTATATAAGTATTAAGTAATATAAGAGGGTATGCATTAGATTTACTGGACTATATGAAATTTTCTCATTTTATGAAGGATGGCAAGTGTTCTTATTTTTTCGAAAACAATATGAATGATAAAATGCAGAAAGTACGTGCTAGAAAAATAAAAGACACCAAGATGTATACTAGTTTGTCTTTTCAAATAAAGGTATGTCTAGTCTCCTCACATCACGTGAGAGATTTCAATATGTTAGAACTTGTATAATCCTCACACATATCACTACTACGGAAAACATGTACTACAACTGTCGGAAAAAGGATACCATCACGCGTGATTTGACCACTGTTGTGAAGTGACGTGTGGTTGTATATGCGTTATTTATAATTACGGTCGTATGATCGTTTTAGAAAACCTGAAAGTGCACGACATACTACCACAATTGCTTTAACTAACCATTTTTAATATATTAAAGGTCCCTGGTTCGATTCTTAGTAGCTCCTTTTTGGTATATATATTATTCAAGACAACATTCATTCTACAACCACGATCATATTTAACAACTGTCGTTAAATTATTTGATATATATATATATATATATATATATATATATATATATATATATATATATATATATATATATATATATATATATATATATATATATATTTCTACTTTTTTAATTCTATTTTTTTAACTTGTATTTTTATGAACCGAATCAAAATAGAAACATCAATTATATCATAACAATAATTGTATTGTATTACATCAAATCTTTTTTTGTAAGCCAGGGATATATCAGAGGGAGTACAAAGGGTACTCCAATCGGTTACAAAAATTACGGTCGAGAAAAAACCTCTCCAAGACAAAAGAGATTACAAATCAAATGTGATTACGACATGAAAAACCAGGGATCCTTTTCGAAATCGTAAAGACTACAATTGGAGTGGGTAATATCTCTCATCCGAGACCACTTCCAAATAAAAAATTTAACCTTCCAAATGATATCAACTATGTTCCACAAAGAGTTACTAAAAATTACTTCATTTATAACCAACCAAATTGACCAACACACCGCCAACCAAAAACTACCTTGTATACCTCTCGTAACTTTCCTTGATTTACCATACTCCCACCAATGTAAAAAAATGCATCTAAAATTCAGAATGACGATTTCCGGACAACCTAACCAAACGGAAATGTCCTTCCACACCAACCTAGCAATAATACACTTAAGCAAAACATAGTCTAAAGTCTCCAGAGCCGATGAACAAAAAGAACATAGTGAGGCATCAATATCAACTAAGATACCTTTATCCAAAAGAGCAACCTTCGAAGGCATTCTATTCAAGAGGCACCGCCATCTGAAAGCCTTAATTTTAAAAGGCACTGTCATTCTCCACACCCACTCTAAAGCCAAATTGTCTCGATCAAGAGGCCTCAAAGGAACATGGGAAGCAAAAATTAAGGAATACAACGACCTCACAGAGAATGGCCCATAATCTCTAGCCTTCCAAGAAATAACATCTCACGCTTCACCATTAGGCCTAAATTGCTGTAAAAATTGTTGAAACACTATTGTCATAGAAGCTATGTCGACATCGGAACCACTAGCCATTGTAGAATCCGCTATACAAACTTCCTGCAAACTGTCCCCCAAAATCAATGGTGAACCTCCCATAGCTCCAATTGGTTCAACTGATACTACAGTAGGCCCAACAATAAACAAATCGAGCAAAACAGGTTCGCTATCAGTTCCTGGAATCTGCATATCACCTGGAACGGAACCTCCAAAATCTTCAATGTCCACGTCCTCCGGATTACGACCCAAGTGACCAGGAATACCTCCAGACTATGTAACACCCAAATAACCCCACGAAATTATTAATAAAAATCAGAGTAATTTAAAATTCATCAAAGATAATTGAGTGTCACAATTCAACAACCACACATGGCTCAATGATACATTTTATAAAAAAATCATTCAACTTGCAGTGGAAATATTTTTAAAAGAAACTTCAATCATAATTTGATTACAAAATGTATTCTTAAAAATAAATAAAACAAGTGCAAACGTCGTACCTACACCCAAAGTGACATAACAGAGCCGACATCCTAAAGATGTGAAGTACACCAACTTCAGTGACCACCACTCGACTTATCCTGCTCACCTGCTCGTTACCAACATAAGGGTAACATTTAAACAGAAAGGGTGAGATAATTACATCACAAAAGAGGGATATAGTAAGAATAAGCAAGTATCATAATTAGACACCACTTCACCACAACAACAACTACACAGTCACATCATACACACACCAACATCATACAGAACAACGACAATTATGCAATGAGACCCTAATTGACTCTATGCATGCGGTACCATAATCTGATCTCTATTTCAAGATCCAGTTCCCGTCAGAACTCTCGAACCCTCTTTCATGATCCAGTATGATCCCTATTTAATGATCACACCCTTGACCCCTATTTCATGGCCACATACGATCCCTATTTCATGACTGCACCAACATCACAAGAATCCCACTCGGATCCAACGGACATACCCCACATTTGTATGACATTCCAACCATGCACATTTTATGCAACTTAAATGGCATACATGCATATATGCAACAACTATCTTATACAAATCAACAACAACAATCAACATACAACAACTCATCACAATAAAGACATTCATCAATATCATGCATATTTTAGCATACAACAACATAAGTCAACTTCAAATGGTTTCGCACAACGAAGTACTACACTTCCACTTACCACATCAACAATAATACCATATAGTCACATCAACAATTAAGACACATAACAACAACAACAAAACCAATAAAAATATTCATCTATGTTCATTTTCACGTTATACTAATTATCACTATAATTACATGTATAACCCTCTCTCATGACCTTTAACTATACCACTTCGATTCCTAAGCATTACTAAATTGATTAGATAATTTTAAGGAATTTTTCGGAATTAAATTACAACATTTTCCACTTCAGGTCTCGCCGAGTTAGTGGGATTGCTTTCTAAGCGGACAACTCACTGTATTTTGACTCTTCCAAAGTCCAACCTGCTCGCTAAGCGAGCGTTGCGATTCTCGCAGTTCTCCCTTCTGCGACCTGCACTCTAACCACTACGAATTTATGCACCAAAACCACTTTTCCAACCAGACAATTACATAATTACTCATACTAATATCCAATTCATATAATTATCGCATAAAAACATCAAATTACCAACAATTCAACAATAATACCTACTCAATAACCAAAACCCCAAACCTCTAATCATCAACCTACCTAATTCCCATTATAAAACCCTTAAGAGACGGAACAATCCCACCCTTACCTTGGTTTTGACGAGAAAACTCTTCTTCATCGCGGATTCTCCTCTTCAAGCCTTAGCCTTTTCTCTTCTCTCTTCTCATCTTTTCATGAACGTTCCTCTTTTCACAAAATACGATCATTTTCCTTCTTATCATTTAACCCCTTAGACCAACTTATGAACTTCCACCTTTACCCTTACTAATTTCACCAAATGACCACCTTACCCCCTTAATTCTTATTATTCCAGTTATTTATTTATTCTCCATATAATTATTCAATATAAACACATATTATATTAAATAATATTTCTTCCCTCCACACACAACATACAACAATCCAATTAAAATGGTTAAATAAAATTTGGGGTGTTACAACTCCTCCACTTAAAAGGTTTTCGTCCTCGAAAACTTACCTCATGCAAAACGATTCGGATACGACTCTCGCATCCTGCTCTCCAATTCCCAAGTCATGTGCCCACCAACTGCTCCTCCCCAAAGCACCTTCACAAGGACAATCTCCTTGCCTCTCAACTTCTTTACCTCTCGATCATCAATTCGTTGTTGCTTTAACCATAGAATTTTGGTTATGTTTACAACACTAGTGTAGTCACATTTTAACGGAATGCATCCAAGGTGTACGCCATAGTCTTTAAGTTGTTGCTTTAACCATAGAATTTGTGCAACAACTTCCTACTACAATATATTCTTCTTCAATCGTACTAAGAGCAGAGCACACTTTCTTTTTACAGGACTGTGATAGTAGAGCACTACATAAGATGTGACATGTCCTGCTTGTGCTTTTCTGGTCAGTTTTTCAGGCTGCATAATCTGAGTTTGAATAACCAATTAAGTCACAAGTACCACCTTTACGATCCCATAGGCCGAAACTTGTTGTTCCTTTGAGATACTTCATAATTTTCTTCACTGAGGCAAGATGAGATTCCTTCCGATTTGCTAGAAAATCGTCACAAAGACAAAAACTAAACATAATGTCAAGACGACTTGCCATAAAATAAAGTAATGAACCAATCATACCTTAATACTTTGTGATATCAATCAGAATACTGGATTCATCTTTATTTACATATGTTCTGGAACCCATTAGAGTAGTTATATCTTTGTATTGTCCGCATCAAACCTTTTTAACAATTCCTTGCAATATTTGGATTATTTGATGGAGATGTCATTCTTTAATTGATTAATTTGTAGTCCAAGAAAATAGTTCATCTTACCCATCATGGAAATCTCAAATTCACCTTTCATCATCAATAAAATTCTTCACATAGGTAATTATTTGTTGATTTGAATATGATGTCGTAAATGTAGACTTGAACCAATAAAGTATGCTTTTTTTATTTTCTTAATAAACAAAGTAATATAAAATTTACCTTTTAAAAATCCTCTTTCACAAATAAAGTTTCTAAGTCGATCATACCAAGCCCTTGGTGCTTGCTTTATGTCATAAAGAGCCTTTCTTAACTTGAAAACATGTGAAGGATTCTTGAAGTCTTCAAAACCGGAAGGTTGTTTGACATATACTTCCTCATTGATGTATCCATTCAAGAAGGCAATTTTGACATCCATTAGTAATAACTGAAAATTTAATGAACAACCATAAGCAATTAATAAACGAATAGCTTCTAACCTTGCAACCATAGTGAAAGTTTATCCAAAGTTGATTCCTTCTTCTTTATTATATCCTTGAGCCACCAATCTTGCTTTGTTTCAAACAATTATACCATTCTCATCAAGTTTATTTTTAAAAGCCCATTTGGTACTTATGATGTGTTTACCACTTAGCCTAGGAACAAGTTTCCAAACTTGATTTCTTTCGGATTTATTTAATTCCTCTTGCATGGCAAGTATCCATTGGTCATTTTCTTAGGCTTCATAAATATTTTAAGGTTCTATTTGAGTTCCCAATAGATGATCACAATGAGTATCCCATTGTTTAGGTAGATCACTTTGATTTTTTTTTCTTGTCGTGTATTTTCCTCTTTGTGTTCCGATTGATCAACCTTGTCATATTTAGCAATGTCATCCATAAGTATTTATAAAATATCATCATCATCATCACAAACAATTAATCCTCCTTAAAGGGGTTAGATTCATCAAAAGATGCATGCATTTATTTTTCAATACTTAAAGTTCTTTTATTATAAATTTTATAAGCCTTACTAGAGAGAGAGAGAGAGAGAGAGAGAAAGAGAGAGAGAGAGAGAGAGAGAGAGTAATCAAGAAAAATAACTTTGTGAGAGTTTTTGTCAAACTTACCAATATTGTCTTTTTCATTGATTAGGACAAAAAACTTACATAAAAAATGTGAAAGTGAGCAATGTGTGACTTTCTTCCCTTGAAGAGTTCACATGGAGTCTTTTTTTAAGATTAGTCTATTGATTACTCGGTTTCTTACATAAAATGTCGTGCTTACTGCATCCGCCCAAAAGTACTTTGGTACAATTGAGTCTCTTAGCATGGTTATTGCAAGTTCAAATAGAGATCAATTATTTCTTTCCATTACTCCATTTTATTGAGGAGTCCTTGGTGCTGAAAAATTATGAAAGATGCCATGTTCTTCACAAAACTCTTCAAAAGACGTATTTTAGAACTCTCTACCATGGTCACTTCTAATTGATGCAGTCTTTAGTGATTTTTTATTTTGTACTTGCTTTGCATTCTTTTTAAATGCATTGAAAGCGTTACTTTTATGCACTAAAACAAGTGTCCAAGAATATCTAGAAAAATCATCAAAAATAACTAAGAAAGGATGCATAACTATGCAACATGGCATGTGTCTATTAAAAACACAATCTCCTTCAACTAAGGAAGAAAGGGATCGAATGAATAAGATTCCATATGCATCTACAATATGATATATCATGTATGCCATGTTATATACTCGATCAAATGTCTCGTATGCTTTAAGTGCAAAGAGTGGGTACTAATTTGATCCCGGTGATGCTCACTAGGTAGCTGTTAAGAACATCCTTAAGTATTTGAGAAGGACTGAGGACTCATTCTTGATATATAGAGGTAACGAAGAGCTTGTTGTAATTGGATACATCGATGCTAGCTTCTAGACCGATAAGGATGACTTTAGATCATAATCTGGTTATATGTTTTGCCTAAATGGTGGTGTTGTGAGCTGGAAAAGTTCAAAGCAATAAATAGTTGTTGATTCTACAATCGAGACCGAGTACATTATGCCTCAAATGAAGCAAAGGAAGTTATTTAGATAAATAAGTTCATTAGTTAACTTGGCATAGGCCCTAGATTTGTGGATCCATTGACCATTGTTGTGATAACAATGGTGCTATCGCACAAGGTAAGTAGCCTAGATCTCACCAACGATCCAAACACATACTTATGCATTATCATCTCATTCGAGAGATAATAGATCGATGAGATGTGAAGATATGCAGAGTACCTACACTTGACAATGTTGTTGACCCACTAACAAAGCCTCTTGCATAGCAGAAGCATGATGGCCATACTAGATCTATGGGTATTAGGGGTATGTCTGATTGGCTCTAGTGCTAGTGGGAGAGATTGTTGATGTAAGCCCTAAAGATCAATATTTTTAATACTTGTATCAAATTATTTAATAATAAAAAATATTTCTTTATTATTTTTGTTTTTCCAAAATAATAAAGACCCTGCTAGTCTTTTTAATTAAATATTAAGTGTGACTTAATAATGAGATCTCATTAAACATAATGACATTATTCTTAAGGCTTAATTACCTACAGGGTCCTTTAAGTTATTTAAAAATATCAAGTTAGTCCCTTAAGTTTTTTTTGTAACACTTTTGTCCTTTTTTAAAAATCTCTGTTATAATAAATTGCAAATTCATATACCATTTGAACTAGTTTTTCACGCTGATTACGAATATGTAATTATTTTTGCGTTTGATTGTGTATTTTGGTCGGATCGACAATTTTTCACTATGTATTTTGTCCAAAAAAAAGAACCAAATCGTTACAAAAACAGAGCACAAAAGGACCTACTTGTAGCAACAAAAAAAACCATAAAGGACTACATTGTTAGAGTATTAAAGTATTTGTAGTCGAGCTTTACTATGAAGTGGGATAACCTTAAGGCATCAAGACTATTATGTGGATAGACTGATGATCACATCTCATGGATCATGGATAAGGAGTTATCAATTCTTAACATCGGTATGAATAGTAAGAGTAATGTTTATACTGGATTGGCCAGCTATAAGAGTACTACATAGAATGTTATGCAAAGTGTCATAAGTTATTCTCATGGTGATAGTGGTGTATACCACCCTTCGACCTGAAACCACTATGGACCTTATATGTAGAGGCGAGTACTTTATTGCTAATATAACATTGTCCGTAAATTGATGCCCATAATGATAGTTGATGGGTTCTCCACAAAGCATGTTGAGGGACATGAGTGACCTAGATGGAATTTTCCCATCATACATAATTGGATAAATGTCTAAGGGCCCAATATTGAACTGGACAAGGATGACGTGATATATGCCTTTTGTTCAATATAGGCATAAGGGGAAAAAGGGTAATTGTACACACAAGTATTATCACAAAAGGTTTTTCAGATCACATGACATTTTCATGACTTGAGTAGCAGTGATGTGTTACTAGATATCGCTCATTATTTATTATGTTAAATGTGTGATTTAATATAATTATTAACGTTGTGGAAACCTACAGGGTCACACACATAACGACAAATTGATAAGAGGTAGAGTTAATAAGGAACATCGTAAGGTACAATACACTTAAGTAAAATACGAAATATGGTAAGGTACCATGCGCTTAAGTGATATACTGTACACCATAAGATATGGTGTGCATGCACTTATGTGGGATTTTTAGCTTGCAATCCACACAAGTAGTTCTATAAATAGAACCCTTATGCAAAAGCATTCACACTTAATGAAAATTTGGTATATGAATCCCTAGTTGTATTTCTCCTTCTCCCTCTCTCTCTCTCTCTCTCTCTCTCTCACTCAAAGCCTTTAATCGTAGCAGCTAGCATTAAGATTGAAGGAATCTGTTCGCGTGGATTGAGTAGAGGCGTTATTGTTCTTCATTCAACGCCCGTGATCACTCCTTTGATTCAACATCAAAGATTTTATCGCTACAAGAGGTAATCGTTTTATTCACTAATCATGGTCGTTTGTAAGGATCACTAAAAGGAAAATTTTAATTTCCGTTGCATTTTAGACCGCGATTTCCCTTCATCCTACACTTCTTTTCCTTGTGCTTCAAAATGAACCTTCTTGCGTATTTTTCAGAAATCCAAATATTCACCACAAAACAACGAATGCTTGTCGTTACTACCACCATCACTAAAAACCGGATTTGTGGAAGCCATATATGGATCTTTAAGAAAAGATTACCTATAACATGCTCTGATGTAATAGATAAGTATTAAAAATAATCTATGAGGGGGTGAACTAGATTTATTAGATTTTCTAAACTTTTCTCGTTTTATGAGCGAGGACAGGTGTTCTTATTTTTTCAGAAACAATATGAATTATAACATGCAGAAAGTAAGTGTGTAAATATAAAAGACACCAAATTGGAAAATGTTGGAATTAATTTTTCATAAGAAATGTCATTACTTCAAAGGTAACCTGTTAACACATTATAACAACCAGTTACAACTGAAACTAAAACATATATTCAAAACTATGTGTATGTTGCTGATTACAAAGTTTGGTTAACCAATTATAGTTAAACAGATTTTCCAAAATATTTAATTTCTCGTGTATGTTACTGGTTAACATATGACCAGTATCTCTCATATAAACCAGTATGATAGTTGTAGTAGTAGTAGTAGTAGTAGTAGTAGTAGTAGTAGTTGTTGTTGTTGTTGTTGTTGTTGTTGTTGTTGTTGTTGTTGTTGTTGTTGTTGTTGTTGTTGTTGTTGTTGTTGTTGTTGTTGTTGTTGTTGTTGTTGTTGTTGTTGTTGTTGTTGTTGTTGTTGTTGTTGTTGTTGTTGTTGTTGTTGTTGTTGTTGTTGTTGTTGTTGTTGTTGTTGTTGTTGTTGTTGTTGTTGTTGTTGTTGTTGTTGTTGTTGTTGTTGTTGTTGTTGTTGTTGTTGTTGTTGTTGTTGTTGTTGTTGTTGTTGTTGTTGTTGTTGTTGTTGTTGTTGTTGTTGTTGTTGTTGTTGTTGTTGTTGTTGTTGTTGTTGTTGTTGTTGTTGTTGTTGTTGTTGTTGTTGTTGTTGTTGTTGTTGTTGTTGTTGTTGTTGTTGTTGTTGTTGTTGTTGTTGTTGTTGTTGTTGTTGTTGTTGTTGTTGTTGTTGTTGTTGTTGTTGTTGTTGTTGTTGTTGTTGTTGTTGTTGTTGTTGTTGTTGTTGTTGTTGTTGTTGTTGTTGTTGTTGTTGTTGTTGTTGTTGTTGTTGTTGTTGTTGTTGTTGTTGTTGTTGTTGTTGTTGTTGTTGTTGTTGTTGTTGTTCATAAATATCACTTATAAAATACTTAATTGAAATTAATATCACATATAAAATAAAGAATTACTTAGATTGATTATCACTAAAATTTGACCTAAATTATCTCCAATTAAAATTCACATAAACTTTGTTGGACACCATTTAATAGGGATTAAGTTAATATGGTTCTAATTTGTGTGGTGGAGACAATTGAGAAATCTACAACAACGCAATATGTGGCGGATAAATTGTTAGATACTATTGAAATAACAAGCCCTATATATAGTAAATGAATATCTAAGATTATATACTATTATAGACAATATTCAAGAGATTGTGTCACCAACCTTATTTTGAACTTCTTCTCTATTCTTAGAAAATTCATAGGCTCTCATTTCTTGCTAGTGATGTTGATTGATTTTCATATGATAGAGTTGATTTTCAAAACAATGTTGTTGATGCAAATGAAATTAATGGGTTGTGTTTGATTGCCAATTTGAAGAAACAAAGAAGGTATGGTAAGACATTATTTAATGATTAGTTTGAAGAAAACATGAATGTAGATTGAGGAAAATGACAAATTACATTAACTTCTTTTTTTTTATTTTACAATTCACTGTTCTCAACTATTTATTAGGTAACTATTTACTTGTATTTGTTATGTGAGCCAAAAATGGAGGAAACAGAAGTGTCAACTTCCATCTTGTGTCATGTGTGGAAGACATTTTATTAAAATGGGTAGATAGAATATATTTGATTGTGTTTCTTGCTAGTAATAAACCATGTGAAGATTATATTATTAATGTAATTTATTTATGGCTATTGATTTAATTATATTATACTAAGATATCACAATATATTAGTTGCATTTTAAGAAGGTATCTTGTTCAATTGTCCATTGAGTTTCGTAGTAAATAAAATTTAAGTTGTATATGTGATGTGATAGCAATTCCTTTTCATTAAATTATCCCTCTTTGAATTGCTTTGATTTCTAAATATTTTAACTTCAATATAATATTTTATAGTAAATAATTAAGGTCATTTAACAACAATTAAATCTTATAGAAGTGGCCTAATCTTATATAATGTAAGTTGTATTTTTTTTTCATCAATGTAAGTTGCATTTAAATAAATAGAAAAGGAGAGAAATGGAATTTCGTATTGTGAAAAATGTTCATGAATTAGTAAAGGAATTTGAAAAAAGTCACTAATTAGTGAGGGAATTGAAATTTGTCCCTAATTAATGAGGGAATGGGTAATTTGTAAATAATTAATGACAAAATTCTAAAAATAAATATGATGGTTTTGGAGAATTTTTAGTGAGGGGATTATTTATTTTGTGACGATTAAAATCCATCATAAATTGTGATGAATGACAAATTCCCTCATTAATTTTTGCGATATCGAAATTCGATCCTAATTTTAGATCGTCACAAAATCCGTCAGAAAACTAGTTTGTGACGGGATTTTAATACTTTTGTAAGGGATTTATGCCCTCTCTAAATTTAACTTTTTTAGTAGTGTAAGTTGTTACGGTTCTATTAAAATGTCATCTAATATTTATTATGTGGAACTATTAAAATGTCATCTAATATTTATTATGTGGAAGTACCCCGCAACTAAACAGTTGACTATGTCAGTGTACCATGGTAGAGTGGTATGTGCACAAATTTCTTCCATAGTTTCTTCTTGGATTTGTTCGTCTAGAGTCAAGGAAGATATCTCACTCTCAAGTTGAGCTATAAGAAGTTCATCAGGGAAATCATCATTAATTGGTATCGGGTCTGGTTTAATCCATTCCATACGTGATAAGTGGTCTGCTACTATGTAACATCCCCTTTCTATACCCTAAATATGCAATTAAATCACTTAGACACATATTTAAAATTTTCCATCAGAGTATATTCGAAATATGGTATAAAAGAGCAATGCCACATTATACTTGAAATCAAACTACATTACACCTGTTCATAAAAGATATGCAACAATAGGGTAATTTCCAAACAATATATAATTATACAGCGGAAACATTTCAACAACATCAAACATATATATTTCCATTCTTATATATATATCAACAAGTTTGATGCCAACAACAAATATTCATGTTTATACAAAACGTTCATCACCAAAATACATATACAATATATCACAAAAATGGTACTAAGCCAACCCTAACTACTCGGTGCTACATATCAGAGCCGACCGACCAAAAGGATGAAGACAAGCTTCACAAAAAGACCTCCAGCAAACCTACTCTGCAATGCCTCATAGAGCATCATAAAACAACAGAAGGATGAGAAACATTAACATAATAACATTGCATATAATTATATATCTCAACATATAAAATACACATAAAACATATTCTCACCACAATTCATACCTCATCACCTATACACGTCGCAACGTGTGCATACACAAAATCAAGCATATTCATTATGCACTAATTCACTAATTCACATAAACTTACATTATTTATGTTTATTCCTCAACTTTATTCATTCCGCATAAACATACGTCTAGCTATGTTTAATCATACATATACATTACAAATGTATAAATCACATACATATACACATATCAAACATGCATATATACAAACAAGTATGTTTCATCACACATATTATCATCTCCATAATACTCCAAATAAACATATGCACATTCATGTTTATTTCTGCATATCATAATTAAAATGATAAAATGCAACTCATAGAGACCGACACACGACTCTATGCAGATGCAATGCGGTACCGACTCAATATTTCAGCAGGTTTACTCAGGAACCAAATGGAATCATCGCTTGTTACCTAAAGTAACTCCCCGTCGGGCACACGGTGTTCCCCATTGCTCACACCCCACATGGGCACATAATGTTTATGGATTGCTCACACCCCACATGGGCACACAATCTGATTGCTCACACCCCACACGGGCACACAATCAATGTGAATAAATCACCCATCGCTCACACCCCACACGGGCACACGATGTTTCTGGATTGCTCACACCCCACACGGGCACACAATCTGATCGCTCACACCCCACATGGGCACACGATCTTGTTGTAGTCATCGCTCACACTCCACATGAGCACACGATGCTACAACGGATTCACAAAGAATCCCACAGCACAAGAATGCATACATTATGCTACATGCAAAATGACACACAACATTCTTGAAAATGCATACATATTCACAATATAGTTATGCATTCATCTCATTCAATTAACATACATTGACATTCAATTCAAATAATGTATTCATTTGCCAAACGGCCACAACATCTCATCAACCGACATTTCCATAGTTAATTCATTTACGTTTTATCGGAAAAGTCGGGTGAAAGTCGGCTAAACATTTCATTTCTTCGCATCATTAGTTTCTACACATTTCTAGCTTCGAATCAATATAAGGAATACTAAAAACGGATACCCGAAACTAAAGCTACGGAATAAAATACAATTTCCTCAAAACCCTACAGGCTCGCTGAGTGCCCTCTCGCTCGCTGAGCGAGGAAAACCCTGGAACTTTCGTTGAGCGAGGAATAGCTCGTGAGCGACCACTGCGATTTCCAGAATTTCTCAGTTGCGAACAGACCTACCAAAACCTTCCCAATCTCCACAATACTTCCATAAACATGATCTAAAGCATATATCTAACATCATACTTCGATTATAACGATTTCTAACCAATTAATCTACCAATTTCTCACATTTTCTCTAAAACCCTAACTATTCATCTTCTCTTAAACTTCCATCAAAACCAAAACTCAACCAATCAAACACATACATAATCATACACAATATTAAGATAACAATGCTTATCACCCTTACCCGATTATATCGATTCCTAGGAGCAATCTTGAAGCTTTTCCAACTTTCTCTCTTTTCTCTTCTTTTTCTCTTCTCTCCTTTTCTTTCTTCTCTTTTTCTTTCTCTTCTTACTAACTTTCTATTTCACTCTTTCTCACTCTCTTATATTCTTTTTTCTTTCTATTTCTATTTTCTACTCTTTCCAACCAAATATCATTTTTCTCTCAAAAATACCAATTCTACTAATTTCTAACTTATCATTAATTAGCAAATGCCTAAAATACCCTCTTATCCAATTTTACCTGAAAATTCACAAAATGGTAAAATCACATATCACACCAACATATCACATTAATTCCTCAACATATCATATCATCATGATAATTTCACAAATAAAACAATTATCATTCAAATAAAATAAAAGACTCCACAAAACTTTGGGAAAATCGAATCGGGGCGTTACAACTCTCCCCCACTTTAGAAATTTTTGTCCTCGAAAATATTACCTGATCCAAACAACTCCGGATACGACTCGCGCATCCTACTCTCCAATTCCCAAGTCATATTGCCTTCCGCAGCGCCTCCCCACGCCACTTTCACAAGTGCAATATCCTTGCCTCTTCGCTTCTTGATTTCACGATCCAAAATCCTAACCGACAAAGCTTCCACCGTAAGGTTATCTCTTACTTCAACTTCATCCATAGGAATAACATGTGACGGATCCGGAACATACTTCCGAAGTTGTGAAACATGGAACACATCATGCAAATTCGAAAGATTCGGAGGCAACGCCACACGATAAGCCACAACACCCACTCATGCAGTAATCTGATACGGTCCAATAAAATGAGAATTCAACTTCTTCGACTTCAAAGCATGACCCACACCCGTAACCGGTGTAATTCTCAAGAACACATGGTCGCCTTTCTGAAACTCAAGATCCTTCCTTCTCTTGTCATGATAACTATTTTGTCTACTCTGAGAAGCTCTCATCTTTTCCCGAATAAACTTTACTTTTTTCGTCGTTTGTTGTACCATCTCCGGTCCAACTACCGTTCTCTCTCCGGTTTCATGCCAACACAAAGGTGTTCGACATCTCCGGCCATACAAAGCCTCAAATGGTGCCATACCAATACTCGAATGAAAACTGTTATTGTAGGTGAACTCAATCAACGCTAAATAACTATCCCAAACACCACCTTGTTCTAGCACACAAGCACACAACAAATCCTCTAACGATTGAATTGTCCTCTCGGTTTGACCGTCCATTTGCGGATGGTAAGCCAAACTCAATCTTAGCTTAGAACCCAAAGTCTTTTGCAAACTTTCCCAAAACCTCGATGTAAATCTAGGATCTCTATCCGATACAATACTCTTAGGAACTCCATGTAACTTCACAATCACAAAAACATAAATCTCGGCTAGTTTCTCCAAAGAATAACTAATATCAATCGGAATAAAGTGAGCAGATTTAGTAAGCCTATCCACAATCACCCAAATAGCATTATGACCTCTTTGCGTATTCGGCAAACCCGTAACAAAATCCATCGATATACTATCCCATTTCCATTTCGGAATATCTAACGGTTGCATTAAACCACTAGGCTTATGATGTTCCACCTTAGACTTCTGACAAGTCAAACACGCATACACAAAATGAGCTACATCTCTCTTCAATCCGGACCACCAAAAGATCTTTTTCAAATCTTGGTACATCTTATTCGCTCCCGGATGTATACTTAAATTACTCCGGTGTCCCTCTTCCAATATCATCGTTTTCAACTCCTCATCATCGGGAATACAAATACGACCACGAAATCTCAAAACTCCAAAATTATCAACATTGAAATCCTCATTCTTATTCATCATCAAATCAACAAATTTCAAATCCAACTATTACTTTTCACAAACGGTTGCAAGAAAATTCGTAACACGTAGCATACCAAGTCTCACGCTTCTCGGCGTCATCTCGCAAACCAAACTCAAGTCTCTAAAAGTCTTCAAACGTTCCCATTCCCTTATCATCAATGCGGACATATGTAACAACTTACGACTCAAGGCATCGACCACCACATTCGCCTTACCCGGATGGTAATTCAGACCAAAATCATAATCCTTCAAAAGTTCTAACCATCTCCTTTGTCTCATGTTCAATTCCTTTTGATCGAGTAAATACTCCAAACTTTTGTGATCACTAAAAACTTCGAACCTCGCACCATAAAGATAATGCCTCCAAATTTTTAGAGCAAAAACACGGCCGCCAATTCCAAATCATGCGTAGGATAATTCTTTTCATGCACCCTCAGTTGTCTTGAAGCATAAGCTACAACTTTTCCATCTTGCATCAAAACACCTCCTAACCCAAACAATGAAGCATCACAAAACACCATAAATGGTTCCGTCGGATTCGGCAAAATCAATATTGGAGCCGTTGTTAACTTTCTCTTAAGTTCCATGAAACTCTCTTCACAACGAATATGCCAAATGAAAGCCTTTCCCTTATAAGTCAATTGCGTTAACGGAAGTGCCAACTTTGAAAATCCTTCAATAAACCTCCGATAATAACCCGCCAAGCCTAAAAAGCTTCGAATCTCCGTAACCGATCTAGGAACTTCCTATTGCATTACCGCATCAATCTTGGATGGATCAACACTAATACCACCATCAGAAATAACATGCCCAAGAAAACTTACCTTTGACAACCAAAACTCGCACTTTGACAACTTAGCATACAATTGCTTCTCTTTCAAAATCTGTAACACAATCCTTAAATGCTCTTCATGCTCTTCTTGAGACTTAGAATAAATCAAAATGTCGTCGATGAACACAACCACAAAACGATCCAACTGTTCATGAAAAATACGATTCGTGTATTCCATAAACACACCCGGCGCATTAGAAACTCCGAATGGCATCACGGAATACTCGTAATGACCATACCGTGTCCTAAAAGCCGTCTTTTGAATATCCTCCTCTTTCACACGAATCTGGTGATATCCTGATCTCAAATCAATCTTACTAAAAACACGCACGCTAACCAATTGGTCCATCAAATCATCGATCCTCGGAAGCGGATACTTGTTCTTAATTGTCACCTTGTTCAACTGTCGATAATCAATACATAACCGCATACTTCCATCCTTCTTCTTTACCAACAATATTAACGCACCCCAAGGAGAAACACCCGGCCTAACAAACCTCTTATCCAACAAGTCATTCAACTGTTTCTTCAATTCTACCAACTCTGAAGCTGACATACGATACGGTGCCATCGAAATCGTCCTAGTACCCGGAACTAGATTAATAGAAAACTCGACTTCTCTTTCCGGCGGTACATCCTTAATATCATCCGGAAACACTTCTGGAAAATTACACACCACTGGAAACCTACTTATCTCCACTTCTCTTTCCACTGACAACGATGCAAACAGACCAAACAATTGAACTTTGTCCCCTAAAAGTTTCTTCAACTCTTTCGTGGATAGGAAATTCTCTTCTTCATCATCCAAAGAAGGAAACCTTACTAACTTATGATAACAATCTATATGAACTCGATTAAATTGCAACCAGTTCATACTCAAGATCACGTCCAAACCTTCCAACGGCAAACAAACTAAATCCATCAAAAAATCTTTACCATACATGGTCAAAGAACAACTTACACACACCAAGGAAGTAGTTACCGACCCTGAAGCAGGAGTCTCAATAACCATCTCACCACCCCAAGAAGACATAAACAAATTCAAACGCTTAGCGCACTCAAGAGAAATAAACGAATGAGTCGCTCCTGTATCAATAATTGTAACTAAAGGCGTACTATTAATAAAGCATGTACCTTTAATCAAACGGTCTGCACTAGTAGTGTCCTTCCCTGCTAATGCAAACACCTTTCTGCCCGCCTGAGCTTGCTTCGGCTTAGTACACTTAGTACTAATGTGACCAACTTCCCCACAATTGAAGCACTTCACAACGTTCCTCCTACACTCGGTAGTAGCATGTCCAAGACCTCCACAGTTTGAACATTTCACAATATTCTTCCCACACTCAAAAGACTTGTGGCCCAAATCGCCACACTTATAACACTTAACGGGGCCAGAACTCCCTCCACCAGATCTCCTATCAAAGTTTCCCCTATGTTTTCCCTTATCAGCGGGTGTCACATAAGGTACACTTCTAGCTTGTTGCTTCTCTTTCCTCTCATTCACACTCTTGTAATGCGTAGAACGAGCTTTGCTATCTTCTTCAAAGATTCTACAACATTCAGTCAAATCTGAAAACCTTCTAATCCTCTGATATCCCACAACTTGCTTAATTTCAGGATGCAAGCCATTTTCATACTTAATACACTTAGAAAACTCAGCAGTAGCAGCAGCATAATAAGGATGAAACTGAACCAATTCCACAAACTTAGCAGTATAGTCAACCACTGACATACTACCTTGCTTCAGCTCAAGGAATTCCATCTCTTTCTTTCCCTTCACACTCTCAGGGTATTACTTCCCTAAGAACTCAGTACGAAAAACTTCCCAAGTTATCTCTTCATCCTCCTCCTCAAGAGCTTGACTTCTACCGACCCACCAATCATCGGCTTCTTCCTTCAGCATGTGGAAACCAAGCCTCACCTTACTCTCTTCAGCATAGTCCATGACTCTGAATATTCTTTCAATCTCCTTCAACCAATTCTGAGCACCATCAGGATCGAATCTTCCTTTGAAGACCGGCGGTTGGTTCTTCCTGAACTCATCATTCACATTCACATTCGGCGCTCCCTGCATCGCCCTAGCCATTGCTTCCAAAGTAGCAGCCATAGCATTGTCGTTTCTACCAGCCATATTCTGATTGTTCCCAAAGACAACAACAAGATTAAATAAAAGTTCAATCATAACAACATCAAGACAGACACAACTGACTCGAACATTGGCTCTGATACCACTTAATGTAACACCCTCTTTCTATACCCCAAATATGCAATTAAATCACTTAGACGCATATTTAAAATTTTCCATCAGAGTATATTTGAAATATGGTATAAAAGAGCAATGCCACATTATACTTGAAATCAAACCACATTACACCTGCTCATAAAAGATATGCAACAATAGGGTAATTTCCAAACGATAAATAATTATACAACGGAAACATTTCAACAACATCAAACATATATATTTCCATTCATATATATATATATATATATATATATATATATATATATATATATATATATATATATATATATATATCAACAAGTTTGATGCCAACAACAAATATTCATGTTTATACAAAACGTTCATCACCAAAATACATATACAATGTATCACAAAAATGGCACTAAGCCAACCCTAACTATCCGGTGCTACATATCAGAGCCGACCGACCAAAAGGATGAAAACAAGCTTCACAAAAAGACCTCCAGCAAACCTACTCTGCAATGCCTCATAGAGCATCATAAAATAGCAGAAGGGTGAGAAACATTATCATAATAACATTGCATATAATTATATATCTCAACATATAAAATACACATAAAACATATTCTCACCACAATTCATACCTCATCACCTATACACATCGCAACGTGTACATACACAAAATCAAGCATATTTATCATGCACCAATTCACTAATTCACATAAACTTACATTATTTATGTTTATTCCTCAACTCTATTCATTCCGCATAAACATGCGTCTAGCTATGTTTAATCATACATATACATTACAAATGTATAAATCACATACATATACACATATCAAACATGCATATATACAAACAAGTATGTTTCATCACACATATTATCATCTCCATAATACTCCAAATAAACATATGCACATTCATGTTTATTTCTTCATATCATAATTAAAATGATAAAATGCAACTCATAGAGACCGACACACGACTCTATGCAGATGCAATGCGGTACCGACTCAACATTTCAGCAGGTTCACTCAGGAACCAAATGGAATCATCGCTTGTTACCTAAAGTAACTCCCCGTCGGGCACACAATGTTCCCCATTGCTCATACCCCACATGGGCACACAATTTTTATGGATTGCTCACACCCCACATGGGCACATAATCCGATTGCTCACACCCCACACGGGCACACAATCAATGTGAATAAATCACCCATCGCTCACACCCCACACGGGCACACGATGTTTCTGGATTGCTCACACCCCACACGGGCACACAATCTGATCGCTCACACCCCACATGGGCACACGATCTTGTTGTAGTCATCGCTCACACTCCATATGAGCACACGATTCTACAACAGATTCACAAAGAATCCCACAGCACAAGAATGCATACATTATGCTTACATGCAAAATGACATACAACATTCTTGAAAATGCATACATATTCACAATATAGTTATGCATTCATCTCATTCAATTAACATACATTGACATTCAATTCAAACAATGTATTCATTTGCCAAACGGCCATAACATCACATCAACCCACATTTCCATAATTAATTCATTTACGTTTTATCGGAAAAGTCGGGTGAAAGTCGGCTAAACATTTCATTTCTTCGCATCATTAGTTTCTACACGTTTCTAGCTTCGAATCGATATAAGGAATACTAAAAACGGATACACAAAACTAAAGCTACGGAAAAAATACAATTTCCTCAAAAACCTACAGGCTCGTTGAGCGCCCTCTCACTCGCGGAGCGAGGAAAAACCTGGAACTTTCGCTGAGCGAGGAATAGCTCGATGAGCGACCACTGCGATTTCCAGAATTTCTCAGCTGCGAACAGACCTACCAAAACCTTTCCAATCTCCACAATACTTCCATAAACATGATCTAAAGTATATATCTAACATCATACTTCGATTATAACGATTTCTAACTGATTAATCTACCAATTTCTCACATTTTCTCTAAAACCCTAACTATTCATCTTCTCTTAAACTTCCATCAAAACCAAAACTCAACCAATCAAACACATACATAATCATACACAATATTAAGATAAAAATGCTTATCACCCTTACCCGATTATACCGATTCCTAGGAGCAATCTTGAAACTTTTCCAACTTTCCCTCTTTTCTCTTCTTTTTCTCTTCTCTCCTTTTCTTTCTTCTCTTTTTCTTTCTCTTCTTACTAACTTTCTATTTCACTCTTTCTCACTCTCTTATATTCTTTTTTCTTTCTATTTCTATTTTCTACTCTTTCCAACCAAATATCATTTTTCTCTCAAAAATACCCAATTCTACTAATTTCTAACTTATCATTAATTAGAAAATGCCTAAAATACCCTCTTATCCAATTTTACCCGAAAATTCACAAAACGGTAAAATCACATATCACACCAACATATCACATTAATTCCTCAACATATCATATCATCATGATAATTTCACAAATAAAACAATTATCATTCAAATAAAATAAAAGACTCCACAAAAATTTGGGAAAATCGAATCGGGGCGTTAAATACTACATTGTCGGTTCCTTTCTTATCCTTGATTTCTAAATCAAACTCTTTATATACCTCAATGCCTTTGTTAGATATCACATGTCCTAAAACTATCCCTTGTCTGACAATAAAGTGGCACTTCTCCCAATTTAGTACAAGATTCAATTTTACACATCTCTCGATAACCATCTCTAAGTTAGATAGACATCCTTCAAAACTTACGCCACATACGGAGAAGTAATCCATGAATACTTCCATGATGTCATCTATGAAATCAGCAAAAATTACCATCATACATCGTTGAAATGTTGTTGGAGCATTGCATAAACCGAATGGCATACGACGGTAAGCGAATTTTTTGCAGGGGCATGTGAATGCTGTTTTTTCTTGGTCATCAGGGTGAATAGGAATTTGGAAAAATCCTAAGTAGCCATCCAGGTAGCAAAGGTAAGAATGTTTGGCTAGTCTTTTTAACATTTGATCGATGAAGGGCAAAGCGAAATGATCTTTCTGGGTAGCTTTGTACACTTTTCGGTAATCGGTGCACATTCTACTCTCGATTACTACTCTTTGTGTTATAGACTCGCCCTTTGCGTTTTTTGTGACTGTAATACCACCCTTCTTTGGTACGACGTGCACTAGGTTGGCCCATTGATTGTCCGATATTGGATATATAATTCCAACATCTAATAATTTCTTTACTTCGTCCCTGACTACAGTACTTAGAATTGGATTAATCCTTCTCTAAGGTTCTCTAGAAGTCTTACAGTATTCCTTTAGCATAATACGGTGCATGCATATCGAAGGACTTAATCCTTTTAGATCTGATATGCTATAGCCTAACGCTTTTGGGTACTTTCTTAGAACGCCAAAATTTTTTCAGGTTTCGAGTTGTCCTAAGTCCTCATTTACTATAACTAGCCTTCTAAGTTTTGAATTGAGGAATTTGTATCTAAGGTTATTGGGTAATGCCTTAAGTTCAACACCGGGTTTCTTCGGGTATACCATTTCGTTAAATGTAAGAGCTAAGCCTTCAATTTGGCTTTCGTCCTAATAAGGTTCTTTCAAAATATCATCTTCGAAGATCTCAAGAGATGGGATTTTCATTATATCGGAGTAGGTAGTGTAAGTTGTGTAAAATTGGCATAAATTTTGCAAAACAAATATAGCAGCAGTGTGTATGTACATGATCTTTGCAAATGAAGAATATATTAAGAAAAGAATCCATTTGTGTGCGCCCAAACATGTTGTATTGAAATGTTTCAACATCAGGATCAACATGTCGAAGAAGATGTCAAGACAATTTGTTCGACATCATGAACTACTGAAGATGGATTGAAGTTTCTGTTTTGGTTTCAACACAAAAAGTTTGTTTTGAAGATTTAAATCAATCCAATGGTGCTGATTGTAGAAGATCTTGAAGACTCAATTTAAATTGAAGGCAAATATTGAAAAATATAGAGTTTCTATATTTAGAGATATTTTAGGAGTTTTTAGATTTGAAGATCTTTTTGTATATTTGTAAACTGATTTTTCTACATATTTGTAGAAGCTATTGTTGTGATTGTTTAGGCCCAAATCCAGTTAGGAATAGGTTATAAAAGACACCTTGTAACCTAGCTTAGAAACAACAAACCAAAGAAAATGTAAACATCATTAGGGTTGTGTTCTTGTGTAGCTGTAAGCAACAAGGAACCCTGTTGTGGCTGTGTATTTGTAAACCTCGAAGCTTCTAAGCAAGAGGTGGATTGCACTTAACTGAATTTGCTAAGCAAGGTTAATGTTTTGTAATGGAGGTGTTTCTTCTAATTAGGATTGTTGTATAGGTTTGAATTCGTCAATATCAGCAATTGACTGTTGGCACTGTGAGACATCACTAAGGTGATTGGAAGTGAGGATGAGTTTCTCATATTTAGGAGTTCCTAAGTAGAAGTTGCATTAGTAGTGATTAAATGAGAAGACTGTAAATTGTAGGTGTATGCTGAGAAGTCTTTGAATTGATAATACATATTAGATTTATTTCCTAGCTTAGTAGCCCCTAGAGTAGTTTGATTTTATCAAATTGGGTTAACAATTTTGTTGTGTTCTTTATAGATTTTATGTTTTATGTTTTATGCAGTACCTAAACTGAATGTCTTATCAGATGTCACAACATCCTGAAGCATGTTTGACTCTGATATATCAAAATTTTTAAGTACTGATATGTATGCCTTACATGTTTATAAGTAACAGATAAGATGTCTCAACATCATATTCGACATATGAGTCGATCATACCAGAATTTCAATTGGTATCAGAGCAGACATCCTAGTCTGTTTTCTGGATGAGATCCAAGGGGGGATACTTTCTGGTTCATGGTCAAGGTAGAAGGTGTAACACCCCAAAATTTTCCCTCTCATTTATTACCACTAACTGGCTTATGTTTACAGTCATCTGTCTTTTTCACTAGGTCATAATACTCTCAATCATATATTCGCATTGAATTCCTCGGGCCCGAGATCAAAGCATTTCCTTATGATATGAATTGTTGTTATTTGGAGGTGATTCATCTAGCCATGGCACTCGAATTAGGACGAAGGTTTGAACTAACGACATCACGAGCATCTTTTTATCAAAGCTCATCCAATTACCAGACTTTTATTTGCCAAGACTTATTAGGAGTTTATTCCTTATGCAGTGACAGAAGATCCTCATCAGGATCTAGCTTACCTTTTCAATTAGTGTTTTGTGTAAGGTATTGCGGTTTATAGATTAAATCATGGTAATCTGGTTTCGAGGAATAGTTCAGAGGTTTGTGAAATTCAGTTTTGGTATGATCTACGGATTTAATTCAAGACTGATTAATGGTCTGCCTTATCTCTTGCGGATTGATCTAATTTGGTCTCAAAAACGACCTTTCTCTGGGTGTTCGATCCAATTATCGCCATATGAGATGCTATTCAAGGTGTAAGGTGATTTGGATCCAGTGAAGAATTATCCATTCAAGCGGTTACTTAATACCATGAATTCAGGATATGCGAATTAATCAAATGGATCAAAGTTTTTTTCAAAGCATGTAGATCGGGGTATCTAGTCATGTTTTGTTACCTAGAATTCGAGATATAAGTTTTTATTTTTCTAACCGATGGCCATTCTCATCTAGATATCCCGTTTCGACATAACCTGCTTCGTTAGTCCAATTGACTAGATTCTCGTCCACTCTTAGCCAAATTCAATAAAAAGGAAATTTTATGTTCAAATATAAGTCAATTCTTATCTTCAACCATAACCCAGTTATATTGTATCCAAATATCTATTTTTAAAGACCCATATTCGTTTGACCATGTCAATTATAAGTTTCGTGGTCCATATTCGTTTAAAGTCGGAAGAGAGTTATATTATATTCGTTTATCAAATATCTATTATGAAAATAGAAGAAAGTTAAACTAAACACAAAATTCAGAAGAGGGGGAAGTATTGTCCAGATTCATTCAAATCACAAAGGAAACTCAAAGATCCAGCTACAACAATTGTTCACAGCAGGAGTATCAAAAATTACAAGAGAAAAGCCATACAAAAATTCAGTTGAAAAATTCATACACAACTCTAAACAAAAAGAAAGTCTCTAACTAATTTGTAACCAACTCTTAACAGAATTTATCACAAGTTTACACTCATGATCCCATGACTTTCATCATCTATAAAAGGGCATTCCTGCAACTTTGAAGAGGATGAGAATTTTCTGAATTTCAACGCCCTTCAATCATCCATCTTCTTCTTCTCATTCAGTTCACAATTCCTGAATTTCATTCCTGAATTTCTTCATTTTCTTCTCCATCCAGTTCACTTCCTTCATCATAATTTTCATGTCACTCTTCTCCACCATTTGCATCTCCTTCACCTTTTTGCATCGCTAGCATCAACTATAACCTGCAGGATTCAACCACAATTCATAACCAATCCAGAATCGCAAGAAGGGGAAGTGGAAGAGGAGAATCACCAAAACAAATCGCAAAGAAGAAGGAGATTACCATAATTAAAGACATAACTCAGAAAACGCTCCAGAAAACGTCAATCATCTCAATCCAATTCTTCAAGCAGTAAGACATCGGGCTTCACCAACAAGTCATTACCTTCTTGATCAACCCTTCTGCATCAAGAACCCTAACTGAGTGAGCTTCAATCACCAACTTCAACTATCACCATCAATCCACGGAAACCGCAACCTGCATCACGAAAAAGCATAGCATCAAGTTCAACTATCAACTCAGATTGAAAGACACAAGAACATTGTGAAACCGATCGACAGAAGGGCAGCCAAACATACCTGAGCACAATTTTCTTCAACTTTTCATCAAGCCTTATCAGCAATCCTCCATCCTCAGCACATCTCCATAACTTTCAACCATCATCAAGATCGGCAGCGATCAATGTTCATCAACCTGTACCAAGAACATGCTTCATCAACAATATAACTCAGAAGCAAGATTGGTCAAAAACGTGTTACTACCGCTCAACATAACAATGAAGATTCACAAACCTAGGCGAACATCAAGTCATCAATATAGACTCATAATCGTGGGGTAGACTTTTGATCCAGGAGTCCTTGATACACCTTCAATCCGCGGCATATGGGCTCAAGAGTGGGAATCAACATCAACAACGCAAAAAGATTCAGAGTCCGCGAGCGAAAAAGGCTCCGACGCGCCGAAGATCAATAAACGTCAATTTGAAGAATGATGACTTGGTAGTCAGATCAATGGAAGGTATGAAGCTTCATTTCATGTTTCGGTGTTGAGCATCTTTATTGCTTCGATTCGTAGCTTTGAAGACAGATTAGGTTAATTAGGGTTTCGGATTTGTGGACAAAGATGAAGTTTAGGCGGTGATTGAGAGGGGGGGCGTCGTCTTCTTCAATTGAGTCGCGGCGGCGGCGCTGTTTAGGCTTAGGCGGAGTGAAGAGAGGAAGAAGATGATGGTAGAGGAGGTTTGTTAATGCGGTACGAGTTTCTGGGTGAGGGAGAACCGACGGTTGCGAAGCTAGAAGCGGCGTCAATCGCTCCGGCGACGTGGTGCTCTGCTGCGGCGGTGGTAGGGATGAGATGAAGAAGATGAAGTGTTAGGGTTTAGAGAGAAGGGGGGAGCGAGAACGTGAGAGAGAGAGTGGGGGATTTTGGTTTTGTTCTATTTTGTTTCTGACTTTGTTTAAAATTTGAGATTTTGTTTAATTAAGATTAATTAGAATAATCAAGGATATTAATACCAATTAGGGTACCGTTAAAGCTCTTAAAAAACCTTTAATGCCATTAAACTCTAATAAAATCAGAAAAAATCTCCTTCATTGCCACCGCCCTTTTAATTTCGTGGATGAGATGTGTTTCAGGTCCAATCCGGCGGTGACAAGTGTCACCGTCCGGTTGGACCACTAGATTTCAATCTTATGCATTGCTCCCCACAGCAAGCTTCCATGCACCTTAGGCTTCTCTGCGAATTGGGCTCTGGGAACTGCTTTTCCCACCCCCATTTTGGGCCCAGTTCTCATTTTAACTTAAAAACTTTCTATTTTCACCCCATCCAATTTCTCTTCTATTTTAATTTCTATTTTATACCATTTCAAGTTAATTCATAAATAAATATTAAAACCCATAATAAAAATCCCCAAAAAATATATTAGAATTTTAAGCCAATTTAGAACTTTTCCCAATTTTTATTTTCTGAATATAATCATTTTTCAATTTTAATTCGATTTTTGATTTTAATTGGTTTATATTGAGTTTTTACATGAACACATAAATTTGTACAATTTATTTCTACCACTTACCATAACATTTTTTGCCCATTCTTTTTGCTTTGATTAGAGGAAAAATTAAAGTGCCTAGAATATTTTTGGTGTATTTTTTAGGATATTTTTTCTACTGTTTTGGTAGTGGAATTTGTATAAATTTAGGTTTAGACCTTAGATGAGTTTAGGTGGCCATTTGACATAGTTAGGATTAGAATTTTTAAGAGATTTTTTAACACAATGTCATAATCAAGTTAGAGACCCTAGGAAATTAATGTCACATTTTTTCCATGACTTTTGATATTTTTTGGCATTTTAATTCATTTCCATCATATTATGCATATTCATGATTCATGTCATTCACTAACTATTTGTTTTTTTGTGCAAGGTATGTTTTCAAGGATTAGCCTATGGACTTGGATATTTTTATGCCTCAATTATGTTTGTGTGCTTTGTGATGTAATAGCTTAGAACTTGTATGCTTTTATAATTTCCATAATTAGGATAGAAAAGATAAAACAAATCGTTAGAAAACAAAATCTCAAAAATGAAATAAATAAGATACTCGATCCAACGTCGAGTAAATTTTCAAATAAATAAATAAAGATTGCATGTGACTTTAGGATTCCTCGATTACCATCGTTCCACTCCATTCAACCAAAAGCAAGCCTTGTATGTTGCACACCATAAGTCGTGCGTCTTAGCACCACGCAACTGACCCACCCGATCCATTGTTTCATCCCATTTACATTTCATGCACGTTTTTACCCACCATAACTTAGGAGGACCATATTGTTCACCATTAACTCCTTTGTACTTGCATTTGTAGTTTAGTATCTCTTAGGTAGATTTAATCTTTCAAGCCTCACTAACCATAGGTCATCCTTAAATTCAACTAACGTAGGGTAAGTCTAGTTTCCCTTAGAATTTTTCCTTTGATAACTTGAGTCTCACTTCTCATCTTAAAAGAAAATCAAAAACACGTAATAAAGGAAAAGGTGTACAATGCGCCACGAGCCTTAAGCCATACGGGAAATGATTAGTGGAGGTCTCCTTCACTCTTCTAGGATGCTTTACAAACGTTCCATTGGGAGCGATCTTGGAAAGTATTCGCTCCTGTGTCATAGTCTTTAGTGTTGTACACACAATAAACACAATCTCAAAACACTTCTTCTAAAAGACAACAAACCAAGAAGTCACGTCCTCTTTTCTCATCTCATACTCTTTGCGGACGAACATGACTTGTCTCGACAGTTCAAACAGCGACACGGTAAACACCCTCGAGTCAGAGCCGGTAACACCTGAGCTAGAGCTATGGCAATGTCATCCTAAAAATCACAAACAAGTGTAAGCCTTAGTTAGACGAACTACGATGTCTCTGATCCTCATTTATCCTTATGAGGTACGTAGGCAGTGGGGTAGGGCCCATTCGAGCACAATCTTTCTTTTTCCCTACATTTTCCCCTTTTATTCCCATTTGTTAATTCCATTTCTTTTCTCACTTTCATTTCATTCCAGATAGTCATTCTTTCCTTTGAACAGCATATTATTTCTCACCCTTTGAAAACAGACTTTCAAGCGTGGATCCCGTCGGGTACGGCAGACGGATTGGGGTGCTAATACCTTCTCAATTCGTAACCGACTTTCGTATCCAGATCTTTGGTTCGCAAGGCCTCGTCCTTTTCCTTCTTCCTTAGGTTTGTGCAACATTACCTTTCCCATTCCTTTGGGATAAAAATGTTTGGCTGGCGACTCTAACTTTTCCGCGCCACTTTCGCGTTTTTACCAGGATGAAAATCCCGGGAGCGACAGAAGGGTTCTACTGAAAAGATGTTTAGATGTGTGAATGGTCCTTAGAAGTGGATGATGGACTGTTCTGTTGTTGTAGCATGAGGTTCGTGTTGCTATTGTGATAGGTTTGATTTATTTTCAAACTTACGGATGCTGGTGTCACCTGGAGAAAATTGCTAGGGCTAATTTGTGACACTTGAAGCCACTAAGGAGTTTGTTATTCGCTGCATATCTATCTGATAACTCCTTTGTGTGAGAAGGTTGCTCTTCTCTATAGATATATCCTATGGTTTTGGGGATATATGTTTATCTGCTTCTGTCAATTATGCTAATGATACTTGAAAACTCTTTTTCAAGTCCACTCAAGGCACCGTGAAGAGAAGTGGTTGTTTGGAGATCTGAAGACTGCTATTAACAGACCTATCTTCTTTTTGTAGATCTCTTTGTGATCCTTGGAATGATGTCTTATCCCATGATAGAACATCACATCAGAATTATGCATGATTTTATTATCCAAGGAATGGCTATATAGATGCTTCGGTGCTAAACTACTGTGTTTATTTCACCAGTGTTTGGAACCTACTCCTGATCTGGAAGAGGAGGCAAATGTATGGTATGTCTAAGAAGGTTCTAGACCTAGAAATTTTCTTAGCTATGAGTCTTGATCAAGGAGTGATGAACATATGTTTTTCTTCTGAGGATAGTTTATTTGTGGTGCTAACTGCATGAGTGAAGTACCTGAGTTTCAAGGAGGATTATTTCAGAGAGAGTCCTTGTACATGAAGGTCAAGCTGTTTCAACTTGTGGAGTTGACTGATGTGGATATAGCTGATCAGTAGCTATATTTTGTGTGAAGACATCTCAATTCAGTCTGATTATGGGCCTGTAGGAGAAGTCCGTTGGAGTGTCCCAGTTGCTGCTTATGTCTGTGTTTTTGGAAGCCTTATCAACTGCTGATGGTTGATTCCCCTGTGCCCCTGCATATGTTTGTTATGGAGGTTTGTGTAACTGATACTAATGTCTGAACAAATGTTAGAACATCATCTCAGAAAGTGTCATATGTCTGCAGAAGAAGAAGAAGACATATTACATGTTCAACCTTGTGTGAGAAGGTAATCTTATCTGACCATTAGTAAATACCTTGACATGAGACTTGGTATTTGTCTATTGTTTTTATGATGCATATAGATGGATACTTAGACGGGGGACTTAGTATTTATCTAAGAAGTATACATATCTGTAGTATGAATCTTATGGTTCAGAAAGTGCTCTGAGTAACTAATGCTCATCTTCAGAAAAGGGCTTTGGTTGTTCATGAGAGGGGGAGTTAAGTAATGCCATTTGTGGTGTTTCTGTGCAAGAGTGCAGTCTGGTTTTGGTGGATGCAGCTGGATTTTGTTCTTCCCTTGACAAGGAAGGTGTTTATAATCATGAAGTTATTATTGATAAATCATCAGGACTTTGTGAAGATTTCTTTACTCAGGGAGAAATGTCATCCTTGGTATTTCTTCAAGGTGTAGTTATGAACTATTCCTTCTGAAGATTAAGACAGTGGCCGGTTTGACGACTTTGGAGAAAACAATGGATGTTTCTTATCAATATGTGATATTGGTAGAATTTTATGCAAAACCAACAAGATGGAGGTTGTCTACTCAAACTTGGTAAATAAGTCAAGTCTACGAGAGCATGGAACTCTTGTTCTATAAAGGAAGGAGGTTCTTTCAAGTGGCAGAAGAAGGAGCTGAATTTAACAGCTGGATATGGATGAATAATTTTCAAACATCTAGTTCAACATCAGATTCTAATTGGCTAAGTGGCACATCAATTTAAGATAGAATGATTTACAGGGATTGAATGTTTCATAAGGCATGTTATCTTGATAGCTTGGTGAAGATCAACTTTATTGATCAGGATATCCTTGGAAGATTTCTGATAAATGTGAAGAAGACAAGTGTGGCAATTGGCTTTTTCATATGAGGATTCATAAAGGAGGTGATCAAAGTGTGGCAATTGGTTAATCTCTACAGTGGATTCGAAGAATCAAGATAATCAGAGTGTGGCAGCTGGTTGTTCTTGAGGATTGTCTTGGAACAAATTTCTCTTGGGCAGAAGGGTAATGAGTTGAAGACTCAAGGAGATTTGTTCTTCTTGAAGGTGGGTGAAAGTTTAACTCTTTTTCTGGATTTTTGATTCTAGCTGGTGGCACAGTGCATTTGAAGATTTTCAGTTCTTGGATTACTATGCTATATTAAGTCCAATTGGTGGAGCACATCTAGGATCATGGTGATAAAGTCTTGGTGTGTGTAAAATGTTCTAACTAAGTTTTAGTACATTATCTTGGGTATTTGTCTACATGGTTTCTATTTTTAAGCCTACCTAATCATTAGGGAGAATGATGAAGTAGATGATCTGTATTGGAAGAAACATGTAAAAGAGACTAAAGTAGATCAGGTATTGATTGCATGGAAGTTTGTTTATGGACATTCTTACTAATTTCAGAATTAATTTGAATGTGGCTTGTCTGGATTGTATGGCCAAAGTACTGTAAAGATATTATGTTGGGCCAGTGTTGTGTGAAGAACCAGTGTACTAGAAGATGTTCAGCTTGTGTAGTTTGTGGTAAGAACAAACCAAGAAGGGGTCAAGTGTGATTTGGTACAATAAGTGAATGTGTTCAATTGGGAATTGAACAGAGGGTGAGCTCTTGAAGACATGAAGATGCTTCTTATGTTTTACTTTCATCAAAGTACAAAGAAGCATGGAGTATCCTTGACAGGGGGGTGTTACAATTATGTGCAGCTGATTTTGTGAAGTTAAGAGGGAGTTGTACCTTAACCAGGTTCTGTGATGTTACACATCATGTTGTGACATGTGCTACTAAGTATATTTTTCTTATTTTTTTTACTTAGTGGTTGTGGTGTGCATGTCCTTGTGATCCATATAAGGAATGTCCTAAGAGTCCAGAAGGCTATATTGTATAAAGCTTCTCTCTGAAGTTAATGTTGGACTTTTGAGGTGTTGTGAACCATATTGTTTCACTGCTAGCAGACAGTATATGGTTGGATGTCAGAACATGTTTCAAAACATGTTGGTATTGTTCTCTTTTTGGTAGAGTTTATGGACGATGCTGGAAGAAAAATGTGAAACACAGGGTTTTCATGCGTGTTTTTTATTGGGCCGTTTGTTTTGGGAGAACAAGTCAGCTGATCAAGGTATGTTTTTGTTTCACATTGAATGGCGCAGAAGTTTTTACTCATATCATAAAGATCTTGGACCAAGAACTCTTATTTTTCAAGGATAGGACGTTACTATCTATGCCTTGGCTCCCTATTTATAGAAGTGTATTTCCACCTTCTCCAACATGTGAGTTTTCCTGTTTTCATCTTTTCTTCTAATGGGGTTTTTTAGAGATTGGATGAATAATTCATGGGTATGGTGCTGTGAGGGCTTTGTTTACCAAGTTTTGGCTAAAAATAGGGAGAAAGAGTGTGTACAGATGTTGTGTTCAGAGCTGTTGTTACAGCAGTTGTATCTGTTGTTATGTGTGGTGGTCATCAAGATGTCAAGGTGGATGTCGTATGCTTTTCTTTGTGACTTGTGTCCTAAGTTGAAGAACACAGTTGTGACGTGTGTTCTGAGTTACATAAGGGAATGACAAATTGTTATTTTATGTCACCATTGGCCTTCTTGATGGAAGATGTTCAACAGACTGTGAAAGAAACTTCTCAGAATATGAAAAAAAGGAAGTAGTAACGGATTTGTTCGGTCAAGAGTTCAGGACTTTCTACTCCTTATGTTATTGTTGCTATTTCCATTGGAAGAATATGTAGTTGCAACTTATCCACTGAAATAATGAGTGACTGTTGTTTGTTTTTGTGAATACTGCTGAAGATGTCAAACAACATGTCCTGGCATAATGGAGAGTTTGTTGATTGCCTATTTCCTGCTGTTGTTTTTCTTTGATGTATTTTCTTGTAATATTTGTTTTAGCCAAAATTTGCCAAAGGGGGGATTGTAAGTTCTTTAAAATTGGCATGAATTTTGTATAAAAAAATATAGCAACAGTGTGTATGTACATGATCTTTGCAAATGAAGAATATATTAAGCAAAGAATCCATTTGTGTGCGTCCAAACATGTTGTGTTGAAATGTTTCAACATCTAGATCAACATGTCGAAAAAGATGTCAAGACAGTTCATTCGACATCATGAAATGCTGAAGATGGGTAGAAGTTTCTGTTTTGGTTTCAACATAAACAGCTTATTTTGAAGATTTAAATCAATCCAATGGCGTTGATTGTAGAAGATCTTGAAGACTCAATTTAAATTGAAGACAAATATTGAAAAATATAAAGTTTCTATATTTAGAGATATTTTAGGAGTTTTTAGATTTGTAGCAGCTATTGCTGTGATTGTTTAGGCCCAAATCCAGTTGGGAATAGGTTATAAAAGAAACCTTGTAACCTAGCTTAGAAACAACCAACCAACGAAAATGTAAACATCATTAGGGTTGTGTTCTTGTGCAGCCGTAAGCAACAAGGAACCCTGTTGTGGCTGTGTATTTGTAAACCTCGAAGCTGCTAAGCAAGAGGTGGATTATACTTAACCGAAGCTGATAAGCAAGGTTAATATTTTGTAATGGAAGTTTGTCTTCTATTTAGGATTGTTGTATAGGTTTGAAGCTGTCAATATCAGCAACTGACTGTTGGCACTGTGAGACATCACTGAAGTGATTGGAAGAGAGGATGAGTTTCTCATATTTAGGAGTTCTTAAGTAGAAGTTACATCGGTAGTGATTAAGTGAGAAGACTATAAACTATAGGTGTTTGCTGAGAAGTCCTTGAATTGATACTACATAGTGGATTTCCTTCCTGGCTTGGTAGCCCCCAGAGTAGATTGATTTGATCGAACTAGGTTAACAATTATGTTGTGTTCTTTATAGCTTTTTTTAATGTTTTATGCAGTACCTAAATTGAATGTCTTATCAGATGACACAACATTGTAATACCTCAAAATTTGCCCTCATATTTATTCCCTTTACTGGCTTATCGTTTTGCATTCATCTGTATTTCTCACTAAGTCATTTCCATCATATTAGTGCATTTCATGGATCCATAGGACATGTGATCAGGGCCCTGGGAAATTAGGGTTTTGTACCTTATCCGTATCTGTCAAGGATTGAAATGACGGAGAATATTCACTGGACTGTGATTCCACTTCAAATGCGGTTGTTCAGTTGTGTCTCAATTCAGATGGGAGTTTGACTTAATTTTGGTCAAATTATCAAAGGATCACTGCAGCTGCAAGATTATTTTTGACCACTGGACTATTTCTTAGACAGTGCATATTCAAAGTTCAGGTTGTCGAGTGTTGAGATTCATCAGTTTATCAAGCAGTGTTTTGTGTGAAGTTTGGTTCGAGTCTTCATCTGGATTCGAATGGTCATGGCATATTTCAGACGATTCAAAGGGGTGTGACTTATCTGGAGAATTATTCAGTGGTTCAGAAGTGGTCGTGTTCATAGACTTGTGGAAAGAATTCAAAGTAGGCTTTGGGCTAAAATCGAGTTTTTCATA